>MPDP01000047.1:0-170180 GCA_030869315.1 Colletotrichum cuscutae | reverse complement strand
GGGGGGGGGCAGAAGAATTGGCCGCTTTTCCCAGGCCCGATGCTGGAAAGACCGGCCAATTTCTCTGTCCCTGCTTGCTCACCTAGAGCTTTTTCCAAAGAGCTCACCACAACTTCCGTATGGGTACGTTCGTGAATCGGAGCTGCGCCTCTCTTTAAGAGAATAATACTCCGGCCGATGGAGCCGGATCTGCCTACAGCAACGCCTTACAGGTTCTCTCTAGAGTCGTCTCTGTACCCATAGACTCAATGTATACACCAACCAACATACATCTACACAACGCTCACGAGCACCGGCACCATCCTATCCCATCCTATCCAGCAACACCCCCGTCCCAATTCTCGACCGGTGGACTCGCCGGCGCATGAACGAATAACCCTTAGCTCCAGCTCTAGGAACCCATCCGAGCCCATTCTCTCAACCTCCCTCCCCCGTGCCCCGCGCCACCTGGATCGAAGGTACAACTGCTTTAAGGCCCGGTCACCCCTCTCCGACCTTACCTCTTCATGCCCTGGAGCCGCGGATACGTGTATTTGGCAGTTCTTCGTAAATTGTACGGTAACGCGCAACGCGCAACGCTCACCGCATATACTACACCCACTTTGTCAAAGCACCCCTGGCCCATCTCACTCTTGCCTGTCAATGACGGTCGTTGCGAACTCTTGGCCCAACTGACGCCGCTTTTGTATTACTGAAGGTAATGACCTTTGCGTACTGTTCACCGGTTCAGTACGTGCACCCCTGACCTGTTCAACAACTGAGATGCGCTCTCACTCGCCGCTCACCTAAGCCTTTTTCATGCATGTACTCGACCATGCCTTGCCGTGGCTTGGCTTATTTGTTCCCTTTTCTTACCTCATGCTGTTGTTGTTAAGCCAGCCTTTCTAACTTTCTCACCTTATCGTCAGCAGTCGCGTCAACGTCGTCACCAGCAAGAGCTCGTCCTCCAGCCTTGCCTTTACCCCATGATACCGAGGACATCCGGACATCTCTTCTGATCTTAAGAGCTCTCGTCTTTCACAAGCAAGAGATCCACCAGCAGCACAAGCTCACCGAGTGACTGAGCACGCGCTCTCGACCGCTTTCGGCTCTCACTTCTCCATCTCAGTTTTTAGCTTCCCACGTCTTTGTCTCCATCTCTATCCTCGCCGAACAGCGCCATTTATCGAGCACCCTTGCGTCCGTTTTTTATTCCCAGCCAGCTCTGGGTTGCCACCAAAAAAAAATAGGGACGAAATCGAAGCTTCCACCAGAGAGCTCCAGACTGGAACACTCGCACTCACAAACACCCACAAGCACACAAAACAAAGCCAACTCACTCACTCACTCACACGAGGCGGCCAAACTAGGCAAAAGACGTCATTCCCTTCGCCAATCGGCATTCCAGATTCGGACTCTGTCGACCCGTGTTTGTTTCAGCGCCCAAAGTCCGCCGCTGGGGATCCACGGCCCTTTTTGCCTGCCGCGAGCTTCTCTCACTCTCACTCCCACACTCTGTCAGCGACTCGCCGGAGCAGTTCCGGTTTCTAGTCATCCCCGTCGACTTCCCGAGGTCCCGACTCAGTGACAACCCAAGCAGCCCGTCTCGTGAATATTTGTTCTTCTTGTAGTTGGGCCACGTTGCATTCTGCCCGTAGGAAATACATACGCACTCACTCTTGGCCCTTCTTATCACGCTTTCAGTATGAGTAGACTGGGCTCGTGGTTCCGCTCGGCGGGCAAGGTAAGCAGCAATGCGAGCCCGGCCGCGTCGTCAGTGAACCTCTCCTCCAAGGAGCTTTCTGCCAAGGAAATGGCCGATATCGAAGAGGCCATGGTAGCCGCCGCCTTCATCATGAACGACGACATTGACGGCGCCGAGGAACGTCTGCGCAAGGGCGACTCGGCCTTCCACCAGCTGGGCCTGGCCATGACGACGTTCCTCCGCTCCGTGCTCGGGTTCGAAAAGGAGGTCATGAACGAGGCCTCAAAACGGCTGGCCGACACGGAAGCTAAAGCATGGGCGGATTACAAAAAGGCAGAACGGGACGCCACGAGCAGTAGGATCTACGCGCCGGGCACCGAGTTCCTGCTCATCCATGCCGAGTCGCAGCTCATGGCGGCCGTCGTGGCCGTGTTGCACGAGAGTCTGACGGAAGCTCTGAAGGGGTTCTATAAGCTCCGCAAGGCGTTTGTCACCCTTGACAGCATCATGATGCAGGAGGCCAAGGCGCTGGAGAAGGACAAGAACAAGGCTGACCCGCCGCCGCTGCGGCAACGGATGAGCGAGGAGAAGATGCCCGGCAGCTTTGACGACGAGGAGTTTGCCGACCTGGAGCGCAAGTCCGATAGCGATATTGAGTTTGTAGACGCCAACGAGGTCTCCAAATCGGGAGCGGCCACCCCGGCGGAGAAGAAGGTGAACGGCTCAGCGACGTTGGAGGCACCGGCACAGGACCTGGCCGCGCTCAGTCTTGATTCCGGCACATCAACACCCTCAGGCGATGCCAAGCTTGCCCCCCTCCAGGTATCCTCGCAAATGGCCGACGACTCGGACACCGACTCTGGCGTCTTCTCGAACCCCGTCGACGCATTCATCCACAGCGGTGCAAACATGTGCTTCGGCATGCTGCTCTTCATGCTCAGTATGGTCCCGCCCGCCTTCTCTCGCCTACTGTACGTTGTCGGCTTCCGGGGCGACCGCGAGCGCGGCGTGCGCATGCTCTGGAAGAGCACCCAGTTCGACAACCTAAACGGCGCCGTGTCCGGTCTGATCCTCCTGGGCTACTACAACGGGCTGCTGGGCCAGGCGGACATCACGCCCGCGGAACGGGACTTTGACGCAAACGCCGAGATGGTCGGGTACCCCGCGCAAAAGTGCGAGGCCCTCCTCGCCTCCATGCGGACGCGGTACCCCGACTCCCGCCTCTGGCGCGTGGAGGAAGCCCGCGTCCTGGCGCAGCAGCGCAACCTCGCTGACGCCATCAAACTTCTCACGACAGGCCAGGAGTCCAAGATGCGTCAGGTCACGGCCCTTAACGCCTTTGAGCTCGCTCTGGCGGCCATGTCACATCAGGACTGGGAGCTGATGCAGACGACGTTCCTCCGCTGCCTCGAGCTCAACGACTGGAGCCACACGCTGTACTACTACATGGCTGGGTGCGCCGAGCTGGAACTGTACCGCGACGCCTTCCACGCCGAGAAGAAGGACGAGGACGAGATGCGCCGCCGCAAGAAGAAGGCCGAGGAGCTGTTCCGCAAGGCGCCGACGACGGCAGGACGGAAGAAGTTTATGGCGCGCCAGCTGCCTTTTGATACCTTCATCACGCGCAAGATTCAAAAGTGGGAGGAGCGCGCAAAGGAGTTCAAGGTCGATCTGGCGGATGCCGTCTGCGTCAGCCCCGCGCAGGAAATGGTCAGCTTGTGGAATGGTACAAAGAGGATGAACGACGAGGAGCTGCATATGTCAATCAAGAGCCTGGGATGGGAGCGGTGTACTCTGCCGGCCGAGGCCCTGGAGAAGGTCAAGAAGACGCCCGACGAGGCTTCCATCCGGTCGATTTGCCTTGCGGCTATCTACAGGACCCTGGGACGCTTCGAGGACGCGAGGACAATTCTGCAGACGGAAGTACTCAACGCAGACAGGTACGTTGGATGGTCACCTTTGAGAAGGGATACTTGCAAGACTGATACTAACGACATGACAGAGCGGCATTCAAGGGCCCAACAAAGGACGAGTATCCCCTGCCGACAGCCCACTACGAGATGGCCGCCGTGGCCTGGTTCGAGTGCTGCCAACCCGAGAAGCGTCAGGCCGCGGCAGACGAGCCCACAGACGCCGAGGGTCAGGTCAAGGCGGTGGCTGACTACCGCAAGAAGAAGATGAACGAGTGCCAGGAGTGGCTCGACAAGGTCGTCGCGTGGGAGGCGTTTGTGTTTGATGCCAGGTTGGGCATGCGTGTGCAGGCGGCGCTGGAGACGCTCAAGTGGTTCAAGAAGAAGAACAGCTGGGCATAGAAGTGTGGTAGGCAGCATTTTGATTCACTGGATTTTCTTTACACATATACAGGAGCCGGCCTTTGGGCGCAATGGATCAGGGACCTGGCGGACTGGAACACACGGTTTGGTGTAGACTTTGTCGGTATATATATAAGATACTTAGACATGTTTGGCGATTTGGGGGGGTATCCTCGAAACAGATAAGAAGCAAATGCATTCAACGCACAGCAAAGCCATTCAAACTCACAAGACAAGAAATAAGAAACTAGTAAAATCCTCCTTGCACGAATCCAACACCATTGTTGGCCGCCCTCTCACTCCGCTCTTTGATTCGGTGCTTCTCTGCCTCGGCTTTCATATCATCAATCACGTCTTGCCCCTCGCTCGTGCCATGAGCCCAGTCCAACACGCCCCAAGCACCAAAGTTTCCGTCCCCTTGCCCCGCATAGTGAATCGCTGTCCGACGCGTGATTCCGCCCATGACGATACCCGGAACGACGCTGTACCCAGACATAGCCATGGTCTCCTCGATGGTACAGAACCCAACGAACAGAAAGTAAGTCAACAGATGGGGACGAAGAACCACGGCCGGTACGAAGATAGGAACGATGCGGTGGAGCAGGAACGGGATCGGGTGGTCGGCGAAGAGCATCAGCGAGAACGGCGGCGCGGCGCGAGCATGGGCGTACGAAGCATGAAGCTTGCCTACACGCGTAGAAGTGAGGCGTCTGCCGCGGGAATGTAAGATGCGCGTGTGGATGTGGTATGTCAGAACCTCGCGCGCGACGATGAGGAAGGCGACGTGCTTCAGGAGCTGGAACGGCAGCGGCAGGGCCGAGGATGCGCGGAAGAGGGGCTCGTGGAAGTAGGATGCGTACGCCAGGCTTGTGGCCCCCTCGAGAGCGGCGGATAGGGCAAGGTTGAAGAGGGCGAGGGCGAGGGTCTTGAGGAGGGTTGGGCCGTGGGTTGGCGGGAGGGCTGCGGCGCCGGCGGTCTTTATTGACTCGGAGAGGGAGGGGAGGAGGGTGTCGAAAAGGAGGAAGGCGAGGGAGGGGATGAGCCAGAGGATGAGGCGGATGGCTACGGCGCCGAGAAGCTGGATCTTGAGGGGACCGTGGGAGAGGACGAGGGTTGTCCAGGTCATGTAGAAGAAGAGGAGGTTGAGAGAGGTCGTCCAGGAGGTTATGGAGGGGGCGAGGAAGTAGGAGACTATTGGGAGGGAGAGTAGGATGTCCATGGCGTTGAGTGTGACGGATGAGGTGAGCTGTTGTTGTGAGATGAGATGAGTTTGGCTGTGGTCAGGTGTAAGTGAAGTGAGAGCCGGATGAGTGAGTCCGACCGAGGGGAACGAAGCCAACGTCTTTGATGAAGATGTCAGTCTCAAGATTGAGAACAGCGATAGACTCTGCGACTCGGTAAAGAACTCATGGCTCTGGTGATAGAGCTGCGCTGTTGGATGGGAGGGCGCGTCGTGAATAAGCAGCAGCAGCATCATCCAGGCGCACGTTGGCAGCCATGACGTAGCGCCGCATGGGTGTGTCGGTTTTTGCGTCCCACCATGAACTAGCGCCAGAGCTGCATCGAACAGGGTATCTTGAGATGAGTGAGACCTGAAAGTGTTTCTCCGAACGTTGAAACCTAGGTTATCAATCAAACGTCAAGCACACCGTAGAGGAAGGAGGCTGTTTCCCTAAACGTCCATGGCCGGACTGCATTCCGACCTCATCGCGGACTGCTTGACCCCACTTTGCTCCGTCGCACCGGCCCGGAGCTGGTCTTGGAGAATCATGGCCCGAGAGCTTGCTTTAAGACGGTCCGTGTTGATCATACATATCGCAGGGTCGACGTTCTGCCTTCCTTTGCTCCTCGACCTGCACAAAACTGACCTTGATTATTCGGTCCACAAATTGGTCAGTGGTAGACAATTTTCTAGAGTCCATTAGATTTCAGCTGTAATCGCTCTCTTAGGTCCCGTCCTCTCCAGTATTATCTCCAGTATTAGTCCTCCCTGGTCTGCGGGGGGGGGGGGGGGGGGGGGTGCCCGGGGTTTTTCCGGGGGGGGGGGGGGGATAGGGGGGGGGCGGGGGGGGAGCAGGGGTGTAGACGTCGGTGGGGGGGGGGGGGGGTGTGGGGGGGGGGGGGGGGGGGGGGGGGGGGGGGGGGGGTTGCCCTGGATTTTACCAGGGGGGCTGATGGGAATAGGCAGGACAAGGAGCAAAGAGTTCAAGGCCAGGCCGGCAGAAGGGGGTGTATTGTCTAAGAGCAACTCTATTTGAGGAAGTGTCCAACACAACTCTAAATAGTCTAGAGCATAGCAGGATGTCATCTCTTCGTCATTTTCTTATCCCGATACCTCTAGCCTTGTAAAAGGTGACATCTCTCACTTGAAGTTGGCCAAGTTGATTTCCTCAGGTCGGCCAGCAACGGCAAAATACAAACAGAGCAATCAGAGAGTATGAGAACTGGAAAAAAAAAAAAAGCTAGGAAGACCCAGTGGGTCCTTGCCCAAGCGGAAAAGGGCAAAAAAAAAAAAAAAAAAAAAAAAAAAAAAAAAAAAAAAAAAAAAACCCAAAAAAAAAAAAAAAAAAAAACCCAAAAAAAAAAAAAAAAAAAAAAAGAAAAAAAAAAAAAAAAAAAGAAAAAAAAAAAAAAAACATACAAATACCCCCAAAACCCAACCAAAACTACCAAAAAAACAAGCGACGAAGACAAGATTCGAACTTGCGCGACCGAAGCCATGTGCTACAAAGCTCTGAAAATACAGAGTTAATTCGAGGCACACCCATTAACCACTCTGGCACTTCGCCTGATTTGACAACGATTGAAGCCTTGTTGTGGACTAAGTTGGGCTGGAAGAGGTTCTGTGGATGTGCGGGTGGATATCGGGGCGGGTGGGCTTGCGTGCGCATGTCTTGGATCGAGATCCGCACTGGGACTCAGCCGCCGATAAGATTGACATCAGTCAAGCGGGAAGCGGCATTATGAAATTGTTGTGGCTGTTGTGCAACTTACATGGAAGTTGCTATGCTATGAGAGGGTTGTCTTATATATTTGGTTCTCATTACCTCACTTTGTCAACTTCCCGCTCATCTATCTATATACTTCAAATGAAACCTAGACAACTGAAAGGGTAGGGGAGGGACAAGACAAAGGTGGGATGTGGTATTCCACGTATATGGCCACAGACTATGTTTTTCACCAAGTTTCCGTCCCTCCTGAAAGATTGACTGCTGTGCGCATGTGTCTGAGAGACCTTTTTTTTTTTTTTTTTTCATCCCATGCTAGTGGGCCGTAGCAGGTGAGCTATCATCTGAGATGCCTTTACTACATGTTCAATTATGCATGCAGTCATTGTAAGATCCAAACGAGTAACGACACTGGCTGGTATGTGAGGGTTCTCCAGAGGCAATGAAACCTTGACGACTCCAAGGCAACAAGGTAGTCGGTCTAGCACTCATAAAAGGAAAACAGCCACAAGAAAGTCGTCAGACATTGCCAAAAGACAGCATTTTCCACAAAGGAGATCGTATTAACACATTACTCGGTGTTTGCCCGCAGCTGCTGTGCGGTAAAACAAGCCGATGCTGTACTACTGCTATATACTATGGAGCGATGCTCTTCAACAATGGCCGCTTCATTAAATAACCCTGCCGGCCCCGGTGTCTTTTCCCTTACGGCTTCGGAACCCCTTCGAAGCTCGTCCCCAGGACTCCCAATCAACCAACCAGCCCGCCCTGAGTCTGCAGACGCGCTCGACGCCGATGCCACACAAAAAGGTATCCAGCCACGCATCGTACATGGGCCGCCCGAGAATAATTACAAAACTCCCTCCTACGTAGGTATTGGATATAAATCAGAGGTGTAGGTCAAATCATCAATGGTTCAAGGTCATTCAAGTGTCCAAGGTAGAAAGAAAGAAAGAAAGAAGAAAAATGTGACCGTAAAATGGGGGAATCCCCGACCTCAACATCGAGGTCCCCTTACCGCGTACCAGTTCTCCGGCCGCGGTCGTCCTTTTTGCAAGTGGCTCGCAGCCAGTCGTCCCACTCTTTGCTAATCTCCATGAGCACCGCGCCCATGACACCAGCGCTCGCCATCAAGCCGTGGCCTTCGCCTTCGAGAACGCGCACCTCGCAGCGCTTCATCGTCTTGCCAAGCCATTTGACATTGTCAACCGGCACACGGGTGTCACGGCTGCCGTGGTGTATAACGACAGGCCGTGTGATATCAACGTACCGGAAACCAATCGTATGCCTGCGTTCCAGGCAGACCAGTAGGTCGACGGCGGGGTTAGCTCCTGTTGTGGCCAGCTCCCAAATGGCGTGCGTCAATCTCGTGTCGTAGATTGTCTGACGTTCTTTATCCATCAACGCATCCGACGCAGCAGCAATGACCTGTGCATCGGCATCGTAGTGCCCTTGCGCTGATGCTGTGCCGGTTGGCCTGATTCTATCCATGGTCTCTGTGGCGGGCAGCGTGGGTCTGCCAGACAGGTCGTCACCCGTGCTGTTGCGATCAAAATTCAAGCCAAGGTTTTCCTTGTCGAGGTGGGGTGTCGTGTCCCGCTTGCTCCCATGCGTCGCCGGGGTGTCCCGGCCAGTGGTCGCGGTGGATTTACGCTTGCTGCGTCTAGGGTTCTTGGGCAGCGAGCTGGTGATGGAGCTACTCGTCGCAGACATGAACGAGCTGTTGGCAGCCTTCAAGAAAGTCGTCGGGAGCGCTCGCAGGATGCGCTGCGAAGTAGGAATCGCGTTGGTTGGTGGTAACGCCTGCGACGTGCCAAAAACGTTCATCTGGGACGGCGGGATCCAGGGCGCGAGCAAATGGATCTTGCCCCGAATGTGTTGGGGCATCCGGAGAGCAGTAGCCAGCGCATAAATGGCGCCGGCAGAGTGGGCGAGAATCGAAAATTTGGTAATCTTCAGCGCCTGACAAATGGCATAAACATCATCGGGCCAGCTGAGCGGCGTCGCGGTTCCATCGGCGTACGACTCGCTATCGCCCACGCCAGGTCTGTCGGGTGTAATGAGGCGAAGCTTCAGCGTCAACGCGAGCTCGTCGTAAAAGGCCGTGATATATCTCGTCAATCCCATCCCCACACAGCAAAACACAGCCGAGCCATCTGCATCTCCCACCTCGGAAAAGGAAATCACACGCCCGGTCTGCGGGTGTCGGATCTTTTGTGACAGGCGAGGAGAACACAGATACGACTCGACGGCGTCGTCAATCGAGTCTGCACTGCGGGGACGCTCATACCCTGCTGGCATGCTGTTGCGTGGATCGGGCGAGGCTGCCGAGTTGCGTGAGCTCGCCTGCGACTCATCTCCCTTGGGACTCAGCGGCTGAGATAGCCGCTTGAGCCTGGAGCTACTGCGCTTCATCTTGATGGCTTCACCTGCGTCTGGGGCCTCGCGTGTTGATTTGCGCCTACTATTCCGGTCGGCGATCTGCTCATCCCGACGACGACCTTGAGCGACAGCGGGGAACGGTGCACTATCCTCCACGTCCTCTTCTTCAAATAACGGTCTCGTTGATAGAAAGTTCTCGGTATGCCTGGATTCGAAGAATGGGCGGCTGAAAGACCTTCCGGATGCGGCGGCCGATGCTCTAGCGAGGTCGTTTTCGGAAGCGTGGCGAGACAAGTGTTTCCGCCTCGGTGCCTCCCTTGAAGAGGTCTGTTCCTCTCCTTCAAATGTTATTTCGTTGGTGCTATTGGCGCTTTCTCTCTTTGATCTAGAGGATCTCTTGGCATTCACTCCCGTCTTGAAGAGAGACGAGTCTCGCGCGGGTATCGTTCTAGGGCTGGTGGTGGTTTCGGGGCCTGGGCTCGCCATTTCGTGGTGTTTGCGGGCGCTTCCACGGGTGGGAGAGTCTGGTGTGTAGGTAGGTTCTTCGCTGATGGGCGTCTCGGCTAGGAAGGGATCGGGTCGTAGGGAGGCTCCGGTGAAGCTGCTGGAACTGCGGTCGCCAATGCTCGCGCGCTTCTTCTCTTCCTTTTCTCGTAGTCGCTCCTTGGAACTCATGTACATCAATCCCCTGTGACTTCTGCCCTGCTTCTTGCCCCAACTGTCAAATGAGCGCTGTCTCTTGAGCTCTGGGGTGGGCGCAGAGCCACGTTCTACAGAAAGATTGCCTATGCTCTGCGCATCATCCCGTGACCCAAGTGAGCCTTTGGAAGAGGGTCTCGAGGAACTTCGCAAGAGGGACTTGAGGCCACCGGATCCGTCGCGGGCGGGTGAGGACTTGGGGGCGGTCAAGGGCGAGAATCCGGAGGGTGGTTTGGCGGTTCGAATAACGGGGGCGGATGCGGCGATCTCGTCGAGTGGCAGGTCTTCTTTCCGGAGTTGTTCGAGGGAGGGCTGGTGAAAGGCGCCGTAGTCGACTCCAAAGCTGCCTTGGCGAGGGGTTGCGGGAACTGATAGGCTCGGGGTGCTGCGCTCAAAGTGTTGATCGGCGGGCTTGGTTATAACGGCAAAGCTGGTGATGAGAGAAGAGATGACCTCGGGAGAGCTGGGAACAGCATCGGCGTGGCGCGACGGAGGAGGTGGTGGAAGAGAGCGGTTCCGCGGTTGAGGTTCAGGGGTTTGAAGATTCCGGTAGCGCTGGGGGATAGGGGGGATTGAGTTTGGATCGTAGTCGTCCATGGCGACGTAGGAAGAAAGAGGTTACGGGTAGTCGACGGACCACGCCAGACCAGACCAAAGTGCCCGAACCAGACCAGCAGACCACGCGAGCGCAGGACGACACGGAACCGGCCTCAGGATCCAGGAGAGGGCACGGAACAGTTGCTGGACTGACTGCTGCGGTAGGCGGGCGGTCGGGGCGGCGTGCGTGTGGTGGGCAGCAGGTAGAAAGGCTGCAGTGTGCAGTGTGCAGTACCGTTCCAGAAGCAGAGTCGTACAGCAAGAGTACTCTGTACGTACAAACAACCCAGCGGGTGGTGAGATGGGATGAGAAGAGGGTCCGGGTGGCAGCTGCAACTGCGACTGCGACGGTGACTGTGACAGACCCAGCAGGAACAATGGAAACGGTGAACTAGGGCGGCCGCGAGCCCCCCTTACCGTGCGTCGATCGGGATCCGGGCTGCACCACGGCCCACGAGTGTCGGCGGATTGGCGAGGAAAGGGATAGGATCTCACTCTGGGTGGGTGTAGAGAAAGGCCCGGAAAGGGTCGCGTCTTTTCGCTAGCACTAAACACCGGCGGCGAGAACGAGAACGTGACCAGCAGACGTTGGCGCAGGTACACGGAGTCGGTAAGGTCGACAAGCCTGGCGTGCCTGGCAAGGTAAGGTGGTTTGGTACGGCTACGGGACCGCAGACGCACGAGGAAAGGCGCGGGCGACCAACTGCGAGTGGTGGATAGAGCCAGGGAGACTCTGGAGCGTCCGGTGTCCAGAACCAGCGAGGCCGGCGTCTGTGTTCATGCAGGATGACCAGCAGCGGTCGCGAGGTAGCTGTCAGGTACTGGCGGCGTACTGCATGTAGTGTGAAGGAAAACAAAGAAGGTATGGATCTGGCGTCTTGGTACGAGTACGTTGATGCGGGCAGCGGTGGCTGCAGCTGCAGACAGGGTGAAGCGGAGCGCGTTCGGGATAGCGTCTCTGGTTTTCTTGCGGATTGTCTCGTCTTGTCTCGATTCTCGCGTTGATCGACCGAGGCGAGGAGATCAAGAGAAGGGGGCCGTGCTCGAAGTTTTCTGGGTTGTCTTCTAATTATGATTGCGGCTTTGCGGCCTTGCCCTCAAAAGTATGGTTATGCCCCTGGAATTGTTAAAATTCACTTTTTGTCCGCCCCTTGCGCTCGATCAGATGAGATTGAGAAGAGAGATGGTGGGTGGGTGTTGTTGGACGTGATTGGCAGTGGTGCGTGGGTTGGAATTGGGCGGAATGATTGGCACAGTCCGACTCCAGATCGATTACTTGGTTGCTCCGAGTGACGACAATGTATGGTTGACAGGCAAGACTCTTAATTCTGGGCGTTGATCTCTCTGCCCTTGGCTAGATCGGGGATGGAGGAAGGATTTAGTCGATAAGGGGGGGGGGGGTCAGGCAGAAAAATTGAGAGCAAGCCGAGAGAAAAGGGAAAGGCGATGGAAGCGCGGAAGACGTGGGAAGCCAAAAGTCAGGCTCAGTCAGATTGATCCAGTTGCCCAGCGTCGCATTGACAGGTGAAAGAAAGGAAAGCGGCGGCGGCGGCCCAAAGACAAACCCAAACAAAGGGCGTTCAATCTTGGAAATGCGAGATGTATCCGTAGGTATTCGTATTCCGTAAGGCAGCCCAAGCCAAGGCAGCAAGTCAGAAAGTATGTGTCAATGGGAAAAATGACGGACAGTCGGACAAAAGTGTATGACCTGAATTATTGATTGCGCTCCCTCATCTCACCGGAAGGTAATATTGGGTGGTCTGTCGAATAAGGTGGTGGTGGTTGTGACTGAACATGGCGCAACGGCCGTATTATTAGCCCCAGAATGGTATTATTGACCCCCAAGCCCCCCCCCCCCCCCCCGGAGGGGGAATATGGGTGGGGTTGTGGAGGAAGGGGGGGGGGGTGGTTGTGCGAAGAGGGGGCCCCGCCGTTTTTTTAGCCCCCCCAATGTTTTTTTTTCCCCCCCCCCCCCCCCCCCCCCCCCCCCCTTCTGCTGGGGAATGCGTCTCTCTTTTCGCAGTGTGCATTAAATCGTCTTGCGTGGTGCGGCGTCACCACTGGGATGGCTGCGCAATGCCGATTGCACATCAGACAAGATAGCAGGGACGCAAGGGCGAATCATGTTCCGTCTGGCATGCTGCGTACGCAGGATGAAGGAGTCGAAGAACGCTGCTACCCAGGGGAATGGTACTGGATAAGACTGGATGAAAACGAGACGAGGGAGGGATGAGTGCCGTATGACGATGGGCGTCCAACTTTGGCTTGCTCCTCGCCTGCGTCCACTCTCAACTGCGTATTCGAAGGAACTTTTTGACCATGACAAGGGCAACGAGGGTGAGATGGGTAAATTAGATTGGAAGATGAACGGAAGGAAAAGAAGATTCGCTCATCCACAGACCTGTACGAATAAGCCCGCTGCCCAATGCTGAGATGCAGTGGAAGGTGTATCTTGCTGCAGTGGAAGTGCGATGGAAGGCTCCTGCCTGTGCCTGAAGCCGACCCCTCCAGGTGCAAATCTCGATCCAGGCGCACGGGACCGAAAGAGTGGGGTAAATGACAAGGGCCGCCCGGGGCCAAAATACGTGAGGAAGGAACGGGGGGTCACCAGTGACGATAGCTTCAGAGTCCCGTCGCAACTGCCCTGCCTTGCGGGATAGGTACGTCGTCCTTCGTCACAATGGAAGGAAGGATTTTCCATAAATTTGATACTTGTCACACTTGTCAGCTTGAAACAGTCCAGTCAACTCAATCCCTCCTTCCTCTGCAAACAAATACCTAAACAAAAACGAGAAAGAGTAACTGCTAAACGGTAAACCACGTGTTATGGGCAAGCCGCAAAAACTCAAAAAAAAAAAGGGTTCAATTTTACCCCTGGCCCAAAGCTCCGGCAATTGACCAATCCCAACTGCAGTCTTTCAGCCCCCCGCTTTTCCGGCCCGGTGCGGATACCAACAAGGGCCCTGTCCACTCGGTGGGAACAAGGGACGGGAATTCCATCCGAGGAATTGCAATACAGAGAAGCTCGCAGCATCCAATTACTCAAGCCAAGAAGACAAAACCAGAACGCAAACAAAAACGAAAGCGGCGGAAGAACGCGGGGTCGGACGCACGACGCTGAAATCGCTAACACTAGAGAAGCTTTTCTTTCCCGGCAAACGTTCCGGGGTGCTCAGCTTCCTTCCGAAAGTCTTGACGGACTTGAGACGAGCTGAGCAAACCTACGCCAAGGACTAGGAGATAAATGGCAAACTTACCCCTCGTGTTTTACCACTGCTGCCAAAGTGGCTCTCTCAGTGGCGAATTCGGTCAATACGCTACTAATAAAGCTGGGTTCGATTCAATGTCGTTGGGTCGAACGAGCGCCGGGGCAACACAGGTCGTTCTCGAAGGGTTCGAAATGGGTAATGAAGAACGAACATTCAGGTAAACTCCAAGTCGAGCCCGACACCACAACATCCAGACGGGCGAAAGCAACTATATATCCCACGCCTCACCGAACCCTGCCGTGCCTACCCAGCATGCGAGGGGTTACACACGATCTCCCTCCGAGTCTCGGTTCTGGTGCAGCGCCCGCCCGTCCCTGATTAACCTGTCTCTCATTTAGTCAGTCTGCATCACATCACACTTTGCTGCACCGATGGCACGCTGGCGAGGCCCCAAAGCCTAACGTAGTCGCCGCCCGAGTCCCGCGGTCTCACTGTGTCGTGCAGATTGACTAGTTTCGTGCCTGACGTCGTTTCCCACCCGCAAATTGTCTCATCGGCCAATGTTTATAGTTTGGAAGGGACTCGGGGACCTAGTGTATGAGAGAAGATTGCGCAAAAGGGATCTGCAGAGGACGCGCTCCATCTTGCTAATGACTTGTATACTTCCTACAACATCTGTAGTGACATTCTCCCATCTCTACGCGACATCTACAAACAGACATGTCTACAATGTTCCAAAGAAACAGAAACGTGCTAGTCGGAGCAGCCTCACTCAAGTGCCGAACTTTGGGGGTTCATATCCACCACACAGGCCACAGAGCCGAGTCGGCCCCTCGATAACCAAGAGGCAGGTTACATCTGTACCACAGCTCCCAGGCACCGCCGCGCCAGAGGAGACGAACGTGTAAAATCACGCCGGCGACGTCGCACGTTACTCGGGTCGCTTGGGTAGCGAGTGGTACTTGCCACCACGAACGAGCGCAGATGTCTGTGCCTCGTGGCGAGACAAAACAACAAAAACAACAACAACAATATTGACACGGCGAAAGAGCTGAGAAACGATCACATTGTTAAATCAAAAGTGTGCTTACGTGCGAATACTCCTTGATTATGCAGATAGTTGCAGTCGTGTTTTGTGTCTCGCTACATTGTCGAATGGGGATCGGCGCTCGTTTGAGGTTCTTGTCTCTCTTGGAAAAGCAAGTAAATGGGCTGATGGCCACTGTATGACCGCTTTTTCTCATGGTGTCTCTGGTCGCCTGACGATCGTTGAGGCAACTTGAACCTATGATCGAAACTTCTGGAAAGTGTGCGGATCGTCAGAGGAATCATGGCATTAGTGACTGGTCAACTGCAATTTGATAGAAACGCTTGGATCTTATGGGTTACGAGGTGCTTGAAGTTTTAACTGGGTATAGGCTCGTCAGTCACTTTACACGCGGGGGTATATATCAAGAGAGCCAATCGCACAGGGCACATAGTCACTTGGAAACATGCAAACAGTCACATAGATCAAGAGGAAAAATTCATGAGGTGGCCGAAATTTCTCATTACCACGCCCTGACGAGGGCTCAAGCCAGGTCCAAGAGAACCAATCCACTAGGGACGGTATCCCCAATCCGCCTAGGCTATATCGCAAAAGCAGGAACCAATGCAGAAAACCGCGTGAAAAAAACAAGAGTCGCATCCTCCTAAAATTCCCAGAGACAAATGAGATCCGAAAGCATGTGGTGTGTTAAGTCGTTCAGTCTTGACATGCTTTGTTTGCTTGGGAGATTTTCCGTTTTTTTTGGTTGTTGTTGAGTTGTTGATTTGGCAAGGCCAGAAGAGAAAGAGCGCAAAAGTCTGCTCCTTGTTGCGCTATTGAGAGATTGTACATGATCTTTTCCTCGGCCTGCCCTGGAGTCGGAGGCGGGCACATCCCGTACGTATCCTCAAGACATCCGTAATCTCAGAAAATGATGGAAGGAAGACAAAAAACACAATCTGTTATGGTAGCTGGCACCAAACTCATGTGCCCCGGTATGTCTAATACCGTAAACGCCCAAAATCCGTTGTTCCCGATGGAGAGATGAGAGTTGTTGTTGGAGTTGCGCCGTCCCCCGTAAATTGTCGTTCCCAAGTAAGCAGAGAAGTTGAAGAGTGGAACAAACTTGGTGCTGGGGTTGGTGTCTTTTTTTTTGTCGTTGTTTTGTGTTTTTGTGTAAAATCAAAAGGTAACAAGTCTCTTCTCCGTTTCGACTTCCTCCTTTTTTCGCTCTCTGATGAGCCGTTTGAGCCGTTCCCTTACCACCTACGAGTGAACGTGGAGTAGAGTACTAGAGCTCAGAAGGGGGTAGACGCCAGTGATTGGTAAAATGGAGAGAGAGAAAAACCGCCCGGGCCCGGTATATCCTGTATTTGGGGGAATCTTTGTTCCAGGAGATGCGGAAGAGAATGTTGAAAGCAAGAAGAGCGGGAGGAGTGAATCTCGTTTGCGGGGGGGTATTAGTCCTCCTCGACTCCGGTAATCCACCAGAAAGGTTTATTCGGCCAACCTCGATGAGAAGTGGAGATGGGTTTTCAGAAAGAAAAGACAGCTCCCAAATGGTGACGTTTCCAATCTGGTGTGGGAGAGAGGGGAGAAAGTGACGCGCCGGCATAAAAAGCAGACCTCCGTGGGATCGCAGTTCTCAGACAACCTCCTATCCTTGTGATGCAAATCCGGAAGGCAAAGGACCAAAATGACAAGAAAAATAACCGTGTTAAACGCCGTGACAGTACCATGATCGCTTTTGTACATGTGTTTTCTGGCTGTGTCTGGTCGAGAGTCAACTCAACCAACAAGACCAAAAAAAGTCAACCGAAACCTCTCAGACGGTCTTGGGTGTTCGCGCGTTGCTGTGGTCGATAACGTCGTCGAGGTGGTTGCACATGGCCACGAACAGGTCAAAGAAGAGCTTGCTACCGCCGCGCTCCATCTCGGCTTGCATGGTTCCGCTCCTCTTGAATGTCTTGCGACATCTGATGATCAGAGCGAGGTAGTGAGCGCGCAGCCGGGAGTCCGAGTCGGGGGTGTGGGCGTAGGCGTACTGGGCGGAGCGCAGGATGGTGCCGATATCAATACCGGACTGGAGACCCTGCTTGCGCAGAGCCAGGCGCTTGAGCTCCTCGAGCCCGTAGCGCTCCGCGGCGCAGTAGATGACGGTGTCGCGGAGGATGTGTTGCCCGCAGCCCGAGACAAAGATTGTTGCCTCACTCGCGGTGGTACCGGTGGTTGTCGATGTGGGAGTGGAGGGAACGGCGGCTGCGCGGCCGCCTCGGGGGGTGTTTTCGGGGTTGGGGGAAGTTTGGGGAGTTCCTCTGACGGCGTCCTCGAGCTCCCAAGAGTTGCGGTGCCTGTTGTGGACGAGGCGGGGGTAGTAGTCACCCTTGTAGAGGTACTCGAGGACGGAGGAGAAGATCTCGGGTTCTTCGTCGGGGAGGGATATTCTCTTGCTCTGCGACTCGAAGAACTGGCCTCGACAGGCGGCCTCGAAGAAGGGCGACTGGAAGAGGACGTCCTCGTGAGCAGCAAACAGCCGACCCTCGCGTCCCACGGTCAAGGTGACGATGGGTGAAGGGGCCACGGACTTGCCCGTCTTGGTCGGCAGCGGCGCGGGGGCGGCTGGTGGGGCCATGGCGGGCTTCTCGTTGACGGACTGCTGCATTTTCGATAGCTTCTGGTGATCCCGGATCGAGCTTGACTTCTTCAGCCTGGACGTCTTGTCGACACGGACGTTGGGGTCTTGCGACCTGAAGGTACGCTTGAACAACGACATGACGGTTATGGTTTGCTAAGAGAGAGCGGGCGTTGTAAGCCCGAAGAAGTCGTTGTTGTTGCTGATGCTGATGATGTTGCCGATGTTGTTGTTCTGATTAAGGAATGACAACTCGAATGGGGAACGATAGAGTAAAGACTAGGGAAGCTGAGACGATGGAGAGCGCGTTGCCCAGGGACCTTATATGTCTTTGTCTATGGGATGAGAAGACTTGTAGAGAGCGACGAAATGAGCGGATAGAAGAGAGGGAGGAATGACGAAGTTGGAGGGGTGTTCGGATTGGAGGGGGGAGGGGGGGATAGAGCGAGAGAGAGAAGAGAGTGAGAGAAGTGAGGGACGAGTGACACACAAAAAGATTGACTAGGGGTCCGGGGTGAGAGATGCCTCCTATGGAAAGGGAATTCAGTAACGAACGACCCAAGGAGGTATTCCCAACTTGCAACTTTGCGACCCTTTTTTGGTTGTGGTTGAGGGGGGGGGAGGGGGAGAACAAGAGGGAAGAGGGGTGGATTGCGGAGGGGGGGCTTTCATATTTATACCATCACGTTAAGTTGGTGATGTTCTTAGGCTGGATCTTTTCTTTGGCAGGGTATCATTGGCTGGCGTATTCCCAACCGCCGCATTTCTGGGTGGCGGCGGGAGGTGTGTTGCGTAGTGCGAGCCGCGTGTTTGATAGGACGAACACCAAGCACTCCCGTCCCTCCTGTCAGTTCCCAAGTGATCACTGGCAAGTACTCGCAAGCACCATCTTCACGCCAGAAGGTACTTGATGTTCAGCAGGCAGGGTAAACAACTGGCGCGCGTTGCTGACGCTTGAGGGGGAAACCTGGAACTGGTGCAACGAGCTGAACGGCCATGAACGCTGTTGGGGCACATTGCCAGCTGCGGACCGGGCAGACATGGACAGCCCAGGCAGCATCTCAGCCTAACCACGACCAAAATGGAACGTCGGGGATGTCAGTGACTTCACCCGCGGTACTTGCCAACTGCCAGTCTGCCACTCAGCTTTCACCGTTGCAGACTGTTAGGCTCTCTCTTCTCTGTGCTTCACCAATGGAACAAGGACATGGAAGCAGTGAGTGACTTCAGCATGGCAGCAAGTACCTTACTCGCAAGTTGCAACGGCTCTATGACTGGACGGATACGCAATGGCAGACTGACACGAATGATTGTGAGAGAAATACGTATCTTTTCTCAGGGTATCCGCCATGGAACCGCCGCGCCTCCAACCGGGGAGTAGCCGCTAAGGCACCCGACACTTTCCCCTTTGCCTCAAGAGCCAGACCTAAAAGTTAAGTCTAACTACCTATCTGAGGAACCTCATTGTACAGTGTGTCTACGCAAGTGCCAGAAGTACTTTGCAATAACACATACCGGTACTTGTGGAGGCTCCCCTTGGAACAAAACGGTCACCGGCCATCGGCCCTGGGCCCAGACCAGAAACCTCCCCCTCCCCTCCGTGCCTTCTCCGACCCCCCCGAGATTGGGAACGGGCCTCCCGGTGCGTTGGCAGACTGGATCTGGAGTACCTTACTTACTGCGTAGGTACCTCTGGGCAGGTATCTTTCTTCACCTCATGTTCTCAATTGGGCATGGCTCAGGTACATCCATCTTGTACCTCTTGTTCCTTCTCCCGAATCCGCCAAGAGACAATCGGAAGGGTCCAAAGTCGGGAATGGCGGCCCAAGAAACCTCATCCGGAGACACCTCACCATCCTCGCATGCGCTGTCGTCAGGACCGCACGTGAGGTCATCGCAACGCGGGGCTCCCTCAGTTGCGCGAGTCCTTGGTGGTACTTCTCATTTCCCTCTTTCAGACTCGACACCTCAGGATCGTGTTACCTCCTGAACACCTCGGGACATCATCTCAGGAGTCAAACGATACCTGCCCCATGGATCCCTCATGGACACCAGAAGAAGTCGCCAGAAGGCGGTCGACGACCCCTTGGCACCATCATTGGCTCGTTGCCCGGGTCATGAGCACCCATACACTCATCAAAGTGCCCAACAACCTACCTTACCTAGATTCCGTGATCGATAAGGTATCCGACTGATTCGGCCAAGCTGCCAACTCACTGACGGCTCGACATCTGCCCTTCCGGTTGGTGAGTTCGTCGTCTGGACATGCCGCCCACGGTTGCCATGGTTGCCATCTACTCTGTCCTCGCAGGATCGGGACTGCTCGAGATGCTGCACCCTCTGCACCTCTGCATCTCTCCCCTCATCGCCGCCTCCCCCGGATCGCCCAAGCTTCCGCCCTGCCACGCGGGATTGGATAGAGCCTCATGCTCTCTGCAATACTTGGAGACCTGAACTTGCGTGTAGGTGCCTTACCACGCAGTTCCTCCTCCCAGTTCAAGGCCTTTCCACGACTGAGAGCTCGCCAGCCTCTACCTTCTCTCCCCAGACTGCTTCACATTGGTCTCAGTAGCGCCGTCGTGAACGCATTCAGACCTCACTGTCTCACTAGCCACAACCTAACTTTATTTCATCCAAACCACTCTGAACCCCATCCAAATCCAAACTCGCTCAGAGCCGCATGAACGACAATTCTCTTCCATAATCAGTCACCTACCTACGGATACCTCAGTCAGTTCTGACTTGCCAGGCCAGTCATGCCGTTGCTTCGGACTCAACTTCTAGAATCCCCCGTTCGGCTCGTCTCGACTCTCAACCCCTCCTCCTCCTTCTCAGCCCAACATCCCAGTATTGATCTCTTTGGTCCATGGATCGATCCACGAACCCTTGCAACCAAACCCCTCCTCTTGCTCCCCCCTCCCACTTATTCCTCGGACAAAATCACATCGTCGACTTTGCGTCCCTCTTCGAGATTGGCGTTTGCCGCTAGTCGGGCAGATTCAGGCACAAAATCACCGCCGCCAATCATCAAGAGCCACCACGACCCCGTCTCCCGCTCGCTTGTCTGCCCCAATCCCTGCTCTCCGCCTGTCTTCATCGTCGGTAAGCCCAGTGACCTGCATCACCGCCTCAACACCGCTCCTTGCCCCCAGCTCCATGATCCATCCATCACTCTTCCCCTCGCGTCCCGTCCCGTCAACGCCCATGATACCATTACCTGCCAACCTTAGTCGTGGATTCCCCTTCCAAGTTCCCAGCAATCACAATTCATTCGTCAGACAGTGCCTCGGTCCCTGGAGATTTAGGAATTGCGTGTTGGAAGTCATAATGCTCTAGGTTATTTTGGTAATCGTATGTTCACCCTCCCTGGCATCTTGCCCTCCACCGCCTCGAGCGCGGGTACACTACGCCATCCTCGACTCCAGCCCGATGCATGCCTTATCAATCCTACATTCTGAGGCATCCGTCCACTGTACCTATCAACGACGCATGGCCAAGCCCGATGGAACCGGCCACCACCGCCGTGCTCACCGCCCGACGCCTGCCCCGTTCATCTCCGACAAGACCCGTCTAGACCGAAAGTCCCTCAGTGGCCCGCCACCGCGGCAGCGGCGGCAACCCGTCTCGTGTGGGCAGCTCGGGCCATGTTCTCGCGCATACCAACGAGACCGTACATGAATGCGTACACTAGTCGACAAGTCAGTATAATCTCGGTCAAAGTCACCAGGTACCAGAGGGAACCCACTGATGGGAGCAAGGATTACAAATCCAATCGACGATGCCACAACGGCCTCACGGGATCCGACATTCTTCTCGTTCAGCCAGTAAAAGGCATCGGCGCCAGTCTCGACTTTGCCGATGGCTGCCCAACCGAGATAGAGACCCGCGAAGAAGATGACGCCCAAAGTGTGTGCGCCAACGCCCTGCCCGTTTCATCCGTGTCAGTGTATGTTTCTTGCCTCAGGTACAAGGCAACTCACAAAGGGGCGCTTGATGCTGTTGAGCCAGAAGATCTCAATGAGAGAGACGACCGATGTGATGCCGAAGAGGTTGATGATTACAAAGGCCTTGTACCAGCCCTTTCCGAAAATCTCCGTGACTGAGATTATGGTATTAGACCAAGTCAACATCAACAAGACGTCATGGCTTACAAGGTTCATGTGGCCCATTCTTGTGTGAGTCTTCCAAGCTGGTCCATTCGGATGCAAAAGCGTCTCCAATCATGTCGGCCATGGCGGAGCCTCCGGATGGCTGGGGCTTGGGGGGCTCTCCCGTGTTCTTGTCGTCGTGCTCCAAGGTAACAAACCAGTAGATGACTGTGTTCATGAAGGTAAAAACAGTTGTGATGGTGTAGAACAAGGTGAAGTAGAACTGCTTGCGAAGACTAGCCATGTCGTAAGGCAGTGACAGGGTTCTCAATGCCCAGTACTCCCAGCCAGTACTGGTCTCCTCGATATGTGGATGATAGAGATGAGTGTAGGTCCAGCCCTAGGATTAATGATCGAGGTCAGCAACAAGCCGTAACTCGGAATTCCTACGCTGTAGGCTGACATACCAGTACAACCGCATGGTAGGCCAAGAGTAGAGAAAAGGCGACGACGGAGAAGTCAAAGACCACTCGCCAGTCAGAGTAGGGAGACTCTTCTTTTCTCAGCTTGTAGTCAAGAACCGTAGCTCCGACTGCGGTCAGGTAAGCAACGATACCACCTCGAACCCAGCACAAGTGGTTCTGGGAGAAGGACCGCCAGGGTGAATGGCATGCTCTCAGAAACGCAGGCTAAAGAAGATAGGTTAACTGAAGCCGTGAATATGCCTAGCAATCGACAATCGAGCGTACATGGTCTTGAACCTGGCCATAGGATGCCGGCGTGGGCAGGCCATGTCCATCATGGTATTCCGATTGCCCGTGGAGCAAGGGAGTGGTGACGGAGGCGTCCATCGCGATGGCTTCTAACGGAGGCCAGGCAGGATACTGAAGAGAGGTCGTCGAAGTTTGGAATCTGAGAGAGATGATGCTTTGGGCGCCCTGATAATGTTTAATTTACAGAAGAAGGCTGACGGCTTGTTGGCAAACACCAGGCAAAGAGCTTGAGGAAAAGACTGAGAGAGGGATGTCAGGTCGAGGAGCGGGGGGATGCGATGGGACAGAGACATGTGGAATATTTCAGAAGGGAGCTGCTGCCTTCCACCTGTCGGCGAAGCTGCGACTGCCGATGTTGGCTATGACGCCCAAAGAAGGAAGTCATGTCGGACATATGTGCCTGTCTCATTCATCCACAATGGCGGAAGGAAGTGAGTGATCTGTGAAGTCCCGGTTGAGGTTTAGGAATGAAGGTAACGGGCAGCGTCGGTTGTCAGTCAGTCAGGAAGACATTGTGCGTGCCACTTGTGGTACATACAAAGTGAGCCATTGATACCAGCGCTGTGACTTGACATTGGGAAACCCATGACGGGTGCTGGTGAGTTCTTATATTTAACTTGACCTGCGAATATCCTAACTCCACCCATGGTGAGTAGGAGCTTATCGTGTTTGACTTGTAGCAAATTCCTGCAAGACGACTGGTATCCAATGCATGTTATGGTGTACATTTAACTCAATTGCTGCTTAAGCTGCAGGAATGCTTTGTATACCACGACTTCTGTGGTTCTCCTTACGAAGAAGATGCAGCTTGCAGCTTGGAGATGTTAGATGAGGCAGGCTCACTGGGCCAGAGAGCTCCAAGCAGAAGGAGAATAAACGGTGGTCTGTGCACCACGCCCATCTTGAGCCGACCGTTGGTGAGAACCGATAAGATAAGTAGAGTACGTACCTCAGGATCTCCATTGACACGTTCCACGTCTGCAAAACAGCTGGCCTGTGCTCTTGCTCTTGCTTCCAGCTTCAAGGAAGGTGCGTTGCTGGCCAGAACTCAACTCCAAACTGACCATCACGACCCGAGACCTGCCACCACGGAAGACACTACCAACAACACCGCCTGCACTTATCAGAACCGCCGGAAACATGTTGTCGAGTCTCGGAAACCCGCGCCAGGCAGCGTCGCAACTGCTCAACTTTGCGCTGATCCTCTCGACTGCCTTTATGGTGTGCACATCGGCCTTCCCCAAAGAAGCTCTTGCTAACTCCAGTGGTAGATGTGGAAGGGTCTTTCCGTGATTTCCGATTCCCCCAGTCCGATTGTCGTCGTTCTCAGTGGTTCCATGGAGCCTGCCTTTCAGAGAGGCGATCTCCTTTTCCTTTGGAACCGCAACCTGATCCAGGAAACCGACGTTGGCGAGATCGTTGTCTACGAAGTCAAGGGCAAGAATATTCCCATTGTCCACAGAGTGGTTCGCAGATTCGGCTCTGGGTAAGCTACTCGTACACTCCGTCTCCCATTGCTTTCCTTGCTAACCGAGAGGCTCGTTATAGACCGGAAGCGAAGCTCCTTACCAAGGGCGACAACAACAACTCCGATGACACTGGTTCGTGGCTCCCTCCCTTCGAGTTCTCCGTGACGTGAGTAAAGACTGATCCAAAGCAGAGCTCTATGCCAAGGATCAGGACTACCTTGTGCGCAAGGATATCATCGGCAGCGTCGTCGCATACATCCCCTTCGTCGGCTACGTTACGATCCTCCTTTCAGAATATCCGTGGTTGAAGACGGCAATGCTGGGAATAATGGGCTTGGTAGTGGTGCTGCAGAGAGAGTAGACTCGTCATTATGGCCAGAAAATTGACACTCACATTCGAAACCAGTCAGGAGCCATAGAGCGACAGAATCGCGAAAGCCGCTGCAGAGACCAACAAGATTGGAGAAACAGCACATTCGCGGTTTTTTTTGGGTAGCCGTGACGGTGATACTTGGATTGATTGATTTCGATGACCGATGGAGCCTCGGTCTCGTACGTGAGATTTGGCGGGGCTGTTGCCAGACACCGCTGCGCTTCTGTGAACCGAGACAGACATCCTGAGGATTTACCATTGTACAGCTGGCACCCAACGCTGGGGTTTACAGAGATGAGAGAATCATATTATCAGGTCTCATAGTGGGAAAACCTCCAGCGCAGCAACTACCGAGGTCCAGGCGTTAGACACAACATGTCTCCCATTCCCTCGAGGACCGTTATGCCCTCGATCTCGCAATCGTAGTGCATCTTCAGCTCTCGTGGCACGAACTGGGTTTTCTTTGTGTCTAGGCAGCCAACGGCACAGCTGACAGGGTTCTGCTTAAGGCCCATATGAGCCAAAATTGTGGTCCAATGGCAAGACCCTGATCTCCGCCGCCAACTGGTTCTAGCCAGAGGCGCCGTCCTTTTTGGGACGCGATTGTTACCGCGCCGGTGCCTGTATCATGAACCAAACCGTTAGAAGAGCGGCACAGTCGTGCGATAAAATGAGCCAAAATTCCGGTGCCGAAAATTTGAACCAACGCCTGTGTCTCTTGCTCCTTTTCGGTTCGTGTTGAAAAGCACCATCGGTTTTGTTGCCGCTCATTTTGCGGTTCGGACTACACCAGAATCGTGGACTCTCGTGTTGTAAAGTCGCTGTCGAAGTGTGTAAGACGCTCACTAAGCCACTCAAATTCATCATGGCTTCAACGCAGTACGCACCACAGTCGCAGTACGCACCGCCTGATGGCTTCGAAGGCTACGTGCCATACGCGCAACAAGCTCCTCAAGAAATCCCATTCAACGCAAAATGGCACCGAGCAAAGATTGTCATTCGCGGCTTCAATATTGCGTTCAGCGCCATCGTCCTCGGCATCTCGCTCTCTCTCATATTTTACTCATTCTCAAGTTCATTCTATCTTGTATTCAGTGGATTCCCCGTAAGCAGTGCGCTCCTAGAATGACGGTTTAATATCGGGGACATGAGATATCTAACCCGCTTTTAGGCAGCCGCTCTTGTGTGTTGGGAAACCTCTGAACTCATCACCATCTGCGCTAGAGGCGGGAGGCGTGGAATCCACCCCGGTGCTCACGTCGGAATGCACTTACTCTTCTGGCTCGTCTTCATGGTGGCCACTGGATGGGAGGTTGCAAACATCATCCTCCGCGATGGTCCGCGGTCGTGGGTGTTGAGTGGTGGCCAGGTCACCTCTATGCAGGATGCTGTAATGGCGTTCACTGCCCTCTTGTTGTTAGTACTCGATATGAGTGTTTCGAAAAGCCTCGGGATGATCGCTAACACCTCATAGTATCGACAATTTCACCCTCTTCGTCCGCGCCTGTATTGAATGCAAGCAGCGCAATGCTCGCCCTCCTCCCGTTTATATGGTGCCTATCAACGGGCCGCCGCCGATGCAGCCTGCAGGTTCATACCAGCCCTACCCGTACTCGCCGCAGCAATCTTCTTTTCAACCGCAGCATGACAAAGGGCAAATGTCAGGAGCCAATGTTGATACAACTGAGAGGGTAGCCGAAACCGGCCCAGACGGGACGTACTACGGTCCCGGAAGCCGAGCTTGATCGAGCACTGTTGGATGAGAGCTGCGGAGGTCCTTGGATGCTTGGTATGGAAAACGGATGATACCCGAATATTGCGATCAGGGGCTGAATTCCATCGAGCAATGGAGTACAATGTTCATGACGTTAGACCATGTCATACTAGACTTAATTACATAATCTATAATCACAACTTCGATTGCCTATTACCATTGCATCTTTGAAGATGTGCATTGTACCGTTTTTGAGCACCGAAATTGTCATAGATACATTCTTTATATTTATTCTTAGGCTGGGAGGGTATCGAGCTACCCTGTTTGACGCTCACTCAGACCACTGCACGTCAAAGTCCTTGAACTGAACCTCAAGATCGCTCTTGGCATCTTTGGCAGGCCGAGCAACCAGAGCGCCAACGGTCAGATTCCAATCCTTGCCAGTGCAGTCATCGTCTCCAAAAACCCAGCAAATCTCACGCAGCGGCACCTTGGTGCCATCCTGCTTCACGTAGTACACCCAGAAGCTCGGGCCCATGAAGTCGCGCTCCTGCTCGATGAGCACAGTGATGCTCTTGGTGTCCTCAAAGGCGGCGAGAGGGGTAATGCTCCAGTCGGCCCAGCGGTCGCAGGCAACGGTGCTGAGCTGTGGCGTGCCTTGGTAGTACTCCAGGCCGGTCTTGATCCATCTCTTCTCGCGGCCAGAGTTAGAGTCAAAGGTGACGATGAGGCCTGCCTGGTCGTACTGTTCGGTCCAGTCTGCGGTGAATGTAATTTTGGCAGACTTGAATTGGCTTAGGGGCTTGGCCGGAACCGTTTTTGTGGGAGCTAGGTTTGTTAACTTGCGGCATATGTTAGGAGCGAGTCTAAGTTACCATCGTAGACGTTGTGAGCAGGCGGCTTCTTCCATACGTCTGTGTTGGGGGCAGCGGAAAGGGTAAACGAAGACATGATTGACTAGATTCAGGTATCTTGACTGTGTTGTACTCGCCAAGAATAAAGAGAGTAAATGTGTATAAATTGCGTGGATATACTGAAGTTGAGAAAATGAGGCAGAGAATAGTGATGGGTGCTTGGAGGTTTAAATAGGCTTGAGCGAGAATGGTATTACGGCTCGTTCTGCACCGGACACTTCAATGCAGATGGTGTGAGAGTTACCAAGTAAGCTACCTACTTGGTGACTTCCCGCACTTGCCCCGCAGTAAGCAACACGAAGTATTCATACTTGTAGAATGTTTGCCGATCTAAGGTGTCATGCAGGGTCTCTTCACCTTGTGTCGTTGTGACGGTGCAATGGGCCGATAAGCCGCCCATACCGAAACCGATTTCTCAGTACTTAAAGCGCACTTGGGTTTCCGGGCTTTTCATAAGGGCCAGTAACACGAAGAATCATGGTTAGGAGTAGTTTGTAGCGCTATAGACCTGAAAGGAGAAGCTCCGTGAACCTTCATTCCCGCTTAGGATGCTTATGAATCCAAAGAGGCCTCATGATCAGGACAGTGTCGAGAGAATGTTCGCTTGAACCTACATGTCACTGATCAAGTTGCCCCGCGATCCCCTCAGTACGCGGGGCAAAGCAGAAGTGACTCGGCCCGCAGGTGAAAGGGCTTCAGGGATTGGCTGGCGCCGGTTACCAGCGGAGTCTCCGCCGATATGCATTGTATCTGTATCTGCTGGGAATACTGCCTGATTTGGAAGCAGTTCCCGCAAGGTAAATTCAACTGATCGAGTTCTTCAAGTTGATGACAGGCATTATTCAGTTAGTAGGACAGAGAATCTTAACAGCCACATCAGTGAAGCTATATTGATGTGATGTTGCTGGAAGTATCTCCAGTGCGTCGTTGGAATATTTTAGTTGTGCAGACGGACGCAGATTCGAACCAGCAGCTCTGGAACAAACACGAAAAAGTGGATATTCCCTTTTATGGAAGGTAACGGAGATTGACTCAGCAAATGCCTACATCCCACCACTGACTGCGCACCGGCCTTCCATCTCACAAACGTGCACCTTCCCCCGCTCGACCATCTCGTCGCCAACCCCACAAAATTTCCCATTCTTCACCTCATTCCGCCGACCACCAGTATCCCTCTGCAGACACCTCTGCAGACAAGCCATAGCAGACTCCATCTTCAATTCACTTACACTCTATTCGCCCATCGTATTACTCCTGCCCACATCACCGAACGCGTCGACAAACCTCGCACCAAGCCACGCCTGCGCACGCCATTGCTTTTATCCACGTCGTCTGGGGTGTGAAGGCGAAGCAGACTGGCAACCTCTGTAGCCTAGTGCTGGAGGAAAGGGGATGTTCACGAGGCCATTCGCAGCTCCGTAATACGCATCTCCCAAACGCCCATGCTGCAAACAACTCTTCCTTTCTCGACAAAATTCTCCTAGGCCTCCCGAAATCCCCGCGAGTCGCCTCCGCCTTCGCAAGGTGCCCCTCGTCGAAACAATGTCTTCCTTCCTAACGCCCACCAAAAAGTCCCAAAAGCCGGCTGCTAAGTCGAAGCCTTTCCAACCACCGAACCGCATTCGAGCCATTCGCGAGCAAGCCGAACGCCAGCAAGCTAGCGCCGCCGCCGCCGCAGCCAACGCTGCTGCTCAGGCACAACAGAACCGAGCAAGACCCCCTACTGTCGCCATCTCGAACCGCCCACAATGTCCGAACAAGGCCTGTGTCAAGCCCAATGTCGTCGATGGCATCTGTCAAACCTGCGGTCGTGTCGCCGATGACAGCAACATTGTTGCCGAAGTTCAGTTTGGCGAGACCTCTTCCGGTGCTGCCATGGTACAGGGAAGCTATATCGCCGCCGACCAAGCTGGCGTGAGGAGCATGGGCCCGGCCTTTCGCCGTGTTGGTGGTTCCGACGACAGAGAGAAGACCATCCGCGAGGCTCGCGCCCTGATGCAGGGTTATGCTCAGCGCCTCAATCTCAGCGATAACACTGTCAACACCGCTGTGCAGTGTTTCAAGCTTGCCTCCCAGTCAGGTTTCACACAGGGTCGAAAGATCATCACCGTCGCAGCTGTATGCCTCTACGCTGCATGCAGAATGGAAAGGCCGTGTCGCGTTATGCTCATCGACATCGGCGACATTATCCAGGTCAACGTGTTTGTATTAGGAAGAACCTTCAAAGCCTTGACCAAGACTCTTTGCCTCTTCCCAAGCGGAGAGTCTCCGGTCTTCCCGGAAGACATCATCTACCGATTCGCCTCCAAGCTCGAATTCAAGCATATGACCAATCGCGTCGCCGAGGACGCTGTCCGCCTTGTCCGTCGCATGAAGCAAGATTGGATCGTCATGGGCCGTCGTCCATCCGGTATCTGTGGAGCGTGTCTTCTGATGGCTGCTCGAATGCACAACTTCCGGCGAACCGTTCGGGAAGTTGTATATATTGTCAAAGTCACGAACCACACCATCCAGGAACGTCTCGAGGAGTTCAATGTGACAGAGACCAGTAAAATGACGGTGGAAGACTTCTTGTCTCAAGATTTCGGCTCTAGCTCTCATGACCCCCCGTCTTTCTACCGGAACACCGAGGCTTGGCAAGCGCAGCAGGCAGAGCTTGGCAAGAAGCGGAAGCGAACTATCACAGACGACGGTGATAATAACAGGACGACACCTGCGCCCTCTCTGCCACCGCCTGATTTGTCTGCAGCACCGACTATTGAGTATCGTCGAGATAAGGACGGCTATATTATCCCCCCTCTCCCGTCCAAAATTGCCGTCAACGAGCCGGCTTTAAGGGATGCTAACAGCACCCAACATCTTGAGGGCCTGGCTCAAGAATTCGGCGACGCGGAGAAGGAAAATGAAGAGTCATCACAGACGGATGCTGGCAGTGAAAAGACGCGGCAACCGAAGCCGTCGTTACCAATCAACGAAGAGTGGGAGGAAGATGAGGCAGAGATGGAAGATCAGATCTCGGAAATTATGAATGATCCCGAGACCTACGAGCACGCAAAAGCTTTCAGCAACGCCGAGCAGCGAGCTCGCATCCACTCGATCTGGGCCCTCCAGCAGCAACCAGACAAATCTGTCTCAATGGCGCCCGAGGTTGGCGAAGACGAGTTCGCCGATGATCCTGAAGTTGCGAACTGCATGTTGACTCCTGATGAGATCAAGATCAAGGAGCTTCTGTGGGTTAATGAAAACAAAGACTGGCTGCGCGCATCGCAGGAGCGTCTGTTCCGCAAGAAGCTGGAGGAGAAGAAGCCTAAGAAGGATCGCAAGCGGAAGAAGCGCCCTCGTATTGGCGAAGGCCAGACGACACCTGCCAGCACACCAGGCGAGGCTGCTGTGAATGTCATGAAGGAGCGTGGTTTTTCGAAGCGCATCAACTACGAGGCTATCCGACAGATGTTCGACGTCGCTGGTCAAGGTGACCCGGGCTCCCGGCCTGAGAGTGAAGCTGCGAGCCGTCCTACGAGCAAGGCGCCTAGTGTCGTGGACGACCACTACGACGAAGAAGAAGAAGAATTCGAGCCCATTGATGGCGACGGGGGCCATGAGCACCAAGACGACGAGTACGGTGGTGGGGATGACTACGATGACATGGGCGACGAATCCCACATGTACGATGAGGACGATCAGGGGATGGGTGAAGACGATGACGACGACGACTTTGGTCTCAATGACGACGATGAGTGAGCATACTCAGTCGCGCAATGTCTTGTCTTTCAGGAATTGGGCCAATCGTGGAGGATGGCTTGCTTGTAGTTGATACCCCATGAGCTTCGAATATGTCGAGGCCCCGGCTGCGCTGCCCACACACATGATTGCGCGTCTTATGGATAGAGCATCTTAGACCAGAACAGCAATCTGCATAGACTTTTTGGCAGGACCTGTCGACTCAACTGGCGTGTTTGTGATATTTACTGCCCCCAGCATCTTCACCATCAGCTCCGATGGTTTGAAAGCTCCCCCGCTTCCGCACTTGCGACCGAGCATCCTTTTGGACGATCCCTGACATCCATAGTGTTATGAAATCACAAAAGCTACCATGCCAACGAGTCACAAGATTGGAAATTGCGGACGCACCTAGCTTCCTTCACCTGCCTTTCCGGCTGTCATTGAATTCCGGCATGTCCAAGACACCGGGCCGTCCGCGACCCACCCTGTTCCGGCCGGACGGACATTGAAACAGCCTTCAAGCACCCGCAGCTATCGCCCCTCAAGCCTTCTTCACTGGGACTTCGAAATTACACCGCTCAGATACCAGAGGCTATCGCTACAGCATCAAGGGCTTCTAGCTCTCGTATCGCCGACGGAGAGGCCAGAAATGCCCTTCCTTCGCGCGTGCAAGGCTTCTTCTTCAGTCAGTCGACCCCGGCTTTCATCGGAAAACAAAGGATACGGCCGGGTGGCGCAATGGCAGCGCGTTGCTTTCCGGTGGCAAAGGTTCTGGGTTCGAGTCCCAGCTCGGTCGATTCGATTTTTGATCCCCTTGGGATTCGTCTGTATCCTTTTGATAGACAATGGTAATCAATTTGAATGAAGTTTAGAGGGTCAGGGTGGCTAGACTTGCTTTGTTTTGACTGTCAATTAGTGGGTCTGTGGTATGCATTGCAATAGTTTTCCAATTGCAGCTGCTTACACACATCCTGATTCAATTGGTCTTGCAGAAGATGGAGAACTATGTGGTAATTAGGCGTACAGCATCTTGGAATATGGCTTTGGTCTCTGCGTCTTCCTTGGGAGGGGTCACATAGAATTAATTTCATTGCTATCTGGTGTCTTTCTTGTCAGTTACCATCAATCTATTGGGGCATGTGTTGACGGTAGGTATCTCGGACCATTCTGATCAAGTGTGACTGACAACTCAATGACGCAACCTGCTCTCTCGTTCCCACAATTGCCAGACTCTCTAGAATTAGACTTGACATTGTCACTTCTTTGTCACTTCGACTGAGTTCATTCCTTGTGATCTCCTCTGCCTGGCTGTGCGTTGAGTAACAGCTGAGGGATGAAAATACCAGACGTTCAAGGGCGAATTTAGCATTACTTAAAGGACTTATTAGTATCCCTATTATAAGAATATTAGTTAATTAGTTCAAACCGTGAGTTAACGAAGTAGGTTAATTAAACTATTCTAATATACTATATAAAATATAAAAAGGAAGTTCTAATTATAAGTTAAGTAGTTTATAATAATTATAAATAGGGCCCCTCGTTAGCCCTTACGTAGCCTCGGCTATATACTAAGGTCGAATTAAATTTCTAATCTAATATTAACTTTCTCTTTTTTTATTAATCTAATTACTACTTCTATTACTATTATTATTATTATTATTATAATTAAAAATTTAATTTAACCTCGGGCCCGTTTACTAAGTCGTTTTTTTTTACCTCTTTTTTTTACTCTTTTTATATAACTTATCCCTTTATTTATACTATTACCTTTTTTTTATTAACAAATTATTCTAATCCCTTATTAAGTACTATTCTTATAAAAGCGTTAGCGAGGTTATTATTATTATTAATTTAATAAATCTCGAGGATCTCTTATTATTCGTACGACTACCTAAGGGCTATAATATTTATTATAAGCCTCTTTTCTTTTGTAGTACTTAGCTTAATAAAGTACTTATATAATGAGTACGAATTAATATAAATAATCGTAGGGATCGTAAAAAGGTTAAGTCGATTTATAATTTTCTTAAATATAATTAAAATTATATAGGCGAGGTTAATATTATTAATTATATTATATATTTTAAATACGAGTACGCTACGTATTACTTACTTATTTTTTATTAATAAATAGTAAATAATATTATTTTAAATTATAAATTCGTCCTTACTAAGCTTCTCGTTAGCGAGGATAATAATATATCCTAATTATAAAGTTAGGTCGTTATTATTTATAAATAATCCGTTAATAAATATATAAAGCCTTACTAAAATAAGCTTAATAAGTTAGTAAACGAGACCTTAGTTATAGTATTTTTATTATTATTATAGTTATTAATTAAGAGTATTAAAATTACTTTTTATAAGCTCTATAACTTACGTAGCTCTAGTATAATTAAAAGTAGCCTCGGGCTAATAAATACTCGTAATATATACCCCTTGGGCAAGCTTAGCTTTATATTACTTTTTATAATTAGGGGATTTTTAGTTAATAAGGGTAATCTTCTTACTTTACCCCTTTTATTAAAATATTATATTATCCCCCTTAATTATTAAAATCCCTTTATTAAACGTTAATAAGGATTTTAATATTAAGATTTTTTTTAGTTTAGTTATAAATTTAGCCTTATAGAGCTCTTTATCCTCCTTTTTTATAAACTCGATATTTAATAAACCTAGGATATTATTTATTTATATTCTAACGATACTAAAGGGGTCGTTTATATATATAAAGATTAGGAAATAGGGATTATATATTAATATAATTATTAATAATTAATTAATAATTAATTAATATAAAAGTTATAATCCCCCTAACGGAGTAATCCGCCGGGGCCGTACTAAGTATTACGTATTAGGGAAAACTAGGTATATTACGCTCTATACCTAACTACTAATTAAAACCGTAGTAATAGTTAACCGACTCGACCGTTATCTCCCTTTTATTAATAGCTCCTAACCTTTTACTGCCCGTTTAGAGGGCGAGCTATACCTACTCTAACATACATAAGACCTCTTAGTACTAGCCCGCGTGGGCAGCCAGATCCTATATTATATACTCCTTCTTATTAAAAGTTAAAGGACCCCTTATATATTCTTTTATATCTATAATATAGCTTATATTAAAGGGATTTTTAGCTTTATAGAGTATAATTTCTAAGCTAGCGTTAATATATTAAATCTTAACGTTTATATTAACCTAGCTATTTACGGCGTTCGTACTATTACTTAACTAAATTCCGTATTATTAAAAAGTACTATACTACTCTTTAAGTATACTTATATTAGCTATAATAGCTAGGGCGTCGAGGGGGCCTAATTTATCGAGCCCTAGAGGGGGGGACTTATTAAGGAGCATCTTTAGTAAAATAAGTTCTTAACAAGGTAGTATTTTAACTAACTAATTTTTTAACTAGTTATATAACTAATTATTAAGTAGTAATTTATATATTAATAAGTACATTTAATAAGTCTATTTAATAAGCTTATTTAATAAATTTATTTAGTTTAAATAGAGAGTAGCTTTAGGTAATATTAGAAGCGATAAAGATAAAAAGAATTTTTACGAGCTCTAGTACGAAGAGTAGCTAGATATTAGCCCTTTTAGCCCTTTTTTTTAAAAACCTCTACGTCGCTATTAAAGTTCAGAACCTCTATAGTTAAGGGCCGCCTCTAACTATTATAGCTAACTATTCTAGCTAACTATTATAGCTAACTTCTATTATTAACTTTTTTAACCGGCGCTATTATATAAGTATATTACTTAGCCTATTGTTAGTAAATAGCAAGGTAGCTTATCTATCCCGAATTAAATAGTAGTTTTCGTATTAAAATTACTATATTACGTTAAGCGCGTACTTAGGATATATTATATATATTATATAGTTAAAAAGTATATTATATTATATAATTTCCCTTAAAAGCGTAATCCCGTTAAGGTCGATCTTTTGTACTTATAAAGCCGGAAAAAAACCACTATATAAAAGTTATAATACGTTATTTATTAATAAGGCCGTATAACGGCTTAAGTACTTTAATAATCGTATTTTTTAAGTACTTACTAATTATCTCCTTTAAAAAGTAGGCAAGGATCTTCTTTATAAGCTTAGTTACTAATTAAATATACGCTTATATAATATTATAACTCTAGATCCAGTATCCTTTTTATTATAGTAATATTATTAGTGTTATTATAAGGCGCTAGCTATAGCGTTAAACTATAAGCGACTAGGTAAGTAGTATTACTTTTTTAATATTACTATGCTTTTATATAACGTACCTCGATTTCTTATATAGTTATAGGGTACCCTTTTTTTTTATTTTTTAAACTATATATAATTTAAAAATGCGTAAATTCGTATATTTAACTAGATCGTAGAGGATAAATTAATAAACCCCTCGATCGCGTAGTGGTTTTATTTTTATTAAGTCTAATCCTTTAAAGGGTTTCTTAGCTATTATAATTATACTATTTTTTTATAGTTAGGTTATAAGTATAAAATTAGCCTTTTCTTTTATTATATAAAATATACTAATTATAATATTAAAAAGGTATAGGGTATAAAGGACTTTCGCGGTGCGGTACTTAAGAAGAATTACTAATACCTATAAAAGCAACACAAAATACCTCCTTCGATCGGGTTAATATAGCTTTAATTAACGGAGTTATAACCGAGGAAAGAGAGTAGTATTAACTAAATTAGAAGGATAAACTTCTTAATTATTTTATATTATCGTATTCGAAAGTAAATTATTAAAAAGGCTCTGGTTTAATCCTAAAAAAGTATATATATAATTAAAATAAAAATCCGCGCTACTAAGCTCCTCTCCCTAATCGGGGCCCTTCTTTTTATATCTTCTTCTAATTAGCTTTAAAGAAAAGAAATACTAAGACTAATCGCCCCACCCCATTCTAATCGTCCCCTAATTTCTTTTTCTCCGATCCTTTATAAAAAGAAATTATTTTAAATTAGTCCTAGTTATTATATATAGTTAATTATATTAAGCTTTTTATTTACTTTTCCTCTTTACGATCGCCTTTTTTACCTCTTTTATTTTTATTACTTTTTTTATTAACTTTACTTAGTTCTTATTTTAATCCTTTTTAATAATCTCCCGATCTTAACTTTTATTAGCCTAATCCTCCTTAAATTTTTTTATTAATAATAGTATTTAAGGAGTATAAGTTAAAATTATATATATAGTTTTTATAATCGAGTCGTCGTACTAATTAACTTATTATTCCTTCGTACTCTTATTAATATTAGTTTTACTTATATATATATTATAATATTATAAAAAATCTTAATAAAACTTAGCTAGCTCTTAATACTAGTATTTATTATTTTTTTATATAGCCCGATTATATTTAAAAAGTATATACTTAATAACCTTTTATTTTAACTAAACCCTCGGTATTTTAATTAGAGTTTTTATAATAGGACTATCCTCGCCCCTAACTAGAGTAATTAAAAGATTACCTCCCTAATTACTTAGACTAGTTTTATTAAAAGCTGGGCTAAGGCGTAGTAATAACTTAAGTAGTAATATATTTAATAGAGATTTTATAACTTAATAAGTCTTAGGAGTATTAATTAAGTATATAAGTTAATTATTAATAATAGTATTTAAACGTTAGTTAGTAGCTTTTATTAGTTTAATTACTTATAAAGTTTAATTAAAGTCGCTATTTATTATAGATCCTCGGGTACTTTTTAGTATTTTTAAAGATTAAAATAGTAAAAGTAACTCTTTAAAAGTAGTAAGTTCTCGCTTAAAGCTTTTAATTATTTTATACGTTTTTTTAAAGTATATAGAATTAATAAGAGTATAATAGTTATAATTATAGGGGTTATAAATTTTTAAATCTTAGTTAATAAACCTAAAGCTAAGTAAGTAAAAACCGGATTTTTAAAGAGTTAACGCCTTAGGGGCATTAATTATAACGTAATTAGAGTTATCTAAGTTAGTATAAGGCCTACTTTTAGAGTCCTAATTATTTATTATTTTATTAAAAAACCTTTTTAAAAGAGGTCTTATTATATTAAAAAAGTAATAACTATTATATTAAAACTCGTAACTAATTTATTAAATCTAAACTACGTAAAGTTTATTATTAAACAATTTAAAGTATTTATAAGTTATTTAATATACGTTATAAGTTAAGTTAAGCTAGCCGTATTAGACCGTATTACGAAACTATTTAAGTATATATAAACTATATTTTTATTTACCTAGCTATTATATTATAAGGACTATATAAGCGCTTATATTAATTAGTTATTAAATATAAAAAAGTATATTAATCTAGTTATAAAAGGCCTTTAGTACTTAGATATTATTAATAAATATCCTCTTTAAATACTTAAGAGCTTATTTCGGATCGTACTAATAAACTATACTATTTTACTAATTAATAATTATTTTTATAAAATAGCCCGGATCGTTAACGTAAAAAAAAAAATTACTAAGTATATTAAAGTCCTAATTTTTTATATAATCTTTTTAGTTTAAGGGATTAGGGTAGGGGTCTTATTTAGTTTAAAAATACTCTTCTATCCCTCTTTAATTATAACTATATTATATACTAAAATAAGGTCTTATATTATAACCTCTATTATAAATCCGATCTCGTATTTTTAAATCTAATCTTTATATAATAAGCGTTTTTAAAAGTTATAATAATTAGTTAGGATCTTTATTACCTTATAGTAGTTCTAACTTATCTAAGTCTTCTAGTTTTTTAGACCTTTAAAAACCTTAGGGCGCTAATTAAAAAAGGGAAGTACGTCCCCTATGCTAAGCTAATTAAAAAAGTCGATTTTACGAGGGGTTAGGATTATTTAAGGAAAACTAGTTTGTTTAGGTACTAGGTTTAGGTAATAGTTAGTATGCGCTTTATATTAGTAATTTATATTAAAATTAATAAACTAAGAGTCCTTAGTATTTATTATAATCCTAGGGTTAGTCTTATTAAAAGTAATATATCTATTTAGATTCTATTTTCTTAGCTAGTATTTAGTATCGTTTTTAAAGTTCTTTATTATAATTAGGCTCTAAATTCGTACTATATTCTTTTTATTATCTAGCTTAGAAAGGGAGATAAAAAGTAAAGAGGTTATTATAAATCGCTAAGTTAGTATTTATATAGTAAATTAAAAAGTAAAAATTAGAAGAAGTTTAATTAGTAATAGTTATAGGGAAGTAGTTAAGGAGGGAAAAAGGAAAAGTTAAGTAGCTAAGTAAAAAGCTACCTTTTTATACTAATTACGAGGGTAACCTCTGCTAATTAAAAAAAAAGGCGCTATATTATAAATAATAAAAAGGCCCCGATCTTATAATTTACTCTTTCTTTTTTTTATATAGTAGCTATAATTTAGTACTAATTAGCTAAGAGGCTTATAATACTTTCCTTTTTAACGCCCCAGATCCGGGGGGGGGGGGGGGGGTTATAAAGGCCCTTTTTTTTTTTTTTTTTTTTTTTTTTTTATAATAATATAAAAATTTTTTTTTATTATTATTTTTTATTATTTTTTTTTTTTACCGCGGGGGGGGGGGGGGGGGGGGGGGGGTATATAAAGGCCCTTTTTTAATTCCTCTATTGCTTTTTATTTCTTCCTCTAAATAATAGCTTCTTAATTATAATTATCCTTTTTTACTCAGTCTCTTTTTTTCTTAGTAATACAATCTACTTACTTATTATATTTAATACTTTAGCTATTAATAACGTATATTAGATTATTAAAACTACTCATTATAACGTCCGGCCTTAGTAATATTCCTCTTCCGCTCCTAAGAAGGTTTATTCTTAGAAAACTTAGGGTTATAAATTTTAAAAAGTTAGTAAAAAATAGACTATAATAAGCGCTATTTTATTTAATTTTTTTAATTTTTATTTTAATTTAATATTACTCTTTTTTAGATCTTTAAAACTACTAGTTAGTTAACTCTTTTTAAATTAGTTAGAGAGCTTTATACTAAATTCTATATCGTAAATCCTTAGGTTAATAAATATACTAAAGGAGAAATAGCTTAGAAATTTTAGTAATTAACCGCAAATTAAAACGTTATTAAGAAGTATATTTATAATCTAGGTATTATAAGCGGATTATTTTTATAGAGCCGTCGGGTTTTTATTAGTTATGATTATATTAGTTACTTCGGCCCTCTATTTTAATAATTAAGTAAACGAACCCCTATTATTAATTTTTTACTTATCTAAGCTTACGGCGTTTAGAATACTATATTTTATAATTATTATACGCGGTCCTTTTAGAAATATATTAGTTCTAATATTAAAGAACTAATTAAAAGGATAGTCCCTTATTTCGAGTACGTTTCTTTTTTAAATTACTTTAACGATCGATATAGTAATTATATATATTTTAAAAATAAAAAATACTACTTTAAAAAGAGTAACGACTAGTAGGCTATTAGTTAGTTTAGAGCTAACTCTAAGTAAAGCTATTATTATTATCGTACGATAAGTAATAGTAGGGTAGCGTTTCTAATCCTAATTAATATTAAAAAAGTTAAGACTTTAGTCTATATAATCTCTAATTAGATCGATACTACTAAGACCGAAAAAGATAAGTACGATTTTATTTTTAAAAATGCCCTTTTTATATACTTTATTAAAAACTATATATTCGTAACTCGCGAGGGTTATTAATATATTAAAATAAAATAGGTAGAGTAAGAGGTTATATAAGCTAAACTAAATACTAAACGGGCTCGATTAAATAGGGAACTAGGCTTAGATATTTAAAAAAGAGGGGTAGGGTTTTTTAATATAATTATATAGTTAGTAAATAAGGTCGTCGGGTTTTTAATCATAATAATTAAAAAATAATTCTTTTTTTTTATTATCCCCTTATATTTTTATCTTAGATCTAAATAAAAAAATAACTAAAGAATTAGTAAGATTTAATAGTATCCTCGTAAAATAATATTTAATAAATAAAAAGAACTCGTAGTTTATACTAAGGATCGGTAGTAATAAGGAGTAATTTAGCCCTCTTAAAAAGCCCTCGCTTACGATCGGGTTTATTTAGTAGCTAGTTAAGTATCCTCGTTTCTAAAGTTTATTATATTATTATTATAATTAAAAAGCAAAATTATAGCGTTAATTATATTATTTTATAAAAATAAAAAGTTAGTTAAGTTAGAAATAAAATCTTTATAAAGATTAGACTCGTTAAGTAATAAGTAGAGGCTTTTTAAAAACTTTAAAAACTTCTTAAGTTAATTACTAGTATAAATAGCCCTTATAATTAGTTTATTAATAAGTATCTCTAGTTAATACGATAATCCGTTCGGAGTAGCTAAGTAAATATAAAAAGGTCCTTATTAATAATAATCGAGTTTTTTAAAAATTAATATATTATTCTTTTATTAAATATTAAAAACGAGAACTAAATCGTTAGTTTATAACTTTATTAATTAGAGGGTATACGAGGAGTTAAACTAGTTACGGGTTTAGGCTTAGTATTAAATAACTTTATTAATTATAATTTCCTAGTTATTTACTAAGAAAGTAAAAGCTCGTAATTAGGCTTAGACTTCTTAATTTATTATATATACGTTCTCCTAATCGAGTACTCTCTAAATTACCGTTCTTTTTTTAATTAGGGTCGTTATATAACGACTATAAATAAAATAAAACGGTATATAACCTAACGATACTTTAATAATTATTTTATTTATAAAAAGGGCTATAGCTAGTATTAGTCTAATATTTTTTTTTTAAATCCGATTAAATACGAAGTATATACGTAATAAGTTAGTAACCCTTTTTAAAGAGCCCGTTAGCGCGAGGGTTATAAGCTAATATAACCTTTTACTAAGTACTATATCGTTAATTAAGCTACGTTATAGCGCCTATATTTTCTTATCCCCCGTTAATAATTAAAGTACTATAGATCCTATAATAATAAATAATATCTTCTTAAATAAACTTCGTAATATTTTTTAATATAGCGTTTATTATAATTTGCGCTTCTAAGTATCTTATAAACTTATAACGCGCTTTAATAACTTTTTATTTACTTATATACTAAACGTTTAAATAGACTTTAAAAAAAGGTTTATAAATTAGAACTATAAATATATAGGGGTTATTGAAGTATTATAATTTAGCTTTTTAATAAGCCTTATAAGTTATAATTAGCTCCTAAGTCTAAGTATATATTCTTAACTAGTAGTATCGTTTTATAAAATAGAAATATATAACCTCTCGTCCTCTATACCCGGACTTATTATATACTTCGCTAATTAGGTCTACTTAGCGGCGCTTATTATTAATTACTTAAGTAAATTAGGGACGAGTTTTTATCCCTTATTAAAATAGAAGTTTATTTTATATAATAAATCGTATTACTATTTATTTAAAATATCTAAACTAATTAAAAAGTATACTAGCTAGCCTCTTTAAAATAAAAAAAAAATAAGTAATTTATTTTAAAAGGTCTAATTATTATTCGTTCGGCGCTAGTATATTAATTAAAATATCTATTTCCTATATCTAATTAATAATAGCGTTATTATAACTATATATTATAATAAAAAAGTTTTTTATAACTCGTATTCGTAGGACTCGTATATTAATAAAGTCCTTAATATCCTTATTAAGCTCTACTTCGGCTAGGTTAAATTAGCTAGGGGTTTTTTTTAAAAAGCTATCCGCTATAATATTCTTCTTCCCGTTAATATACTTAATTTTAAAATTAAAAAGTCTAATTTAAAAAAGCTAACGTATTATTATTACTAATAATAAGTTATTTACTATATTATTAATCTAAGTAACTAGGACTTAGGTATTAGTTTTTAATAAGAAGTTAATCCTAAATAAATAATTATAAAGACGCTTTAGGCTTATTAAAACGCCTCGTATTTCGAGCTTTTTAAAGTTATAATTAAGCTCTAGCTCGCGCTATATCCCGCTCTCGTATTAAATAATAATACGCTCGTTATTAACGATCTAACTAAATATACTACCCTATTTTTTAATATTAGCGTTTATTATAAAGATAATCCGTCCGGCCTTAGTACTATAGTTTAGTAAAACTAAAATAAAAGCTATAATAATCGCCTTTTTAAGCGTTTTTATAACTTTGATTTATAGCACTCTCTATTTAAAAGATTAGTTTTTACTAAATAGGGAGTATAACGGGGCTATTTTAAAAAAAATTACTTAATTTAGTAATAGTAAAAAGTAATAATACTAAAAAACGATTTAATTTCTAAGACGTTCGAGTATTTTATTTATTCAAGGATTTTAAAGACTTTAGTTTAATTAAGCTATCTCTTTTCTATACTATAAAAGTAGCCTATAATAACTACGAATAGTTAGTATTATTACGACTTTATTTTAGAAGTAGTATAGCTAGCTAGCTCGATGTTAACTAAGACTTAATTAATATTTTAGAGGTATTTATAAATAAATCGCTAGATCCCAGGATAATTAATTAAGTACTTATTATTATAATAAGATCGCGGGCCTTTAACTACGATATTATTAATAAAAGCGCTATAGTATTTTAGAATTAAGTCGTAGAGAATATAGGTTATAATCCGATAGAATTAAGCTACCGAATTTATTACTCCTATCGGGAGGGTATAGTATTTATATAGCCCGAGTAGAGTTAAGAAAGTTATTAAATTATAGCTCTTTTTATTTAAAAAGATCTAATTATAATTAAAAAAGAAATTTAAAAAGGAAATAAATTAATTTATAATAAATTCCTCTAAGAACTCGTTAGTATTAAATAGTTATTAAGCGTTTTAAAGGGTAATAGCGTTAACCTTAGTTACTAAGTTAATTAGCTAAAGACTACTATCCTTTTTTATTATTAAGAACTAGGGGTTCTAATACGTAGTATAGCTTTTTTTAATAATACCCCGGGTAATACGCTCTTAGATTATTTTAAAAGTTTTTAATAATAAAGCCTTTAAGATTAAGATACCCTTTATTTACTAAGCTTTATAAAATATAGTTTTAATTAATTATAATAGCGCGACTATAGGGTTAAGACGGCCGTATTTAAAAAAGTCCTATATTAGCGCTTTTTTTTAATTAAGGAATATTTATTTAAAAAGATCTTATTTATAAAATAAGAAATAGTTATAATCCTTGAGGATAGCTTAGAAACGGTCGTTTATTAATTTAAAGCCTAGTTCTATATCTAAGAACTTAGGTATAATAATATTTTTATAAAGGCCTAATTAGTTTCGTAGCTTATTTTTAACCTTTTTAAGTTTTTTAAGCTTTTAATAAGGATCGCTATTAAGTATTAATCCGTTAGAGAGCACGTCGTTAACTAACTAAACTTTCTAGTCCTTCTTTTTATATATCGTATTAATTTTTATAATATAAAAAATCTTATAAAAAGCTTTTTTAGCTATTTTATACTATTTTAATACTTTTTACTCTAATTTTATAATTTATTATTTAATATATAACTCCTCTTATTAAGAAGTAAGTATTCTCGTTAAGAGATATAAATTATTTTAGTTAGCTAATCCGTTCGGTCTATCTCTAGCCTTATCCTAAGCGGCCGCTATTACTCTCTTAATTTATATAATCTAAGGCTAAATCGTATAAAGTATAACTATAATTATAATTTAATTAGCTTAGCCTTAGTCTAAGACTACTATAATATACTCGTTTTTTTCTAGCTTAGATTCTAAGTAGAGGTTATTAGAATTAGTAATATCCTTAGTTATATTATTAGTATTTAGTTTTCTAATTTAAAAACTTTTTTTATATACTACTTAAGTTAAAATAAGATATTTTTTATATTCCGAAAACCGTTCGTCCTAATTATTTTTATAAGGATCCTTAGCCTTTTATCCTTAATATAGATTAGAGCGGTAATTATTAACTTATTATATTTAAAAAATAGCTTAGTATTTTATATAAATAAAAGACTTAGTAATAACGGATCGGAGGTCTTTTACTTATTTTTAATAAAGAAATAAGTAGTTATTTTAAACTTATTAATTTATATATTTATAAAATAAAAGCTATTAAAAGTTATCTAGCTAGTTAGATCGTACTTAAACGTCTATATTTAAAGCTTTATTACTATATAAGAAATACTAGCTTTTTTAATATATTATTTTAAGAGGATATTAACTTATGCCCTAGTATTTAAGATAGCAACGATTATTAAACCTTTATTATCCTAATTTACGCTAAATATTTAAACTTTTAATTAGAGGTAAGCGTTCGAGATTACGGAAGTTAAGAGCTTAGAATTCGTATTAGCGCCTCTAACTTTACTAATTTTAGCTATATAGCTCGGCCTTAGTAAGAGGTTCTAATTATATTTATTAAAAAGATCTTTAATATCCTTTTACTATTACTTATTCTCTACTAAATTTACTAAGGACTTTAGAGTTTTTAATAAGATTTTATTAGTATTAAAGTACCCTTAATTATATATTAAAGTCGTTATTACCGTAGTATATTCTAATATAATCTTTTATAAGAAGTTTATAAAAAATAAAATCGGGGCTTTAAACCTCTTTTTTACTAGTTTTCTTATCTCGGCCTTAAGGTTAAAATCGTAAGTTTAATTTATAATTATTATTTTTTAAGTTTTATAAAAAAGAGGTTCTTAAGTTCCTTAAGTACTAGTATTAAGGGTACTAATTAGGACTTTAATAAACTAGGGCCTAGAGATAAATATAAAGGTTACGTTTTTTATTATTTCGAAAGCCTCGTTACTATTATTAATTTTTATAATTTCCTTTTTTTAATTAAAAAAGAAAACTATCTTTTTTTTAAGTTATAAAAGCTAGCTCGGGCTATTAATCCTATATATTTTTTTAAAATATAATATAGTTACTAAAGTACGGTTCTTAAGTAGTCTTTTTTTATAAATAATATAAACGTCCGCTTAACTATAGTAGCCTAAGTTAAGTCGTACTACGTAAATATATCTAATTATACTTATAAAATTAGCTAAGGGAAGTATAAGTATAGTTTATTAAAGTAGTCCGATTTAATAGTTTAGAATTTACTTAGCTAAAAGCTTAGTATTTTTTTTAGTTAATATATTTACTATATAAAAAAAAAAATAACGCGATTAATAATCGTATACTTTTTTTTATCCTTAATTATAATAAAGGGGATATTTCTTATAGGCTCTTAACTATCGCGCTTTTTATAATACTAAGCTCTCTAAGCTAAAATAATAAAATAAACGTCCTTATTAAGAGTATACTAATTATAATCCCTAATAATCTAATAATATAAACTTTAATAGTATTAATAACGGTCTCTAGGTCCTATAATTAGGGGCTAATTAAGACATATAGCGCTTATATTAAACACACGGGCAGGACCTTAAAAATAAATACTATTTTAATAAATCTTTAGCTTACTTATTTTATTAACTAGGTTAGAATTAGTAGTATTATTAGTAGCTACTTAGGTAACCTAGGCCCCTATTATTAGCTAATAATATTATTAGTAGTTCGGATACTAGTACTAAGTATTTTTATATACTTATAAAGTAAGAGGTTACGGCGAGGTTTTAAATTAATTCTAATTATTTATAAAGAATAAGCTATATTCTTTTTTATATACGATTATATTAAGAAGTCTTATTTTAAACCTCGCGTACTTTATTAATTTAATAAAGCTATTTAAAATAACCCTAACTTCTTTTACTATTTCTTTTATAATATTAGTATAAAACTACTTATATATAGCCTTAATTAAGTTCTTATTAGTTATAATATAGAGGTCTTATTGTTTAGTAAGGGTAATTATATTATTAATCTTAGTAAATAGTACTTAAGTAGAGTTTAAATTAAAAAACGAGATAAGTAGTCCTTTAGTAACTCTTTTAATCTACTCTTTTTTATTTAAAAAGCGGTTAGTATTTTATTTTTTATACTTTTTTAAAAAAAATCCTTAGCTTAGGCCTAGGGTAGTCCTCTAATCGTATCCTTAATTAGAGTTTAATAATCTCCTCCTATAATATATATAATAAGTTTATTCTTAAATCGGTCCGGGACCTTATCGATCTCGTACTAGTCCTCGAACTTTTTTAAAAAGTTTATAATATTATTATTTTTAAAAACTATAATCCCCTCTTAATTAGAGAATAATATTTTATAAAACCCTATATTTTTTATTAAATTAGGCTAAAGAATCGTAAGGTCCTTAGTTTAAAGCGCGGTTATTTAGATCTAGATAGTAATAGTACTTAAAAAAGTATTAATTAAAATATCTATCCCGACCTAAGCCGTAATTAGCTTTTTTTAATTAAATTAGTAAGTAGATCTGTTACTAAGAATAGGCTTTTTATTATTAAATAACTCCGTAGTTTATAGGTTTTAATAAATTATAAAAGCTAGTTTAATAAACGGTTTATTTAAAGTAAAAAGGTTAAGTTCGTGCGATTAAACGTCCTAAGGGTTGCTAATAGTAATAAAAATAATATATTAGTTATTTATATTTATAATCCGAGGTTATTAAAAGTATAGTTCGTTAATTTAGTTTATAATTTTAATAATTTTATATTAATTTATTTATTTTAAATAGAGTTTAAAAAGAGAGGAGAAGAGCTATCCTAATAACTAAAGTATAGCTATTATTCTAATTAATATAATTTAGGCCGTCCTTCTTAGCCTTTATTAAGTATATAACTAGAGTTTTAATTAAACTTTATATTAAGCCTATAGTAATACTAATTAAAATTACTAATAGGTCTAGTTAAAAGCTAGTTTTTTAAGCGCCCTTAGTCCGACGTATCCGCACTTCTAAATAGGTTTATTATTAAATCTCCGGGCTATATTAATTAATAAGAAATAGTTTAGTTAAATAACTAGTTATATTTATTAAAGTATTTTATTAGTTTTAATCCTAACTCGTTATTTATTTTATTATACTATTATAGCGTCCGTATTTAAGCCCGATCCGGTCCTAAGTATTTACGTATTTCTCTATTTATTTATCTCGCTCGCTTATTAAGGTCTATCGTATCCCCCCCTCTTATTAAATAAAAAGCCCTTTTTTATAAGTCTTTATTTTCGTATCTTAATCGTTTAGTTTTTTCTTTTAATTAGAGTCCTACCGCTTATATTTATCTTAATTATTATGCCGCTTTTTTTTACTTATTTATTTAAATTATTTCTAATCGAGTCGGGCTTTTTTTTACTTATTCTTTTATTTAAAAAAGGGAAGGGATTTTTAAAAAGGGAGATTATTAAAAAGGTATAGGATATAAAGGACTTTTATAGTACAGTACTTAAAAAGAATTACTAATACTTATAAAAATAATATAAAATACCTCCTTTAATTAAGTTAATACGGCCTTAATTAACGAAGTTATAACTAAAAAAAGAGGGTAATATTAACTAAATCGGAAGGGTAAACTTCTTAATTATCTTATATTATTATATTCGAAAATAAATTATTAAAAAGGCTCTAGTTCGATCTTAAAAAAGTATATATATAGTTAAAATAAAAATCTACGCTACTAAGCTCCTCTCCCTAATCGGGGCCCTTCTCCTTATATCTTCCTCCGATCAGCTTTAGAAAAAAGAAACACTAAGACTAATCGCCCCACCCTATTCTAATATCGTTAGTAATAAATTATTAAAGTAGTACCCTTTGTTTAGGTCTTTTTATACGTCTTAGCGGTATAGGTATTACCTCTTTTTTATTATTATTATTTATTTATTTTATTATAATAATTTTATTAAGGATAATCTTTTGCTCCTTTTTATATTACTAAGGGGATTCCCCTAGCTCTTTTTTTTCTTATTAAGCTAATATCTCTTCCTTAGGATCGGTATAGTATAGTCGTATTATTATAATTAATATTTTAAATAATTAGTCTCAATCTCTAGTAACGATATATAAACGTTCGTTAACTAAGATTAATTTATATAGGCCTAATTACTATTTAATAATTTCTTTTTATACCTTAATATTTAAATTTAGTAATATATCGAGGTTAGGGCTTATATTTAGCCTATTATAAGTAATAATAGCCTTATTAATTTAGTACTTCGTATTCGTCTCCCGGAGTGCCTTTATTACCTTATTAATTACCTAAGCTCGCTAGGCTATATTTAATAATAGTAGCGAGGTTATTATCGTCCTTAAGTATACTCTAAATACGAGAAATATTAGAACTAGTCTTTTTAGGCTTATAGTATCGTTATAGTATTTAAATATTATTTAAAAATACTTTTTATCCGTAGTATCGGGGTACTTATTATAGATAATTTTAAACGCTTTTTTAACTACTAATAAGCTCTTTTTACTTTATTAATACTATAGTATACCTTAATAAGTACGATTTTTAGTTATATACTATATATAATAGTATTATTTTTAAACTCTATTAATTTAAAATTAGTACTTATATTAGTTCTAATCCTATTTAGTAGCCCTTAGTATATATCGATCTATACTCTCTTTAGTATTAATTAAATAATTTTAATAAGTAGGTCCTTAAGGAATTAGCCTCCTTAAAATAATATAGCCTCGTTAATAATATATAGTACTAAGCAATTATTTAAATAGAAAATATTAATAACGATCTCTTAGTTAAAGTTAAGCTCGTTATATAATTTAAACTTAAATTTACGCGGGCTCTAGGCGTTTATTTAGTATTAGTAATATATTTTTATTAAATACTCTAGAGCTCTTATTTTTATATTATTCCCTAATTACTTAAAGAAGTTATATAGCCTTATAATTAATAAATAGCCGAAGTGCTTATATAATTATTTAAGCTCTCTTTTTATAAAATAGTTAATAGATTTAATATCTAATTCGAGCTTTATAAACGTATATCCCTATTACTTTTTAGTAAGTATAAACTATTTATTATTTAATAATTTATCCTTTATATTATTAAATACGATACTTAACTAGTTTATATCCTTTAGGTATAATAAAAATAGTATGTTAATAAATAAGATATAAAAAATTATTATACCTAAGTATATATTAACTTTTATTATACTTAGGGTATATATTTTTTTACTTAGGCCAAAGCTAATCTTCGTAATACTTATTATTAGCGTATTTAATATAATTAAGGATATTTTTTAAAATATATAGAATTACCTCTTATTTTTAATTAACTATTATAATACCCCTATATTTAAGATAATTTTTTAGAAGATATTTAGGCCGTATTGTTAGTATAGAAAACTTATATAAGCTTAGTATTTAAGTAATTTAGGGGGTATAAAAAGGACCCCTCTAGGTACCCTTAGAATTACTTAGTACCCTATTTCTTTTTAAATATCGAGAGAGGTACTAATTTTCTTTTAAGTATTAATAAAATAGGGTTCGGTATTATTAAATTCGTTTCTTTATCTATATTTATTATCTAAGGGATCTTCTCTTATTATTTATAGATAAAAGCCTATTTATTAAGAGCTTTTATTACTTTTTATTTATTTAGCTTCGTATATCCTCTAGAGATTAACGGGGTAAAAAAAGAGTAGTTAATTTTATTAACTTTATTAAAATCTACTTCGTTAGTATACGGGGTAAGATCTTTTTTATTTTTTAAATTTCTTATTATATACGGATTTTCTAAGCTATTAATTATACTTTCGGATCTACTCTTATATATAATAAGGAATTAGTTAAATTAATAAGGGCTAGTTTTACTATTTACTATTTTTAACTTCTTATACTACTCGTACGATTTAGTACGCTCTTTTTTAAAATAATTACTTAACTAATAGCCGTTCTTTTTATATATAAAACACTTCCCCTTTTATTACCCCTATTTTAAATTTAACTAGGGGCTAGCTAAGGAGTTTATTTTTTTAGTTTAGCGGTTATTATACCTAGCGTTTCTCCCCTTACCTTTATACGTACGGTTAACTTAGTACTATTAGTAAGGGCCGTTATATAATTATAAGTACGTTTATTAAGGTATTTTTATTTTAATATTAAAGTTAGACCTTAGCCTCGAGTAGAGGGTTTTATAATACTTAAGTAGTTAATATAGAGTTACTTTTATTTCTAGGACTCTTTATATAGCTATATAAAAATACTTAACCTTTTACTTATTTATTTTCTTATTTAGCTACGTTTTTACTAACTTATTAATTTAATTAATAAGTTTTTTAAGGATCTTTAGCCTCGATTTTTTTTTTATTATTCTAATTATAAACCTAAATAATAATACTCTTAGCTCGGATAAGAGCTCTAGACTCCTATTTTAGGTCTCGAAGCGACTTTAAATTACGTTAACTATACTTAAAAAGTCGGTTTAGTTAATAATATATACTACTTTATAATAATAATCTATAACCTTACTAATTAGTATAACGTTAATTACTAAGTAGTATTATTACTCTTAGATTTTAACTTTTTTATAATACTTATAAAAGACTATAAGGGTTTTTTATAAAACCTCGTATTTCTTTTTTAAATATAATTTCTTTTTAAAAAAAATCTTCGTAAGGTTAGTAAATTACTTTATAATAGTAACCGTTAGGTCGGTCTTTTTATATATCCCTCGCGTATTAGTATAGTCGTATTAACTTTATATAATCGATCGTATACCTCTTTAATTAATAAGTAATAAGCTACGTATTAGTAGCATTACTAAGCTAGTTACTAAGATTAATAAGATTATTAATAGCCGCTCTTTTTATATAATTTCTATAGCTCTTATTATAGTAGGCGTTAATATATTATTATTAGTAATTTTTAATAGAAATTTTAGTTAGTTTACTCTTTTACTAAAGTCGTTGTATTTTACTATTACTTAGTTAACTTAATTTTAATCTTGTAGTATAAATTTATTAGTAATAATTATAATAATAAGCGTCTTATAAGCTCTTTATCCTACTACCTAGGCTAATAAAATACCTTAATAATAGAGGAATTTAATAACCCTCTTTATTATATTTAGATTAGCGCTTACGAACTACTCGTCCTTCTAGTTACTTAGGTTATTAATAATCTCGTAAAATAGGGGTTGCTTTTTAAGCCCTTTTTAAGTATAGATTTTTATAAAATAAACTAATACTATGTAGTGGTTTTTTTCCGGCTTTATAAGTACAAAAGATCGACCTTAACGAGATTACGCTTTTAAGGGAAATTATATAATATAATATACTTTTTAACTATATAATACGTATAATATATCTTAAGTACGCGCTTAACGTAATATAGTAATTTTAATATAAAAACCGCTATTTAATTCGGGATAAGTAAGCTACCCTACTACTTATTAATAATAGGCTAAGTAATATACTCACGCGGTAGCGCCGGTTAAAAAAGTTAATAATAAAGGTTAGTTATAATAATTAGCTATAATAGTTAGTTATAATAGTTAGAGGCGGCCCTTAATCGTAGAGGTTCTAAAATTTAATAATAACGTAAAGGTTTTTAAAAAAAAGGCTAAAAGGGCTAATATCTAGCTACTTAGAGCTCGTAAAAATTCTTTTTATCCTTATTACTTCTAACATTACCTAAAGCTCTATTTAAAGTAAATAAATTTACTAAATAAGCTTATTAAATAAACCTATTAAACGTACTTATTAATATATAAACTACTACTCTCTTAGTATATAGTTAGTAACTAGCGGGCTAGGACTCTCTAAAGATGCCCCTCGATAGGTCCCCCCCTCTAGGGCTCGATAAATTCTTAGGCCCCCTCGACGCCCTAATTATTATAACTAACGTAAATACGCTTAAGGAGTAGTATAATACTTTTTAATAATATAGAATTTAGCTAAGTAATAATATAAATATTATAAATAGTAAAAAGGTATAAGGTATAAAGGACTTTCGCAGTGCGGTGCTTAGGAAGAACTACTAATACTTATAAAAATAATATAAAATACTTCTTTCGATCGGGTTAATACGGCCTTAATTAACGGAGTTATAACTAAAGAAAGAGGGTAGTATTAACCGGATTAGAAGAGTAGACTTCCTAATCGTTTTATATTATCGTATTTAAAAATAAATTATTAAAAAGGTTTTAGTTTAATTTTAAAAAAGTATATATATAAATAAAGTAAAAATCCGCGCTACTAAGCTCTTTTTCCTAATTAGGGGCCCTTTTTTTTATATTTTTTTTTAATTAGCTCTCTCATAAGTCCCTATACTTAATTTATTTTAAAAAAAAGAAATACTAAGACTAATCGCCCTACCCTATTCTAATTATTTTCTAATTTTTTTTTTTTTAATCCTTTATAAAAAGAAATTATCTTAGATTAGTCCTAGTTATTATATATAGTTAATTATATTAAGCTTTTTACTTACCCTTCCTCTTTATAATCGCCTTCTTTACCTCTTTTATTTTTATTATTTTTTTTATTAACTTTACTTAGTTCTTATCCTAATCCTTTTTAATAATCTCCCGATCTTAACCTTTATTAACTTAATTTTTTTTAGATTTTTTTATTAATAATAGTATTTAAAAAGTATAAGTTAGAGTTATATATATAGCTTTTATAATCGGGTTATTATACTAATCGATCTATTATTCCCTTATACTCTTATTAATATTAGCTTTATTTATATATATATTATAATACTATAAGAGATTTTAATAAAACTTAGCTAGCTCTCGATATTAGTATTTACTATTTTCTTATATAGCCCGATTATACTTAGAGAGCGTATATTTAATAACCTCTTATTTTAACTAAACCCTCGGTATTTTAATTAAAGTTTTTATAATAGGACTATCCCTACCCCTAATTAGAGTATTTAAAAGATTACTTTTTTAATTACTTAGACTAGTTTTACTAAGAGCTAGGCTAAAGCGTAATAATAACTTAAGTAATAATATATATAATAAAAACTTTATAATTTAATAAGTCTTAAGAGTATTAATCGAGTATATAAATTAATTATTAATAACGGCGTCTAGATATTAGTTAGTAATCTTTATTAATTTAATTATTTATAGAGTTTAATTAGGGTCGCTATTTATTATAAATCCTCGAGTACTTTTTAGTATTTTTAAAGATCGAGATAATAGGGGTAACTTTTTAAAAGTAGTAAGTTCTTATTTAAAACTTTTAATTATTTTATATATTTTTTTAAAATACGTAGGATTAATAAGAGTATAATAGCCGTAATTATAGGGGTTATAGATTCTTAAATCCTAGTTAATAAACCTAAGATTAAATAAATAAGAACCGGATTTTTAAAAAGTCGGCGCTTTAAGGGCGTTAGTTATAGCGTAGTTAGAGTTATTTAAGTTAGTATAGGGCCTATTTTTAAAGTCCTAATTATTTATTATTTTATTAAAAGACTTTTTTAGGGGAGGTTTTATTATATTAAAAAAGTAATAACTATTATATTAAAACTCGTAGTTAATTTATTAAATTTAAGCTATGCGGAGTTTATTATTAAACGATCTAAGGTATTTATAAGTTATTTAATATATATTATAAGTTAGGTTAAGCTAGCTATATTAAACTATATTATAAAACTATTTAAGTATATATAGACTATATTCCTATTTACCTAGCTATTATATTATAGGGACTACGTAAGCGCTTATATTAATTAGTTATTAAATATAAAAAGGTATATCGATCTGGTTATAAAAGGCCTTTAGTACTTAGATATTATTAACAAATATCCTCTCTAAATACTTAAGAACTTACTTCGGATCGTATTAATAAACTATACTATTTTACTAGTTAATAATTATTCTTATAAAATAGCCCGGATCGTTAATATAAAAAAAGAAAATTACTAAGTATATTAAAGTCCTAATTTTTTATATAATCTCTTAGGTTTAAAGGATTAGGGTAGGGGTCTTATTTAGTTTAAAAGTACTTTCTTATCCTTTTTTAATTATAACTATATTACGTACTAAAACGAGGTCCCGTATTATAACCTTTATTATAGATCCGATCTTATATTTTTAAATTTAATTTTTATATAATAAGCGTTTTTAAAAGTTATAATAATTAATTAAGATCTTTATTACCTTATAATAGGTCTAACCTATTTAAGTCTTTTAGTTTTTTAAATTTTTAAAAGCCTTAGGGCGCTAATTAAAGAAAAGAAGTTTATTCTTTATACCGAACTAATTAGGAAAGTCGATTTTATAAGGGGTTAGGATTATTTAAAAGAAACTAGTTTGCTTAGGTACTAAGTTTAAGTAATAGTTAATATACGTTTTATATTAATAGTTCGTATTAAAATTAACGAACTAAAAGTCCTTAGTATTTATTATAGTCCTAGGGTTAGTCTCGTTAAAAGTAATATATCTATTTAAATTCTACCTTTTTAATTAGTATTTAGTATTATTTTTAAAGTTCTTTATTATAATTAGGCCCTAAATTCGTATTATATCCTTTTTATTATCTAGCTTAGAAAGGGAGATAGGAGGTAAAAAGGCTATTATAAATCGCTAAGTTAGTATTTATATAGTAAATTAGAAAGTAAAAATTAGAGGAAGTTTAATTAATAATAGTTATAGAGAAGTGGTTAAGGAGGGAAGAAGGAAAAGTTAAGTAGCTAGATAGAAAGTTATTTTTTTATACTAATTATAAGGGCGGCTTTTATTAATTAAAAAAGAAGGCGCTATATTACGAATAATAAGAAGGCCCTAATTTTATAATTTACTCCTTTTTTTTTTATATAATAGCTATAATTTAGCGCCGATTAGCTAAGAGGCCTATAATACTTTCCTTTTTAATACCCCGGATCTAGGGGGAGAGTATATAGAGGCCCTTTTTTAATTCTTTTATCGCTTTTTATTTCTTTCTTTAAATAATAGCTTTTTAATCGTAATTATCTTTTTTTACTCGGTCTTTTTTCTTTTTAATAATCTAATCTATTTACTTATTATATTTAATACTTTAGTTATTAATAATATATATTAGATTACTAAAACTACTTATTATAACGTCCGGCCTTAGTAATATTCCTCTTCTGCTCCTAAGAAGGTCTATTTTTAAAAAACTTAGGGCTATGAGTTTTAAAAGGTTAGTAAAAAATAAACTATAATAAGCGCTACCTTATTCGATCTTTTTAATCCTTATCCTAATTTAATATTACTTTTTTTTAAATCCTTAAGACTACTAATTAGTTAACTCTTTTTAAATTAGCTAGAGAGCTTTATACTAAATTCTATATTATAAATCCTTAGGTTAATAAGTATATTAAAGGAGAAATAGTTTAGAAGTTTTAGTAGTTAACTACGAATTAGAACGTTATTAAGAAGTACGTTTATAATCTGGGTATTATAAGTAGATTATTTTTATAGAGCTGTTAGGTTTTTATTAGTTATAATTACGCTAATTACTTCGGCCCTCTGTTTTAGCGATTAGGTAAACGAACCCTTATTATTAATTTTTTACTTATTTAGGCTTATAGTATTTAGAATACTATACTTTATAACTATTATACGCAGTCTTTTTAAAAGTATATTAGTTTTAATACTAAAGAGCTAGTTAAAAAAATAGTCCCCTATTTTAAGTACGTTTCTCTTTTAAATTATTTTAATAATTAATATAGTAATTATATATATTCTAAAAGTAAGAAATGCTATTTTAAAAAGAGTAACGACCGGTAGGCTATTAGTTAGTCTAGAGCCGACTCTAAGTAAGGCTATTATTATTATTATACGATAAGTAGTAATAAGGTAGCATTTTTAATCTTAATTAATATTAAAAAAGTTAAGATTTTAGTTTATATAGTTTCTAATTAGATTAATATTACTAAGATTAAAAAAAAATAAATACGATTCCGTTTTTAAAGACGCCCCTCTTACGTACCTTATTAAAAACTATATATTTATAACTCGCGAGGGTTATTAATATATTAAAATAAAATAAGTAAAATAAGAGGTTATATAAGCTAAGTTAGATATTAAACGGGCTCGATTAGATAGGGAACTAGGCTTAAATACTTAAAGAAAGGGGTAGGGTTTTTTAATATAATTATATAGTTAATAAGTAAGGTCGTTAGGTTTTTAATTATAATAGCTAAAAAATAATTCTTTTTTTTTATTATCTCCTTATGTTTTTATTTTAGATCTAAATAAAGAAATAACTAAAAAATTAATAGGATTTAATAATATCCTTATAAAATAATATTTAATAAATAAAAAGAACTCGTAACTTATACTAAGGATTAGTAATAATAAGGAGTAATTTAGCTCTTTTAAGAGGCTCTTGCTTATAATCGGGTTTACTTAGTAACTAGTTAAGTATCTTCGTTCCTAAAGTCTATTATATTATTATTATAATTAAGAAGTAGAATCGTAGTATTGATCTTATATATCTTTTTAAAGTATAACGTAGTTACTAAGGTACGGTTTTTTAGGCGGTCTTTTTTTATAAATAGTATAAACGTTCGCTTAGTTATAGTAGCTTAAGTTAAGTCGTACTATATAAACGTATTTAACTATATTTATAGGATTAGCTAAGGGGAGTATAAGTATAGTTTATTAGGGTAGTCCGATTTAATAGTTTAGAATCTATTTAGTTAAAAGCTTAGTATCTTTTTTAATTAATATATTTATTACGTAAGAAAAAAGAGTAATACGATTAGTAATTATACGCTTTTTTTTATTTTTAATTATAATAAAGGGGATATTTTTTATAAGCTTATAACCGTTACGCTTTTTATAGTACTAAGCTCCCTAAGTTAAAATAATAAAATAAGCGTCCTTATTAAGAGTGTACTAATTATAATTTTTAATAATCCGGTAGTATAGACTTTAGTAGTACTAGTAGCGGTCTCTAGGTTTTATAATTAGGGGCTAATTAAGACGCATAGCGCTTATATTAAATATATAAATAGGACCTCGAGAGTAAATACTATTTTAATAGATCTTTAGCTTACTTATTTCGTTAGCTAAATTAGAATTAGTAGTATTATTAATAACTATTTAGGTAATTTAGGCCCCTATTATCGGCTAGCGATATTACTAGCGATTTAAATATTAGTACTAAGTATTTTTATATACTTATAAAGTAGGGGATCGTAGTAAGGTTTTAGGTTAACTTTAATTATTTATAAAAAATAGGCTATATTCTTTTTTATATATAATTACGTTAAAAAGTCCTACTTTAAACCTCGCGTACTTTATTAATTTAATAAAGCCGTCTAAAGTAACCCCGACTTCCTCTACTACTTTTTTTATAATATTAGTATAGAACCGCTTATATACGGCCTTAATTAGGCTTTTATTAGTTATAATATAGAGGTCTTATTATTTAATAAGAGTAATTATATTATTAATCTTAGTAAATAGTACTTAAATAGAATTTAAGTTAAAAAACGAAATAAGTAATCTTTTAATAACTCTTTTAATCTACTCTTCCTTATTTAAAAAGTAGTTAATATCCTATTTTCTATATTTTTTTTTAAAAAAATCCTTAGTTTAGGCCTAGAGTAGCTCTCTAATCGCGTTCTTAACTAGAGTTTAATAATCTCTTTTTATAATATACGTAATAAGTTTATTCCTAAATTAGTCCGGGACCTTACTAATCTCGTATTAGTCCTCGAACTTTTTTAAAAAGTTTACGATATTATCGTTTTTAAAAACTATAATCCCTTCTTAACTAAGGAATAGTATTTTATAAAACCCTATATTTTTTATTAAATTAAGCTAAGGAATCGTAAGGTCCTTAGTCTAAGGCGTAATTATTTAGATCTAAGTAATAATAGTACCTAAGAGGGTATTAATTAAAGTATTTATCTTAACCTAAGCTATAACTAGCCTTTTCTAATTAAATTAATAAGTAGATCTATTATTAAGGGTAAGCTTATTATTATTAAATAACTTTATAGTTTATAAGTCTTAATAAACTATAAAAACTAGTTTAGTAAATAATCTATTTAAAGTAAAAGGGTTAAGTTTATATAATTAAACGTCCTAAGGGGCGCTAATAATAGTAAAAATAACGTATTAGTTATTTATATTTATAGTCCGAGGTTATTAAAAATATAGTTCGTTAATTTTATTTATAATTTTAATAGTTTTATATTAGTTTATTTATTTTAAATAGAGTTTAGAAAGAGAAGAGAGGAGCCGTTTTAATAACTAGAGCATAGTTATTATTTTAATTAGCGTAATTTAGACCGTCCTTCTTAGCCCTTATTAAGTATATAACTAAAGTTTTAATTAGACTTCGTATTAAGTTTATAGTAATATTAATTAAAATTATTAATAAGTCTAGTTAAAAGCTAGTTTCTTAAGCGCCCTTAGTCCGACGTATCCGTATTTCTAAATAGGTTTATTATTAAATCTCTAGGCTATATTAATTAATAAAAAATAGTTTAGTTAAATAATTAGTTATATTTATTAAGGTATTCTATTAGTTCTAATTCTAATTCGTTATTTATCTTATTATACTATTATAATATTTATATTTAGGCCCGATCCGGTCCTAAGTATTTATATATTTCTCTACTTATCTATCTCGCTCGCTTATTAAGGTTTATTATATCCCCCTCTTATTAAATAAAAAGCCCTTTTTTATACGTCTTCGTTTTCGTATTTTAATTATTTAGTTCTTGAATTAGAGTCCTACTACTCGTATTTATTTTAATTATTATACTACTTTTTTTTACTTATTTATTTAAATTATTTCCGATCGAGTCGGGCTTTTTTTTATTTATTCTCTTATTTAAAAAGAGAAGGGATTTTTAAAAAGGGAGATTATTAAAAAGGTATAGGGTATAAAGGACTTTTATAATATAGTACTTAAAAAGAACTATTAATACTTATAAAAGTAATATAAGATACCTCTTTTAATTAGGTTAATACGGCCTTAATTAACGAAGTTATAACTAAAAAAAGAGGGTAGTATTAACCGGATCGGAAGGGTAGACTTTTTAATTATTTTATATTATCGTATTCGAAAGTATTTCTTCTTAATCGGGGGCCCTTTTTTTTATATTTTCTTTTAATTAGCTCTCCCGTAGGTCCTTATACTCAATCCGTTTTTAAAAAAAAATACTAAGACTAATCGCCCCACCCTATTCTAATAGTTAAGCTAATATAAACGTTAAAATTTAGTATATTAATACTAGTTTAAAAATTATATTTTATAAAGCTAAAAATCCCTTTAATATAGGCTATATTATAAATATAAGGGAATATATAAGGGGTCCCTTAATTTTTAATAAAAAGGAGTATATAATACGGGATCTAGCTACTTACGCGGGCTAGTACTAAGAGGTCTTATATATATTAAAATAGGTATAGCTCGCCCTCTAGATAGCTAGAAGTAGTAAAAGGTCGGGAGCTATTTTAATTAGTAATTAGGTATAGAGCGCAATATACCCAGTTTTCCTTAATATATAATATACAGTACGGCCCCGGCGGATTGCTCCGTTAGGAGGATAAACTAATACTATATTAATTTACTTATTATTAAGGTTATTAAAATCTCTATATGCCCACTTTCCTTAGTATTCTAGTTTAATTTTTATTTATTTATATAGGATAGGAATTCCTCTTTTATAACTATAGATTAACTCGCTCTTTATTATTCCCTAATTTATACTTCGATCTATAATAACTAGCGTATTTAATTTTAATAAAGTCGTTTTAGAGCTACTTACTAACCTTAGTAATAGCGTACTATTATTAATTATTAGGTTTATTAAAGTCTAGGACCTTTTTACTTTTTCTCGTTTTCTCGTACTAAACCTCGTTACTATTTATTCTTAGTCCTCCTAATTAAACGCTATTTTAGTAGTCTTTTTTTAGTTACTTAATTAATTAATATTAAAAGTAGATTTATAAGTAGCCTAACGACGTTTTAATTACGTAACGTTTCTTTTTAAATTAAAACCCGAGAGGCGTATACGTTTATTAAACAAATTACTACTAATTAATAATTTACTTTTTATTTTTTTTAAAATTAGTAATTCTTATATTAAGAGCTAATAATATAAAAAAAAAAGCTTCTTAGCGGCCCTCTAAAGTATTCTTTTTTTATTATAATAATTATAATTTTAGTAAGAGGCTACGAGAGGATCTTTTTAGGAGTAGTAGCTTATTTACTAAGCTACCCTCTAATACTTATAATATTTATAATTTATAAATTACGGCTATTATAATCTCTAAATCTCCTCTTTTTTTATTATACTACTTTTTATACTATATTCTTAAGTAATATTTAGAGGATAGTTAAGAGGGCTATAAGGAGATTATTTAAATTATAGGCTTCGAAGTCGTATCTATAAGGCCATCGTTATAATAAACCCTTTTATATACTATAAATCTCCTAGTCTTATAATACTTACGCCTCTTAATACGCCCTGTGCTTAAAGATCTTTCTTCCTTAATTACGTAGTACTCTTTTATATTATACTTCTCGAGCTCGTTCGTTATACTAATTAATTAAATAGGTAGTTACGTAAATAGTTTTTTTTCTTAATTAATTAATTAATTTAATTAATTTCTAATTGCGGGCTAGCTATAAGTAAGTTAATTAATAAAAAAGGATTATATAAGGTTAATAATAATAGCTCGGTTATTTTAATATTTTTATTAATTATTAAGGGTTATTTTAATATAATAAACGTCGGCCTTTTATAAGTAATTAAGGGCTATGATTCTTTTATTTTATTTTATTATAAAGATTTTATATTTTATTACTTACTTTTTATAAAGTTAGGTAGTACGATTTTCTTATTACGTTCTATTTAAAGAGGTCGTCTCTTTTATATTAAATATTTTACTAATTTATAATAATAAAAATTAATTATTAATTAGTATTAGTATTCTTATTATAAGGATATTAGTTAATTAGTTCGAACTATAGGTTAATAAAGTAGGTTAATTAAACTATTTTAATATATTACGTGAGGTATAAAAAGGAGGTTCTAACTATAGGTTAGGTAGTTTGTGGTAATTATAAATAGGGCCCCTCGTTGGCCCCTGCGCAGCCTCGGCCGTATGCCGAGGTCGAATTGGACTTCTAATCCGACAAGACTGTTTGAGTTGAAGTATGCTCACAAAGATGAATATAACTGTACAGTAGACGAAGTCCCCCAAGTTCACGAGATTGCGGAAAGACCGGAGTTGGAAAGGCGAAATGGAGCTGGTCAAGTAACTGGTAATTTATCTCAATCGATGTTGTCTTTAGACTTTGCCAATTGTGACAAAGTCCTCAAAGTGTATGAATATAGGCTGCCGCCCTCAGCCACCCGAATCTCAACTGCCCTTCACATATTTCGTCAGAACAGAAGGAAATGACAAACCTGCCATCGCATCCTCCAATGTCAACCGCCTCATTAGACGAAGTAAAAGCTCGGAGGAACCATTGGCTCAGGTCCAAAAAGGCTAAAAGCCCGCCAACTCGCACCAACCATGACGTCCGGCCGCCCTCACAGTCAGCCAGCCGCCCCGAGTCGCGAAAAAAAAAGGCCAATGCCGGAGCCGGACTGTGTTTACGCCGTCCAATGGCGGGCGTTTGCGCACCTCCTCTCGTGTCGGGCAAGTCACATCGGCAGGCACCTTGCAAGGCTTGCATGAGGGGAAAGAGGGCAGATCAGCGGGGGTGTTCAGGGGGGAGGAAGGGCGGAATCTGGGGTAAGATCCCTGCGCTCCTCGGCTTGGAGGTGTCGTGAACTGCTGGCTGAGCATGTGTTCGTGATGGGGACGACACGGGTAGGTGTTTGTTCTGGGAAGAACTAAGGCACGTTGGGTAGATGAGCACATGGGGTTCTCGGCCGAGGGGGCATGTGAAGCTTTCTGGCTTCCAGGATTGTGACGACACGATCCTACGTCGCCTAATTCTTGATGTGGTAATTGAGTGTCCTTGACCGATGGTGTTTGCGGGGGAATATTACCTTGATGGAAGGTCGCTAGATGTTGAATAGGTGTGATAGGCGGAGGAACATGAGCCAACATGCAAGCTAAAATGTAGTTAATGTGATGAGAACAACGATGATGTTCTGGAATCGTACGAGCAATGAGTATAAAGAGCTGGTGGAGGTCGCGATATTCAGAATGGTGTCTCGGTCAATCAGCAGTCTTAGATCCAGATTCAGATCCATACTTTTCTCAATACTCAAGCAAAGCTCTCGGCTGTGATAGTCCACAGAGACCTCGACCACAGACAACATGCTTCTCAAGTTCTCCCTCCTCGGCCTCTTCGCCACCTCAGTCCTCGCCGACGGCGCCGCCATCGTGGCCGCTATGGATGAGATCGCGGCCCAGAACACGGAGCTGGGCGACACCGTGTCGTCCTGGGATGGCGGCCTCTTTGGCACGCTCCCCATCATCATCGACTCCACCAAGCTCCTCATCAAGATCAACGAGGCCACCAAGGTCGCCGAAGACTCGGAGCCGCTCAGCGCCCTCGAGGCTATCGGGGTGGCGCAGGCGACGCAGAAGCTGTCGAGCGGCGTGCAGACCACGCTCACCGCCGTCGTTGACGCGAAGCCCAAGTTTGACAAGCTCCTGCTGAGCCCGGTCATTCTGCTCAACCTCAAGTCGGAGCAGAGCGCGACGGACAAGTTCAGCGCGGCTGTCTTTGAGAAGGTCCCCGAGGCGTTGCAGGCCTTCGCTAAGACGCTGATTGAGCCGATTGATTCGGCGTTCAACAATGCCATTGACGCTTACAGCTGAGTCAATGCATCGACCGGCTGGAATGCTTATGAGCGAGGGGATTGGAAGAGTTATTTATATTGAGGAACGACTGCTGTGAGGTTGGGGCGGGCTTGAGAAGACGGGATGATGAATTCCTTCTTGTACATACTTGATGTCTTTCGACATATCTTCATGCAGAGCAAACGCAAATCTAGAGTCTTATCTCACCCATCGTTACGGCTCCCAAGCGCGGACCAATGTATCGTCACAGGATTGAATAGGTAATGCAAGACAGACACACAGTAACGGCACAAGGTAGGAGATCATGATTTTCATTGATACGAAACTAGGAAACAGGTTGCCGCTGCAGACCGTGAGAGGGAGACTCTTTCCACCAACAAGAATTGGTCGGTTGTATGGGGCTGACTTTGTTCGCTCTTCAGACACTTGCTTTCAAGGTCTATAACTTTTGCGCTTTTGTCTACCGTCATTCCCGTCGATTCGACGGGGAGTGTAAGAATGTGTAACATAAGGAAACAAGAAGGGCACCGATAGCCAATGTGTATGAGGCCAGGGATGGCAGGTGCCTATTACTTGAGGACACCTTGCCACGCCATCCTCAACCGTTTTTTGTCGCATTAAACATGCCGGATAAGTCAAACGCTACGGCATCGGCTAGATGTGTAGCAAGTTGACATCCGAGATGCTGCGATGGCGCTTGTGGCCCATGGGCATCTCACTGGATGCCTTGCGTTTTTGTGACATGGACTCTAGAGGACTGCGCGCTGCGTCACGCATCTGCTTCTTGGATCGTCGAAGTGGCGTCAAGGGAACGGCTGCAGTTTCGAAGCGATCTGACTTGAGACCACGCAGAGCAGTGTAGTTGTATGGACTGCTTAGGGCGAGGGAGTCTTGCGTGGCCTTGTCGCTCAGAATGAGACGTTGGTTGATCTGGTCGCGACGGAATGCTCCCACGTTGGTGGCGTTGATGTGGGAGTGGAGGTCAACATCGCTGGAAGCGGTGCGTGGTCGAGCAGGGGTAGAGTTCAGGGGATCGGCGTCCCACTGGTTGTCCTCGTCTTCATCCGCAGAGGACCGGCCCTCATCGAACTCGATGAAGTCGCTGATGTTTAGAGACTTTTCAACCTCGTCATCCTCCTCCTCATCGAATCCAACATCCGAGCTCTCATCGGCAGTATTGGGTTCGGACTGGAAGGGGAAGAAGGCCTCGGTAGGTCCCATGGCCTGAGTGTTGAGGTAGTCACCAAAGGTATTGGATGAGAACATTGCACTCATCATAATCTGTGCAGAACTGCTCATCATGGGAGAGGGTTGGTTCTCATCAATGGGGGCCAGAAATTGGAAGTTGAACTGTTCGGGGGACAGATCAAGCTGACGGCGACGATGGGGAGTGAAGATCATCATCTTTCGTGAGATGGGGTTCACAACAGCAATGGGCTTCCGCTCCGAGTTGTCGAGGTTGAAGCGGCCGACACGCGGCTGTCCACGATGGCCCTTGACCGGATGATCCGTGTCAGAATCATCCCAATGATCCGCGGAGGGTTCGGGACGCTTAATCTTGCGGCGGACAACTGGCTCCGGCTCATCTTCTTCAGTGGTATCACCATCAGCTAGTTGGGCGAATTAGCAATCACACATTCTCATGATTCTTGTCACAAAGAGCAAACTCACTCTCGTAGCCGTCTAGCTCTTGGGTTTCCTCAAGCGCTGCGACCGGAGTGGGCATCTCAGAGAGTTCGCCGGTGGTCATGGGAGTAGCAATGGGCGTATCATCATCGCCGAGTTCCTGAACGACAGCCTCAATATCCGAGTCTGCGTCAGGGGCGTACCCATAGGCTCCATGATAATCGCCATGGTAGTCCCAGAATGAATTTGAGTTTTCAGACTCGTCGTTTTCATCATCCTTTTCAATCTCGCGACGGAAGGCCGGATCGAGAGAGCTCTGATCGACAAAGATATCGGGGAAGAAATCGGCATGATCATCTTCCGTATCGGTGGAGTCGGAATCACTCGAGGGAACATCAAAGCGCACGTGGCGCTCCGCAGGACGGTGGTGGTGATCAGAAGCAGCACTTTCGTCAACCTCTGACATGATGCCATCCCAACTGGCGGCATCCTCGATGTCTGCTGCGCCATCATCTTCGTCTTCTTGCTCCTGCTCCTCCTCTTCATCTTCTTCTTCGTCGTCGTCATCATCATCATCGTCATCATCATCTTCTTCTTGGACAATGGGCGGCCGGGGAGGAATCGGGATGCTGGGGATAGGTAGCACCTCGTGGAGAATATGTTCCTCCTCGGCCGCGTCGACATCTTCCTCGTCATCGTCAGAAGAATCACTAATATCTTCGACAGCAGAATATCCTCCTTCGTCAGACAGGTCGAAGGACGACGAAGAGGTAATAGAGTCGCGACGCTTGGCGGCTTTCCTCGAGGCCGAAGAAGCCTTGTTGCGAACGTTGCGTGACATGGTTGTTGGTGGTGGTAGGCAGGGGTTGAAACCCAATATGGTAGTATTCGAAGGGGTGAGAGTTTGTCTGGATAACCGGCGCTAATCAATGCCGTGCGAATGCCTAACAATATGTATAGTTGTGTATTGTATGTAATTTGCTCTCTTGGTGAGCCTTGTTTGTAGGTAGGTCTAGGGCGACTGAATTATCGTGTCTTAGGTCGGATAGAGGGAGGGGTCGTGGTAGTCTGATTAGGTGGAGGTGAAGATATTTTCTTCAAGCGAATAGGCTTCTCGTAGCCCGGTGAATAGTGGGCTTGTTGATCGATTCTAGTGAAAAGCGATGCAGACTTCCGTCAATGGGCCAGAGACGTCCTCTCAATGAGGGCTCTGGACAGTGAAAGCCTGTTTGAACTTCGTCGGGAAACACAATAGATTGAATGTCTCGATGGGCTGCTGGACTGCAGAGGTGCCTGCGCAGGGGCACCTCCGCAGTGGGCGTTTACAGCTCAGCGAAAGCGGCGGACATGATTCTCGACGAAGTTTGTGTTTGTTTCTAGATCCTTTTCAAGGTTGTAGGGCGACTTCGTTGTCTCGTGGGGTTAAATTGGTTTTGATGGTTGAGATGGAAGAGAGGAAAAAAAGAGGGAAGAGGACGAGAGACACCGGGATTCCGAAAATAATATGGCTCCCCCAGTCGCCCCGTCCTTGGGTGTGGAGCACCCAATCGAACTTTTTTTTTTTTTTTTTGGTGGGCTGCTACGCTGTAGGTACGTAGTGTGGGATACGTACCTACTGGCTGTTGCCGTTTGTCGCCCAAACTTTTTCCTCCGTGCCTCCTTCTCCATATTGAAAGTCTCCCGTTTTGGTGGGGTCTCAAGGTGTGGGAATCTGCGGCCCTGCGTGCCTGCCCACTGCTGCCATTGCCTGGTACTCTGGTTCGCTGAGAGTGGGTAGCGAGACGGCGCTATCCCTCATCCGGCGCGCCGTCACCGCCTTTTCGCGGTCTGCTCCCCCCCCCGGTGCTCCTACAATTGCCCTGCAGGCGCTGAGAATCCGCTGGAGATACGGCGTCACTTAGTGGATAATGTCAGTAAAATGTGGAGGAAAGGACCCTGTGTGGAAAGGCTAGCAACTGCAAGTCAACCGCGCCCCTCTTCGCCTCGAACCTGGTAGGTGCCTTTCACAGGCGGCAGCACGCACAGCACAGCACGCAACCGTGGCAGCAACGTCGACCTCATCAAACCATTTCTGCCCCTCCCTCGACCTGTGTCACCTCACTGTCCCGTCTACCTATTCCAAGTTCTTCCAGGCACATACTCCGTAATGGTTTCGACCCCTCCATCTGTCGTCACCCGTCAGGCTGGTCCAGATCGAGGGGGAGGGGGGACAAGCTGATCCTTCCTCCATTGTGGCAGATCCAATATCTAATCCTTTCCTCATGACCCGCCGAACACCTCTTGGGCGTACATACACACTGCCGTGACTGCGTAGGCTCTTCTCAGTATCGAGAGTTGTTTGTCGTAGTCTTGCTGATCCAAATCGCTGACCATAGCGGAATAGGGAGGTGGTCACCATCCATCGTACACCGCAACGCAGCGTTGACGCTTCATCCATGAACAGCGGCAAATCCAGGTGCCAACTGGGAGCAACCCATAGGCTACTACTCGAAGATGGGGAGAGGCGCAGCTGTGGCCTCAAGATTGTGCATTGCGGTCTCCACAGGGTCAAGCTCCTGACTCCTGAGTTCTGCCTCTTGAGCCTTGACAAGCACCAAGCAAATTCCTCTCACGTAACCCCACTCACTATTCCATAGTGTAGGTACTGGCCATATCTGTACTTTGCAGTTTCCCATCACCCAATGCATCTGTATCCGTACAAAGTATCCGTATTAGCTCGGGGTACGGCCCACCGCTTGCCTGCACAGGCATCTGGCTTCCAGCATGCGTATTAGGTAGGCGGTCTCCTGATTCGCCTCGGCTCGCAAGGTCGTCTGTTCGAGGCGCATCACCGAGGGGCAGTCGAGGGGCCAACTCATCAGTCTACGTCTCAAGACCAACAGCCACTTGAGCACACCGTAACTTCAGTCATCCAAAAGAGTCATTGGACATCAGTTGCTCTGTTTGAGAATTGTTGAGTCACCTGTTGACTCCTTCCTATCTGTGGGAAGCGTAGGTACGCCATACTCTCTGATACATATCTTGCAAGGACCTTACAGTGGAAGACTCAAAGTCAAGTGTCCTTTTCAGATACGTAGCTTTCGGAGGGGTCATCCAGATTCAGGTGTAGTAACCAGCAGATTGGGAATAACCCGTAGGAAAAAAGGGTAGGTATTCGAGCTCCGGCCTAGGCGGGCTCAAGGCTCCTCGGAGGTTCGGTGCTGCCCGTAGTGTATTCGTAAATTTTTTCAACTTAATCCAACCACAATCCACCCAAAGGGCCCAGTGCTTCATGTTCAAATTTTCCAACCAGTCATGCGGGAGGAATTGGGATCAGCCTTGGACGGCACTGGTCCGCGTTGTCTGACTTTCTTGTCGTCCATGACTCACTGACGGGAAATGAGGGGTTGACGAGCCGGATGATGCCTGTGCATCCCTCAAGTATTTGACCCACGAGCCTGAGTAAAACTTTGATCGAGGGGCTATTACATGCAAGAACACAGAGCTCTGTATAAGGAATAGAGAGCTGCCATAGCGGGCATAGGTAGCTCTTCTCATGCCTACAACAACTCCAGTGAGAGACTTGGTCTATGTTTTCTGCCTAGGCTTGACCAGTCAACCTACCTAATGCTCGCCCCTGTGGTGACTACACACTTTAATGGTCTGACTCAAAGTCAATGACCGAGGGATAGGTAATGCTGCCACATTCAGGAACAAAGACACAAAATTGTCTGACAAGTCGGGCCGTATGTACTTAGTGCAGTGCCGCTGTTGAGTCTTGACAACGGATAGCTTCCAGAAAGGGCGCCTCGCCATAATTACCGACTAAGCCAAGTGAGCAAAAGGAGACGTGAAGTTGGACTGGACCTGTGAATTCCCAGCTGAGGTCCTCCCACCATCGGTCGGACCCGGCGCCTACATGCAGTACGTACCTGTAGCCGGGCCCCACTGGGGACTTTGTCTCAGCGGGGAGCACCGTGCAAAAAAAAAAGTTGGTGGGGGTGAGATCAGATTTCTGCCAGGGGGCCAGGGACATCAACGTGCACGTCCCTATTCTCACGGCTTATCTAATCGGGCGACTCGACCTCGCTTATCTTATCTCGTTGCCCGGTCATCGCAGTAAACAAGGATTGTGTCTCTTTGTCCCATCGGCATCATTCGCGACCCAGACGACCCAGCTTTAGATATTCAACCTCGACAAAGAGCATCAATCACACGACAATCGCGTGTCCCCGAGCAGAGACATCGCCAATCTACTCAATCCACGCCGGAGGAACTTTAACAACAGAGCGAAAGATGGATTCCGCATTACCGCAGAAGTCGTCGGCAAACCTCTTCCAGGTATATCTGCGCTTAAGACCGCCCCCGGCTGGCGCAGCTTCGTCCGACAGATTCGTCGATGTCGAAGAGTCCCACGAGGGCTCGCATCCAACCCATATTACACTGAACCCTCCCAACGACCGCAAGCGATCGACAGAAAAGTTTGCCTTCACCAGAGTCTTCGAAGAAGAGGCCTCTCAGCTCGATGTTTTCCACTGCACAGGAGTCGCCTCACTTGTTGAGGGTGTCCTGGCTCCTCATGGTGGACATGGTACCGATGCTCTGATCGCTACTCTGGGCGTCACTGGATCAGGAAAGGTAGTCTCGAGCTGTATTCGGTAACCCATCTTGGCTAACTCGTGCTAATAAATTGTATAGTCGCACACTATTCTTGGCTCACGCTCAACACGAGGCATGACACAACTTGCGCTCGACGTCGTCTTCAGGTCAATTGGCTCCAACATGTACGACTCACCGACTTTGGAGAGCTCTCTCCAGTCCTCAGATGCCTCGGATGCCACCATTATATCCGCACCGTGTTTCCTCGAGACTGTCTTCGCAGACTTTGGCTCATCCCGCGGGGGAGGTTCAAGGGCGGGAACACCGATGCTTGTAGGACCCCCTGTTCATTTCGTCGAATTTTCCTTTCAGCCTTTCGCACACAACGAGAGGCAAAAGCGATTCCAGCAGCCAGTCGAGTTGACAGGCGTGCGTCTTGTGCCGTCGACACCAGACCATCCAAGGGGCAAGCCTCGCGATCGTTTTTCCACGCCAGTGCGGGAAGATTTCAAGATTCACGAAGACGTCGCGGAAAAGCACTTCATGGCTGTGACTACAGCATCCAAAGTAAAGAACACAGCTAAACAACTAGTGAAGGGTGAGCACGGTCCTCCTCCAACCCCTCGACGCGCCCTGCAGCGACCCTCGGCTCTTCCCTCAGCTCCTGACATTAGCTCCGTCAACGTGTCTTCGGACCCCGATTCAGACTATGCCGTTGTTTTGTCCATGTACGAGGTCTATAATGACAAAATTTACGATCTTCTAACCCCGCCCATCAAATCCAACGCTACAAAAGAGTACCGGCGTCGGCCTCTACTCTTCAAATCAACCGAGCAGTCCTCCGATAGGAAGGTTGTGGCTGGACTGAAGAAGATTGCGTGTACGACCATGAGAGAAGCTATCATGGTATTGGAGGCAGGTTTACATGAGCGTCAGGTTGCTGGAACTGGCAGCAATAGTGTCTCCTCACGCAGCCACGGGTTCTTCTGTGTTGAGGTGAAGAAAAGATCCAGAGCAGGGCGCTACCGATCTTGGACCGGCAATACTCTGACTATTGTTGACTTGGCTGGCTCCGAGCGTGCCCGAGATGCCAAGACGCAAGGCGCAACTCTCGCTGAAGCCGGCAAGATCAACGAGAGTCTGATGTATCTCGGTCAGTGTCTCCAGGCACAAAGCGGTATGGGCAACAGCAGCAAGGTACGTCAAGTCGGATGGAGACCATCAACCAGGACAAATCTAACGCGAAACAACATAGCCTACTGTCATGCCATTCCGGCAATGCAAGATGACTGAGCTTCTATTCTCAAATTCCTTCTCGGCGTCGTCTTCATCATCTGCGGGTGTTGTGCCTCGTCGGAATGCCCAGCGAGGCATTATGATCGTCACTGCCGATGCACACGGCGACGCGAATGCGACCTCGCAGATTCTCAGATATAGCGCCCTCGCTAGGGAAGTAACGATTCCTCGGATTCCCAGCATTACATCGACTATTCTGGCCGATACACCCTCATCAGCGCACCCGCCGTCAGGAATGAGATCCCCTGATTTGCCTCCACAGCGCCGAGGATACTTTGGCCATGGATCGTCTGGCCATCGCAACTTCTCTCCAAATTTAGATAACGGAGACAGAGTGCTCATGGAGCATGCGGCGCTGGAAATTGCTCGTATGCAGGAAGAGATAACCAACCTTCACGTCGAGCTAGACAACGAACGCGAGATGAGAGTTACCGCTGAAGCACATCTGCTCAGCATGGAAGACAGACTGCTGGAGCTAGAGCAGACAGTACGCGAGGATTGCATGGCTGAGTTTGACGCTCGCTTCGAGTTAGAGCTGGCCCGCTGGAAAGCAACTCTTGCTGCAGAGCAAGAGAAGGGCGAGGAGCACTGGGATCGTAAGATGGAGCTTTTCGAAAAGGGGCTTGGCCTAACAATCGACGACGAGGCCGGCGAGGACAAGGAGAATTTACTCGTCGAGGACCTTGAAGACGAGAACGAAAGACTTCGACGCGAGAACGAGATCCTGAAGCGGGAGCTCGCGCAAAGAAGCCCGAGCAAGCGGAAGCCGCTCCAAGAACGCGAAGACTTTGGTGCCCGCAAAGGCGGCGCCACTGGTGTGAGCAACCTCGGTCGCAAGATGGAGCAACTACGCGTTAGCAACGAAAGTACTGGTGGCAGCTCGGGGAGTCCCAAGAAGATGCGGAAGCTCGCGACGAAGCGATGGGAGACGGTCGCCGACGATGAATTCTGATTGAATGCTTTGTACCAATTCTCTGGGGAGTTGTCTGCGCTGGAGGTTGCGCTTGTTTCTCGGCATATACCCATGTTGGACCTTTCTTTCGTTTTCTGTGGGGATTGGCGTTGTTTTCAGGACAGGAGTTTGATGTTGCAACGAGTCTGAAGGATAGACGACTGTTTTACTACACTACTTAATTCACTTATTCTCAAAAGTACTGGTCAGCCGTTCTCTTCAACTCCGCCTGCCGCAGCTAGTAGAGACAGCATGACGTGAGATCCTGATAACAGGAAAATACGTTCAAATCACTTTTAATCCGCCTCCATCTCAACGGCATGCTTGACCTGAGTAAAAACGGAAGGCATCTGCAACCCTCGGCCAACCCAAGCGTTGTTCAATCTTCAACAGTGATGAAAGCTGTCTCACGATCTCAGACACACTAGAAACACCGGAAACTCCCCGGGGAAAAAAAGATAGGTATCAAATTATTAGCCCTCCTCAGCATCCATGTCGTCGTGACGCCTCTTGTTGCCCTTGCCTTTCTTCCCACCCTTGAGAGTCGAGCCCTTCTTGCCTTGGTTCTCCATCAGATTCTTCATCTCCATTCTGGCGTGTCTTTGTGCCTCCTCAACGCGACTCTGGAAGACCATGACCTCGTCCTTTTGCGTGGGGTACTCGGTCAGCTTCTTGCCGAGGGCGGCCTCGATTCGCAGGTAAATTTCGAGGTCGTATTGTGTGACTAGACTGATGGCAATGCCTGACTTTCCGGCACGAGCGGTACGACCGATTCGATGAATCCTGATGTGGTTAGCTACGGTGAACTGTTTGCTTGCGGGTACGACATACATGGTCTTGCTGTCCTGCGGCAAGTCGTGATTTATGACAACGTCGACGAGCGGAATATCGAGACCTCTGGCAGCGACATCCTGGTACTAATTAGCTTCGCCAAAGAGAGAGATAGCGCGGTATATGTCATAGACTCACGGTGGCGACCAGAATCTGGCGAGTTCCTTCACGGAACCTGGAAAGCGCACCAAGGCGCGCAGCCTGGTTGAGCTGTCCATGCAGAGGGATGGCGGAGAATCCTAACGCACGCAGCAGGATCGACAACCGTTGCACCTCCGCAACAGTGCGGGCGAAGATGATGATGCGCTTGCCGGCGAACTCGTTACCAAGATAAATCAGGTAGGTATCCTTTTGCGTATGAGGAACAAAGCAGTAGTGCTGGATCAACCCCTTGACCGTCTGGTATTTGTTGGAGCTGATGCTGACGCGGACTGGGTCTCTCAAACTGGCCCGGGACAGGCTCTCGATCTTTGTGCTCATCGTAGCGGAGAAGAGGAAAGTTCGGCGTTCGCGGGGGAGAAACTTGAGGAGAGAGGTGATGGCTGGGCCGAAATCCATGTCAAGCAGTCTATCGGCTTCGTCCATCACCAAGTACTTCAGCGAGCGCAAGGAGAAACCCTTAGTCTTCTCGAGGTGATCAACTAGACGTCCGGGTGTAGCGACAAGAATATGGGGGCGCTTGCCGAGAGCAATAGCCTGAGAGACCTGTTGTCCGAGCTGTTAGCATTCTCTGCGGCGGGGAGATCTATGAGGGGGTTGACTCAACGAAGTCGAGACCGCCGACAATTACGGCGCATCGCAAGTTGATCAGGCTACCAAGTGCCTCGAACTGTGCACCAATCTGTGCCGCCAACTCTCTTGTGGGCGCGAGAACAAGTCCAAAGAACGGTTGAGGTTTCTCCAAGAGTGCTTGAATAACGGGGAGTGCGAACTGTGAATGGTAGTTAGCGGCCGCATTGGGTAGCCTTGTAGTCCGTACAGTCGTGATGGGTAGAGGAAAACGGCAGTGGATCTGTGAAAGTCGATGACGATCGGGTTTTCACATTACAATCGCACAAGAGTCTTGGACACTTGAACAAGCCTACATGTTCGTCTCGACCCTATCTGGCTTTCATGGTACGATTCCGAGGTGGGCTGAAGGTGTGTATGGAAGGAAGAAAGGGTCTACTGACAGCCGCAGTTTTTCCTGAACCTGTCTCGGCCAGACCAATGATATCGCGATTCGCAAGGGCGTGAGGGATTGACTGAGCCTGAATAGGTGTGGGCTTCTTGTATCCGAGAGATTCGCATGCTTCGCATAGGGACTCGACGACACCCTGGAACATTGACATTAGAGACCATCACGGGCCAAAGGATGGGTCTTGGTTGCAATTTACCAGCTCCTTGAAGCTCTTGGTCACTTCCTCAGTGGCATCGGCAGTAACGTCAGCATTGATCTCGACATCGGAATCGGCATCGGCTGCGATATTGTCTTCGGAATCAGATTCGGCTTCAGATTCGGTTGGTGGGGATGGAGAAGCTTCCGCCTCGACTTCGCGAGACACTTTGGAAGACGAGCCCGTTTGCGCCACCTTTTGTCGCTTGGAGGAAGGCATCTTCGCCTTCGATGTCGCCTTTTTTGTCGTCGAGGAAGGCATCTTTGTCGTCAACAGCTCGCTGTGCGGTGTGGCGCAAAGAGGAAAGCGATTCTCGAAGGCTTCGGTGCAAAAAGTTTAGCAGTAGGCGCGACCTGATGACATCCCACGCTCTGGGAAAGTTTTTAGTGGAGATCTGAGTGTTATCAGCACGTGAAGGCTGTTTTTTTGGTTCTTATCGTCCGGGCCCCGCCAAAAAATTTCCTGCAGACAACCAAAGCACCCAGGTCCGCCCCAGGCACAGTTACTTTTCGAATTGCGGATTCTGGATCCTCGACAACTCATCGACGTCAAGGTTTTCTTACCCCAAGCCAATTACCACCCCGAAACTATCGAAATATGGCGCGCAAGAGAGTCAAGAAGAGGACGCACCTCGGTGCCAGCAACCCTGCCACCGCCGGCGAGAACAATGGCGCAAAGGATCCCAAGAGCATGGTCATCCGCATCGGCGCGGGTGAGGTTGGCTCCAGCGTGAGCCAACTTGCTGCCGATTTCCGAAAGGTCATGGAGCCGGGAACTGCCAGTCGAATGAAGGAAAGAAGAGCAAACCGATTGAAGGACTACGTTGTCATGACCGGTCCCCTCGGCGTCACTCACCTGATGCTCTTTTCGCGATCAGAGAGCGGCAATACCAACTTGCGCGTGGCACTCACACCTCGAGGCCCTACACTGAACTTCCGAGTCGAGAAATACTCTCTGTGCAAGGATGTACAGAAGTCCCAGAGACGCCCCAAGGGCAGCGGAAAAGAGCAGATTGCTCCGCCATTGGTACGACATCAATTGCCCTATTTGCTTGAATTCTGCTAAACCATCCCAGCTTGTCATGAACAACTTCCATACCCCCGACGCCGACGCAACATCCAAGGTGCCCAAACATCTCGAGTCCTTGGTGACCTCCGTCTGGTCCAGTGTCTTCCCTCCGCTTAACCCGAACGCGACGCCCCTGAGCAAGATTAAGCGCACATTACTGCTTAACCGCGAAAAGGACCCCGAGAACGAGGGATCCTTTATTATCAACATGCGGCACTACGCCATTACCACACGGTCAACAGGAATCTCAAGGCCACTCCGAAGGCTCGAAAAGGCAGAGAAGCTGCTGGCTTCAAAGACAAACGGAAAGGGGGGTGTGCCGAATCTTGGAAAGCTGGAAGATATCGCCGACTTTCTTCAGGGTGGAGAGAACGGGGACGGATATCTCACCGATGCAACCAGCGGAAGCGAGCTCGACAGTGATGCCGAAGTCGAGGTCAAGGAACAGAAGGCTCAGAAGATCAGGAAGAGCGCTGCCCCGGTCGACGACGATATGGCCGATGAGGATGATGCCGTTGAAAAGCGTGCGGTCAAGCTTGTCGAGTTAGGTCCTCGTATGCGCCTGCGTCTGACCAAGGTTGAGGAAGGCTTGTGCTGTGGAAAGGTCATGTGGCACGAGTATGTCCACAAGTCCAAGGAGGAGGTAAAGGAGCTGGAGAAGCGCTGGGAGCAGAGACAGAAGGAGAAGGAGGCCAGGCGGAAGCAACAAAAGGAGAACGTCGAAAAGAAGCGGAAAGCCAATGCCGGAAAGGGCAAGGGGGATGATGACAGTGACGTGGACATGGACTATGACGACGAATTTGACAGCGAGGGTCTGGCTGGGGATGCCGAATACCAGGTCAATGAGGCCATGGAGGATACGGGCGAATGGGAGGACGAGGAAGACGAGATTACCAAAGGCTGAAAACTGCGATGTGTGTGGTCTCTTGGCCCCTATTGAATAATACCCAAAATGGATAATTTTGATCACTTGTTAAAGCATATCAGCCAATCCTATTGACATTAAAACAGCTATTCTGTCAAACTTCCCTTGTCCGAGATGAAGCAGTTTCAAGAGCCGTTGGACCTTCGAAGACGGTTGAAATTATGGCATCCGCCACCTCGAATGTGAAGGCCAGCCCGATTCCCGTCCTGCCACATTGTGGAAGCAAGAGCAATATCCTCGTCCCCGAACGGCCGGGCTGCCCCTCCGTCAACGCAGGCCGATTGCGGCGCAGAAAAGTCTGTCGTGAGGTATTATCCCAGCCAGACTGTAAGGGTCATACGTGACATTGACGCTACTCAACGATAAGAAGCCAAAACATTCTCATTACTAGCGACAGAGGTACGATTATCAAGTATTTTTGACACTCTGCACTGTGCCAGCCGAGTTGAGGACCTTGACCATGTCTCTGTCATTGATGGGCCCTTGGAAGTTCTTTTGTTTCAAAGAACCGCGACGGGAGCACAATACTCAAAAGCCAAGACTCGGGTATAGTTCATGGACCCAGCTTTTCTGGCAACGCTGTTGGCATGCAGATAGTGGCCCTCAGAACGACCCTCCACAGGACAGAAAACATGTTACAAACGAAATCGGACCGGCTGAGGTTCAGATAGCGAGGAAAAAAGTGATCTGTTCCGGCCCTGGAACAGAAGGAACCCCTGGGGCATCACATTCGTTGATACTCAGGAACAAAACTGCTGAGGTCATAACATTGAGATGGGACGCAGACTAAAGAAAGTTGGTTTCGGCCCAAGATGCACCAGTAGAGGGCCAGAGGCTTCGACAAACCTAATGTACAAGTTACAAGCAGAATGTATGCGATGAGGATCAGGGTGATATGTTTGTTCCCAGTCCTGATACAGCGTCTGCTAGCATCTAACCAGCTTCGTCGGGCTCACATGCATAGAAAGACCAGAGAACAACTGACGTGGCGATTCACCAAGCCAGAGTCGGCATCCATCCAAACTGAAATTCCGTGAACCATCTCATATAGGCCAATGGCAGGTGCAGTGATGTAGTGAAATTGATATTAAGCACCGCTTGACTGTTACCGTAAGATCAATTATCAGTCTAAAGTATTATGAACTGAGGTGCACTGGAAGCATTGAATATTGTAGTCAACTTACAGGAAAAGCTGAAGCAATTTCACCTAGACCAAGGGTAGTGATAAAGTGAGCCACGAAAGCAGCCAAGAGGCCGGAGAAGCAAGATTACGGCTCTCAGTAAATCGAATTTTATTGGAAGTTGCTCTGTTATAGCAGTTATCCCATAATTCCATCCGTGATATTCGACAATGTACAAGGCATCCAGTCCATGAGTTGGTGATGGAGAACCATAGGCCTAGAGCTGACACCTAGGTAGCTGAACTGGCGCCGCATGGCTACGGTACTGCTATTGCCCTCGAGATGGCATCGTCTAGATCGACCGGGCCGTCGACTGTACCGTCAGAGATGCTATCTTGGTCATGCGATCTAGAGGGAAGGCGGGTAGGGTTTGTATCTGCTGCTGGTTTATTCAGGTCTTTCCCTGAACTGACAGATGTTACGCGATTAAAAACAGCTATCTTGCCATGGTTCACGACTTGCAAGATTCCAAATGGTTCTCTCTCATGGTGCCTCATAGAGTTAGCTGTAGAGGATATCAGGAGGATTTGGTACGACACGTTGCCTTTACTTGCTGGTCAGGTGCTTGCGAGCCTCTTTTCAGTTTTTATACTTCATATGAGATCTAAGGTATCATATAACACCTTCATTGGGGTTGCAATGGACTAAAGAAATATCTTGGCTCAGCTGCATGCCTTATCTGGGTTGCAATGATAAACCACGATGTCGCTCCTTTTATGGCTGAGGTGATACAGTATTGAGTGAACGGGCGGGGAGGACGGGCTCGCGATATTTTTAGGCAACCGGTCGCCCAACACTTTCGTCTAGCCCCCGCATCGAGGCCCATCTCCGGATTCTCAGTCTCCAAACAGTGTTTGATAGCTTGGTGAAGCCTGCATATACTGCAACAATGCACCAGGCGCCCTATCTGTGGATTTGATCATTCTGAACCGGCTGGAAGACATGATTGATCTATGCCACTTTGGGTTCTTGTCGTCATGTGAAAATCAGACTCACCACATTGACTCAGTCTCGATGACAATAGGTACAGATTGAAAGTTGATGTTTCCGTGTTTTTCTACTTCATCGAACCATGCGGATCTAGACCGGAGTTGCATATCACATGGTTCAAAATAAAAAGCGCATGCTTGTGGCTGGTCTTGTTGACCCCACCCAACCATCTCGCATGAGTGTATTCTTATTCCTTTTTAGGAAGTATCTTCAACCTCCCCGAATGAGAGGATAAACTTCGGCAGCCAGCTCAACACTACTGTGCGGAGTGGCAAGCATAGCCCTGTTACAACTTACGACTATGGGTACTCATGCTCAAGCTACGTTACGAAGTAATTACATGAGTTCTTGTACACTAAATCCTCGTGGTTTATAAACCATTTTGTATTTGCAAAGTTCCCATAGCCCTGAGCACCCGACGACTAAGCTCGGTACATTGTTTGTTCTCGACATACCTATTGTTTTCGGACATTGAAATCGAATCATGTCTTCATTCACAGTGTCAGACATGAGGGCTAAATATGGTCCTGAGGTCCAGAAGGTCTCCGCCGACACACCGTTGGACGACATCATCTACCTCCTCAAGCGTGACGGGGGCGTCTTCGTTAGAGATCTGATCCCTGTCGCTGACGTCGACAAAGCTCACGAAGAATGCCGCGAACGCCTTGAAAATGATGTGGAATGGAATGGCTCCTTCTTTCCTAGTAAGTGTTCATAGTGACTACGTCAAGACGGACTGATGTATTTGGGCTGACACACGATCATCACAGAGGAGACTCAGCGGGCACCAGCCTTGCTGGCTCTCAGCCCTACGTATGCCAAAACACAAGTCATGAACCCAGTCTACCAAAAGGTGTGCGAGCACTTCTTGACCACCCGAAGTTGGTTCTGGTGGGGAAACGAGAAGAAAGAATCTGTGTCGAAGCCATATGTTCACTCCTGTACTGCTATGAGCATTGGGCCCGGGGGCAAGGCTCAGCCCTTGCACCGAGACGACTACATCAGCCACAACTATCATCAAGAGGTGAGTGAATGGGATGATGAGCGAGACAAGGGCCGGGAAACAGCCGTTGGGCTCTTCGTGGCTGGCTGTAAAGTCACCAAGGAGAACGGTGGAACGCAATTCATTCCCCGGAGCCATTTGTGGTAAGTAATAATGTCCCTTATCCATGCGCTATGGCGCTGATAGTCGACGCATTCTCGATCAAACTGGCCTCCGATCAAGGAAGAAAGATGAACTGATGCTATGATCTTGAAGGGGCACTGATAGACACATGCCGCCTCGAGTAGAGGAGTGCATTTACGCCGAGATGGAGAAAGGCGATGCCTTCATCATGCTGGCATCCGCGTACCATGCGGGAGGCCACAACACAACAAAGAATGAGAGACGACTGATGTTTGCCACATTCTCTATTCGAGGTTATCTTCGACAGGAGGAGAACCAATTCTTGTCTGTGCCCCAAGATGTCGCAAAAAAGTTGGATCAACCCATCCAGGAGTTTATGGGATATTCAATGAGCGATCCGGCCTGTGGGTACGTTGATCAGATGCATCCAATCTTTGTGCTCCGTCCCGAGTTGAAGGGCGACGGGCGTCCATCCGACTTTTGATGAACAACTAAATCGCAGTCACTTGAGATTGGAAGCCTTGCTTCAGCCTCTCAGCTTGGGCCTGTCGAGAATAGCCCTTTGCTGCTTCAGGAAGTGCCATCCTTTAGACAGATAGCTTGAGATTATGATTCATCGGTTATCAAAAGCATACGTGATTTTCAAGGGAACAATCAAATTTACACCGTTGTCAAACCTTACGTGTGAAAGCACTAGATTTCGATCATTTTGCATTCTAGTCCATTGGAATCTTTTATGAAACGACCTGAAAGCTATTTCCTAAACGGTGTCGGCCATAAGCATCATTCTTAAAGCTTCACTGGCAACAGTCATCACGGTAACTCCATGTAATTCGGGATCATATGGAGTGGCAAAGCCTTGAGCGAGTCTTCCCAACGTTACCCGAAACCAAAAGTAAATGAGAGGAAGCTAGTGATGACCATTGTTCGACCGACCTTGTAATGCTTCACATCATGTGAATGCTAGCATGAGGCGCCAGACCGGGGACAACACGTTGTCTTAAGGGTGGCTGTCCCCGGCGCGGAATTCAGATTCCTTTGTCATGACTCCACTACCACCTTAGCGGATGCTGCTTACCTGCAGGCTGCACACCTGCACTACCTACGTACCGCTCCTCTTTACGGCAAGGTAGGTTTACAGCTGTACGGAATACATGGATTGCCCAAGCGTCCAATCCTGAACAACCAACATGAACCCAACACCGGGCGAGACTCTCTGTTCCGCCGGCCTTTCTTCCACTTGCTCCCAACATTTGGTCGGATAGTTGCGTACAAATTTGGTGATCATACCTCACCACAAGGTCTACGAGATTCGGATGCGAAATGCGTGCCAATATCGCAATGGCCAGGGGCTCGAAAGCCGTCAGAAAAGGTCAGCTCGGTTCTCCCCTCTCTTGCTCTGAATCTTGTACCGAAAACTGCACTAGAGGGCACTCAGTCCCTGCCCGGGTCTTGTTGAGCCAGATTGGGAACAAGTTTCAGCAGCGAGACATTCTGTCGCTCATGATTTCTGAGCGTGCGATTTACTACCCGATTATGCCTCAGCTCCCGCTCAGATTTCGTCGCTGACCATCAACAGATCCAGCATGCGGAACCTGTAGAAAGAAGTGCCGCAAGTGTGACCGCGCGCGCCCTGTCTGCAATCGATGCAAGTCAAAGGGCTTACACTGTGAGGGCTACCCTCCTCGATTCCAATTCTGTGAATCATTACAGACGCACAGTTTGATGACCACTGGCGATGAGCGGGACCCAGAAGCGGAGCAAGAGCGCGTTCAGCCTGATGTCCTACCCACCAACGAGCTTACTCCGGCCCAAAACCTGAGCTCACCAACATCGACTCCAAGTTCACTTTCTTCAGATCACCCAAGCCAAAGCCGCCGCCTCCTCCAGACTTTGTCACAAGGTGCTTCTCCAGCCTTGCCCCAAGATCGATCTCTTGGCGCACCGTCACCGGCGACAATCACCGGGCACCCTGTCGACGATCTACTGCTCACGAGTAACAGCCAGAAATTGCTTGTTTACTGTAAGTTGCTCCTTGGCCGCCCGGAACCTTCCATATTCCATTTTCTCTCAGCCAGTGTGACATCATCGTTTGTTCTGACAACTGTTTGTAGTCGACAGAGAGCTGAGCCATCATCTAACAATTGTCGTTGACGGCGTGGACAACCCGTTCCGCGTACATGTCCTCCCACTGGCCTACAATCACACAGGTGTTCTCCATGCAGTCCTGGGACTTACCGCGTGCCATCTGCACCTATCACCATCAGGTGCTAACCAGGTTGACATGGCCACTGCCTTACAACACCGTGTTGCTGCATTGAACGGTCTAAGCTCCCTTTTAATCAAGGAAGAAATCTACGGGCTTACAGAAGCTGAAGAAGAGGCTGCACTAGCAATAATCTTCCTTTTGGTACTTCATGATGTAAGCTCCAAGACCCATTTCAAGTTTCTCCGCAGCGCGAGTCTCGTTGGCTAAGCAATCACATGCATGATATCTAGATATGCGAGCTGGGAATATCTGCCCATGCTGTTCATTTGAATGGCGTGTCATTCCTCTGTGGAAGAATTGCATCTCCTTTAGGAAGGGCAGAGCGGTCTGCAGCAACCATCTTCTTTTTGTCTGCTTTATCATGGCAAGTATAGTACTCATCTCCGATCTCGAAACTTTCTAATGACAAACATGTTGATCAGGTTGGATGTCTTAAGAGGATTCAGTGGTGCTGAGAAGCTCACCTACTCCGAGAATGTCCGGAAATGTGTTGCAAACATTACTACTCCACACGCAGCCCTGCACACTTTGGTTGGTTGTCCCGCAGTCATGTTCCTCAGAATCGGGGACGTAATAGCAGCAGCCAAGCAGAATATGCAGGGATTGTTATCTACCGTCGACTTTCAGACCAGATTAGATGAGGCAGAAAGCTTTCTTCGCGACCTCGATCTCGACATGATCGAATATCCCACACCACATCCGGAGTGGAGACAGCTCGCGGAGGCTTTTAGACATGCTAGTCTGCTGAGAATCTTACGATGGCCTGATACGTTTGTAATTCCCTGCGAAGACCCTAGGATCAGGCCATCGGTATCAGCAATCCTGGATTGCTGTGCAAACGTTTCAATGGACTCGCCATTCTTCAAGCGGCTGTTGTTCCCTCTATTTCTGGCGGCAACCGAGACATCTGAAAGACACCAGATACACTACGCCAGTCTTTGTATCGAAAATATTCGACGCTCCACGGGATTTCAACATGCAGCCATGATGGAAGTCCTTGAAGGGGTTTGGGAGGAAAGAAGACTGAAAACCCGGGGCTGGACGAATGTTCCCTGGATGGAATTTGTGAGTAAAGACCCGAATTGTCCCTCGGTCCAACATCTATACTCATTCGAATGCAGACCTGCTCTGAGAGTATGCAGCAGCAACACGCTTACCTTTTCTTTTGACTAAGTATATAGAGGTGTGCCAAAATGGCTCACCAACTCTCAATATCACAAACAGGACTGCCGGAAGATGCGATAAAGATATTAGTATCCCTATCACAGGGATATTAGTCAATTAGTTCGAACCGTGGGTTAACGAAGTAAGTTAATTAAACTATTCTAATATACTACGTATATAAAAAAGGGAAGTTCTAATTATAAGTTAAGTAGGTTATAAATATTATAAATAGGGGCCGTAGTTAGTCCTTATGCTAGCTACTATAAGTTAAGGTCGAATTAAACTTTTAATTTAATACTAACTTTCTTTTTTTTTATTAATTTTAATTAATACTACGGTTAGAAGTATAATTCGACCTTAGGCCCGTTTACTAAGTCGTCTTCTTTTCCTCCTTTTTTTTATTTTTTTTATATAACCTATTTCTCTATTTATATATTAACTTAGTTACTATTTATAAATTACTTTAACCCCTTATTAAGTACTATTTTTATAAAAGTATTAATAAGGTTATTATTATTATTAATTTAATAGATTTAGAGGATCTTGCGCTTTTTATACGATTACTTAAGAGCTATAATATTAATTATAAGCCTCTTTTTTTCGTAGTTTTTAATTTAATAAAGTATTTATATAGTAAGTAAGAATTAGTATAAATAATTATTAAGATTATTAAAAGGTTAAGTCGATTAGTAATCTTTTTTAGTATTATTAAAATCGTATAAGCAAGGTTAATACTATTAACTATACTATAGACTTTTAATATAAGTATATTTTATATTACTTTTTTATTTTTAGTTAACGAGTAGTAAATTATATTACTTTATATTATAAAGTTACTCTTACTTATACTCTTATTAATTAGGATAATGATATACCTTAATTATAAAATAAAATTATCGTTATTTATAAATAACCTATTTATAAAGACGTAGAGCTTACTAATTATAAAGTTAATTAAATAGTAAACGAGTCCTCGATTAAGATTTAATTACTACTACTTAAGCTACTTATTAAGTACTTTAACGTCTTATTTACTTAGTTCTATAGCCTACGCTACTTTAGTATAGTTAAAAGTTACCTTAGGCTAGTATATACTTATAATATATACCCTTCGTATAAGCTTAGCTTTATATTATTTTTTAATATTAATTATATTTAGATCTACGAGGCTAATTTTCTTACTTTATCCCTTATACTAAAAAATAACGGTTTCCTTTTTAATTATAAAAATCTTATTATTAAACGCTAATAAGTTATTCGTTATAAGGACCTTTTTTAGCTTTATTATAAAGTCTATTTTTTAGAGCTCCTTATTTTCTTTTTTTATAAAGTTAATATTAAATAGGCTTAATATATTATCGGTCTATATTTTAATAATTCTAAATTAGGTATTTATGTACTTAGAGATTAGTAAGTACGGATTATATATAAATATAATTATTAATAATTAATTAATATAGAAATTATAATATATAGCTTATTAATAAGTACCTAATTTTGCGAGCTTATATAGTAGCTTAAGTACTTCGATAATTATACTTTCTAAGTATTTAGTAACTATTTCTTTTAATAAGTAGGCTAGGATTTTCCTTATGAGCCTTGTGGCTAATTAGGTATAGGCTTAGGTAATATTACAGTTCTAAATCTCGTATTCCTTTTTTTATAATAATATTATTAGTACTATTATTAATTATTAGTTATAGCGCTATACTATGGGCGATTACGTAAGTAGCGTTGCTTTTTTAATATTACCGTACCCCTAAATTACGTACCTAGATTTTTTATATAGTTAGGGTATTCTTTTTTTTTTTAATTTTATAAACTATTTACGATTTAAATATGCGGAGGTTTATATACTTTTTTTAGGTCGTAGAAAATAAATTAATAGACCCCTCGATTATAAAGAGTATTTATTTTAATAAGGTCTAATCTTTTATACGGCTTTTTAATAGTTATAATTATACTTTCTTTATATAGTTTAATTACTAGCTCGAAATCGGTTTTTTTTTTACTATATAAAAGGTGTTAATTACCTCGTTATTAATAATAAATTGCTACGTTATGGCTTATTATTATGATCTTTTATAACGTTTTACTAGTAGTATTAATGCCTTTTTAGTAATTTTCTCTTTTTTATTATTTATTAGTACTATTACGACGATTTTATTAAGGGTAATTTCCTATGTTTTTATTATAGGTTATATAGTTTCCCTTAGCTCTTTTTCTTTTTATAAGTTAGAAATTACTTCGTTAAGATTTATATAATATAGTCTAATTACTATAATTAATACCTCTAATAGTTAGTTACGATTTTTTATAACTACGTAAGAACGCTTATTAACAAAAATTAATTTATATAGCCTAGTTTATTATTAAGTAGTTTTGCGCTATATTCGTATATCCGAATTTAGTAGTATATTTAAATTAGCCCTTATATTAGGCCTATTATACGTAGCGATTACTTTATTAATCTATTTTTCTATACTTACCTCGTATAGTGCCCGTATTATTTTCTTAATTACTCGGGCTCGTTAGCTTATATTAGGTAATAGTAGCGAGGCTAAGGTCGTTCTTAAATATGCTCTAAATATTAGAAGCGTTAGTATAAGCCCGTTGGGCCCTATAGTATTATTATAGTATTTAAGTACTATTTAGAGGTATTTATTATTAGCGGAATTAGGATTTTTTTTTTAATAATTCTGAACGCCCTTTTTAGCTATTAGTATGCCCTTTTTATTTTATTAATACTATAATACGCTTTAATAAGTACTATTTTTAGTTATATACTATAGGCTGCCGTATTTCTTTTAAATTTTACTAACTTAAAACTAGTACTAGCGTCGGTCCTAATACCGTTTAGTAGTCCTTAGTATGTATTAATCTAGCTTTTTCGTAGGGCTACTTATACTATTTTTATTTATAAATCCCGTAGGAATTACCCTACTTAAAATAATATTACTTTATTAATTATATATAGGACCGGTCGACTATTTAAATAGAAGATATTAATAATAATTTCTTAATTAAAATTAAGCTTATTACGTAATTTAAATTTAAATTTACGTAGGCTTTGCGTATTTATTTAGTATTAATAGTATACTTTTATTAACTACTCTAGCGCCTCTATTTTAATATTATTATTACCTAATTACTTTAAGAGGTTATATAGCCTTGTAATTAATAGGTAGCTAAACCTCTAGTATAGTTATTAGAGCTTATTTTTTATTAAGTAATTAATTAACTTCGTATCTTTAGTAAGCTTTATAAACGCGTACCCCTATTATTATTTAACTATTTCGAAGTATTTGCTATTAGAGATTCTATTCTTCGTATTATTAAAAATAATACCTAGTCGGTCTATATTTTTTAAATATAAGAGAAATAGGGTATTAATAAGTAAAATATAAAAAGTTATTATTCCGAAGTACGTCTTAACTTCTATCGTACTTAAAGTAACGATTTCCTTACCTAGGCCGAAGTTAATTTTTATAATACCCGCCGTTAATATATTAAGTATTACTAGCGCGATTTTTTATAGTACTTAGAATTACCCTTTTCCTCTTATTAACTATTATAATACCCTAGTATCTAGAATAATCCTATAGAAATTGTTTAGGCCGTACTTTTTATTCGTATAAAATACTTATATAAGCTTAGCGTTTAGGTAATTTAAGTAGTATAAAAACGCTATTAGATTCGTCTTTTTATTTACCTCCGTATTTATTACCTAAGGGATCTTCCCCTACTATCCGTAGATAAAAACTTATTTATTTAGAACTTCTATTACTTTTTATTTATTTAGCTTTATATATTTTCCTAAGGCTAATAGTATAAAAAGAGTAGTTAATATTATTAACTTTATTATAATCTAATTCGTCGGTATAAGGGGTAAGATCTTCTTTATTTTCTAAATCTCCTATAGGGTACGGATACTTTAGGCTACTAATTTAGTTACTTTTACTAAGTTCCGTACCCCCAGATCTGCTCTTATATATAATAAGGAATTAGTTAAATCGATAAGGGTTTATTTTACTATTTACTACCCTCGACTTTTTATACTTTTTATATAATTTAGTACGCTCTTTTTTAGAGTAGTTACTTAACTAATATTTATTCTTTTTATAAATAAAGTACTACTTTTTCTATTACCCTACTCGTAAGTTAAATCTCTATTTATTTAATAAATCTAGGCCTCTTTATTAACGATTACTATACCTAGCTTTTTTTTTATTATATATTTAATTAACTTAATATTATTAATAAGGGCCGTTATATACTTAAAAATAGGTTTAGTATAGTACTCTTATTTTAATATTAAAGCTAGATCTTAGCTTCGAGTAGAGCGTCTTATAGTTTTTAAGTATTTAGTATAGGGTTATTTTTATTTTTAGTACGCGTTAGACTATAGTATATAAATATCTAACTTTTTACTCGTTAATCCCCTTATTTAGCTAAGTCTTTACTAGCTTATTAATTTAATTAATAAGCTTTTTAAGAATTTTTACTTACGATTTATTTTTTATTATTCTAGTTATAAATATAAAAGAAATTACTTATAGCTTAGATAAGAGCTTTAAATTCTTATTATAAGTCTTAAAGCGGCTTCGAATTATGTTAATAATACTAAAAAAGTCGTTCTAATTAAGATTACGTACTACTTTATAATAGTAATTAGAGGCTTTGCCTATAAGTACGATATTAATTACTAAATAGTACTAATATTCCCTAATCCTAACTTTTTTATAATAATTATAAAATATTATTAGGGTTTTTTATAAAACCTCGTACTTATTTCTAGAGTATAATTTCTTTTTAAAAAAGATCTTTTTAAGGTCTATAAATTACCTCGTATTTACTATTAAATTTTTAGTATTTATATATAATCCTTGCGTCGCTACGTATTATTAATAACTTTAAGTAGTCTACTTCTTTTTTTATTAGCTAATTAGTACTGAATTTCGTATTAATAAAGGCGACGAGCTATAGATCGAAATAAGTAGAATTATTAATTATTGTATTTTTAGTACTATATTTTACCCCTATATATCCTTTTATAATAATAAACTATTATTAGTAATTATAAAAAGGAAATCCGGGTCGTTTACCCTTTTTTTAAATTTATTAAAGCGATTATACGCCTTATTAACTTATACCTAGGTTTATAGTACGAATTCTTCTTTTATAATTATTATTATTAAGATTTTATAAGGTTCTTACGATTATAATTATATTAGTAATACCCCTCGCCCATAGAGGAATCTATTAACTACTTTTATAATTCCTAGGCTTATGCTTATAAACTATTTATCTAGCTAATAGCTAAGGTTATTTACGATTTTATAAAATAGGGGTTATTTTTATAGCCCCTTTTTTTTATAAACCTTAGTTAAATAAATTAATACTATATTAATTTACTTATTATTAAATTAATCCGCGATCTTATATATTTACGTCCTCTAATAATCCGGGTTAATATTTACTTATTTATAAAAGATCGGGATTTTATTTAAAATCGGGGTTTTTTTTTTTACTCTAACTTACTAAGGGTCGTACTCTAGCTTATACTCGTATTAGTAATTACTAGCGTATTTAATTTTAATAAGGATATATCTAATCTGCGTACTAGTTATAATAAACTAGTACTTTTATTACTTAACGAATTTATTAAGGTTTAAGTAATTCCCACTTCTTCTTACTATCTCGCTACTACTCTCGTTTTTATTATCTTTAGTAATTATTACTAACCCTCTAGATTACTAATTATTATACGTATTAGGGTTACCCTTTTTATTTAGTATAAAAAGGTCGATTTTAATAGTCCCTTTTTTAGTAATAATAATAGACGTTTATATTATTATAAGAAGATAAAATAATTAGTCTCGGGGTCTTTATTAGTTATTAATTTTTATTATTTTTTATATTTCTAATCTCTTAAGCCTCGTACTTTATATAATTTCTAAATTATTTCTTTTCTTATCTTACCTTTTTTAGGGCGGTATTCTATAAGAATAGTTAAAAGTAGATACCGGGCGGCTCGTAGAGGAGTTAAATAGGCTATTAGGTACGGTTAGTAAAGTTAAGCCCTCCTTTTTATAAGATTGCGGACTTTACGGACTTTAAGGACTTATTAAAGATGCTACCTGTTACTCGTACGTAGTGGGGCTAAATACCTTAGGGATTTTTTTTTATAGCTTTTTAGTAGCCTATTTTATATCTTTTCGGGAGGTTTTTTTTATAGTCTAATTGCGCTAATTTAGTAATTATTATTTACTAATAATCCCTTTTATTATTTAGACTCGCGGGCTGGCCGCGTAGAGGTTATGTTAGTAAAAAGGCTACTTAAGGCGGTAGTAAAATAGTAGCTATATAAGCGGTTTTATTAATTAGCGTATTTTAATATAATAGACGTCGACCTCTCGTGGGTAGTAAAAGGCTACGATTATTTAATTCCGTATAGTATTTAAATATTACCCCTTTTTTATCTACTTTTATAAAGTTAATTAGTACGAATTTCTTATCTTATACGGTATTAAGAGGTCGTTTTTTTATATAGCGGGATACCTTACTAATTTATAATAATAGAATTTAATTACTAATTAGTATTAATATCCTTATTATAGGGATATTAGTCGATTAGTTCGAACCGTGGGTTAACGAAGTAGGTTAATTAAACTATTTTAATATATTATATATATAGAAAAGGGAGGTTCTAACCGTGATTAGGGAGGCCACGAATATTATAAATAGGGGCCGTAGTTGGTCCCTGCGCTGGCTGCCGTAAGCCGAGGTCGAATTAGACTTCTAATCTAATAGAAGAAAAGATTCCCTAGCCACCGAACGGTAGTTTTAAAAGTTTACCCTGGAAACGTGTCCTAAAGAATGATATTGTTAATGGAGATGCCTGAGTCCCGGCACTTTGAAGCTTGCTTATGATATGTCATGGGAACCTTGATACAACTTGTTTAAATAGCTTAGCGCGGGATTCGGAAGGAATTTGCAAATGAGCCATACTATACCCACGTGACTAAATCTGGGCAACAACCGCCAAGTTTGATAGTGAGCAGATACCAAAGAGAGGCTTTATATGGAAGGAAGCGCCATTTGATCGTTGTCATCCAGCCCTCTCAACTGTGAGAGTTATAATACCCACTCAGACATGGTTTGGCATGGGCCAGATGGAAGCGACGCAGGGGCTGGACTGAGTTACAGGCACATCAGTGTGTCTGGAAAGGCCAAGCCACGATTCAGTAGTTGGCATGATGCGTTGTTTGGTATCGGCTTCTTTCAAAATTGCAATGCTATACAACTCATCGTTGATCGGCGCATCTGATGTTAACGGCGTACTTCTCGTCTAGTTATACAAACCCCCATTTGCACAGAGGACTGATCCAGTAGTCCACCGAGCGTCACTGCTGCAAAGGAATGCCACGAGAGGTGCGACATCATCCACTTCTCCGATTCTTGCTGCAGCCGGTGTAGACTCGATCAAGGGCTCCATGTCTTTTCTAAACTGGTCATCGCTTTCGTTCCACTGATCTACGTCGCAGGACATGTCAGTCTTGCTGCGAGTGGCGTCTTGGATGTGAGATGCCTACCAGTAGCCACCGGGCCAGGATTGACGCAATTGACAGTAATGCCATGCTCTTGCCCAAGTTCTTTGGCCCACACACGCGCAAGTGCCTCGTTGGCCGCTTTTGTGGCAGCATATACGGTTTGTCCAGCGACCCCAAGACGAGCCGCTGCGGAAGAAACAAAAACTATTCGACCGCCTCGAGCAATGTGCGGCACGACAGCTTTGGTCAGAAAAATTGGTCCCTTCACATTGGTGTCGAAATGGGTGAGATACAAGTCTTCGGTGACTTCGTCGAGGTTTGCGTCAACACCCAAAGCCGCGCTGAGAAGTAGAGCAAAATTATCAGAGCCAGACACACAATGGACAAAACCAAGCCATAGACATCGAGAGCGGAAACTGACTTATGAACCAAAATTTCGATTTTGCCAGTTCCACTGAACTTCAGCGTAGCGTCAACGAGTCTGGAGATCTCAGATAATTTCCCGACATCTGCCTGGATTGCAATGGCATTCGATCCGTATCGTTGAATGTCCTTGACGATGTCTTCGGCTCGCTGGCGACTGCTGTCTGTCACGAAGTTGGCGACAACATTGGCTCCTCGCCTCCCAAGTTGTTTTGCAATCGCGGCGCCAATTCCACTGTGAAATCAAAAATATTAGCGGGAGTCTAAAAAGACCGACAAAGGCGGCCGATTCCTCACCGTGAAGCGCCGGTGACAATCGCTGTCTTACCGGTAAGATCGACACCTCTGAAGTCAGACATGGTAGGATGAAGTTGTTGAAGCTGTCATGAATTGGCATTTGGATACAAAGCTTCTGAACATATCTAGCGAAGCAAAGTTCGGGAACATACGACATATATCTCTCCCAAAGATCTGGTATTGTTAGATCACTCGCGGTTGCCGCAAGATGTAAGATCGGTAATAGTGGCCATATTGGGCTACCCTGCGTTGCGCTGTATTCCTTCGCAAAGCTGACGTGGGGTCCATTATGAAGAGGTCGGCTGGATGTCTTTCCTGTTCAAGACAGGAGATACGCTTGGTTTGCTAGCTGATGAGCGTGTTCTGCTGCCATTGTCCCAAAACAAAAGAGTCTGAGAATGCACTTATTTCTGTTTGCTAATTGAAATGGGATTGTTCTCACCCCGCGTGAAGACAACAAGTTGCCCCTCTTTCCGTTTTGGGGAGTGGTGAGTCGCTGCTGGGAGTATGTCCCTTTTGGGAAACATGTAAGTCCGCAACACGAATCGAACGACTTTGGGTAGTCAATTATCTTTCGTAATGAATACAAGTTCAAAGCAGTGTATCAAGGGAGTAAAAATTGTAAGTGTTCGTATGAGAACATGTAGTATTTTAAACTGGTGCTGCCAATCGAACGCAACCGCATCTTGACCCTCAAGCACTGCACTTCCTGGCCTGTAATCAGGCTGTTGGTTTCCCTATTATAGGGTAATTAGTTCGAACCGTGGGTTAACGAAGAGATTAATTTAACTATATGAACTTCTGCGTAAGTATAAAAAGGAGGTTCTAACTATAGGTTAGGCTAGCTATAATAATCCTAAATAGGGCCCCTAATTAGCCCCTATATAATCGACTATATATTACAGTTAAATTAGACTTCTGATCTAATACTAACTTTTTTTTTTATTAATTTAATTATTATAATTAGAGGTATAATTTAACCTCGGGCCCGTTTACTAAGTCGTTTCCTTTTCCCTTTTTTTTTATTTTTTTTATATAACTTATTTTTTTATTTATATATTAACTTTTTTATTATTTATAAATTATTTTAACCCCTTATTAAGTACTACTTTTATAAAAGCGTTAGCGAGGTTATTATTATTATTAATTTAATAGATCTCGAGGATTTTATACTTTTTATACGATTACTTAAGGGTTATAATATTAATTATAAGCCTCTTTTTTTTTATAGTTCCTAATTTAATAAGATATTTTTATAGTAAGTAAGAATCTATATAAACGACCGTTAGGATTAGTAAAAGGCTAAGCTAATTAGTAATTCTCTTTAGTATTATTAAAATTGCGTAGGCGAGGTTAATGTTATTAACTATACTATAGATTTTTAATATTAGTATACTTCTTATTACCCGCTTATTTTTAGTTAACGAGTAGTAAATTATATTATTATATATTATAAATTCGCTCTGGCTTATACTTTTATTAGTAAGAATAATAATATACTTTAATTATAAAGTAAGGTCTTTATTATTTATAAATAAGCTATTTATGAATACGTAGAGCTTACTAGCTACGAGGTTAATTAAGTAATAAATAAAACCTCGATCGAGATTTAAATACTACTACTTAAGCTATTTATTAAGTACTTCGACGTTTTATTCATTTAGTTCTATAGCCTATGCTACTTTAATATAATTAAAAATCGCCTTAGGCTAGTATATACTTATAATATATACCCCTTGCGCGAGCTTAGCTTTATATCGCTTTTTAATACTAATTATATTTAGATCGATAAGGCTAATTTTCTTACCTTACCCCTTTTATTAAAAAACAACGGTTTCTTTTTTAATAATAAGAATCCTATTATTAAATACTAATAAGTTATTCGTCGTAAGGACCTCTTTTAGTTTTATTATAAAGCCCGCTTTTTAAAGCTCCTTATTCTCTTTTTTTATAAAGTTAATATTAAATAAGCCTAATATATTATTAGTTTATATTCTAACGATTTTAAATTAGTCGTTTACGTACTTAGAGACTAGTAAGCACGGGTCGTACGTAGATATAACTATTAATAATTAATTAATATAAAAATCGTAGTAAGTAGTTTATTAATAAGTACCCGATTTTATAAGCTTATATAGTAGCTTAAGTACTTTAATAATCGTACTTTTTAGGTACTTACTAGCTATTTCTTTTAGTAAATAGGCTAGGATTTTTTTTATAAACCCTGTGGCCAATTAGGTATATACCTAGGTAATATTACGGCTCTAAATCTCGTACCCCTTTTTTTATAGTAATACTATTAGTACTATTATTAATCGTTAGTTATAGCGCTATATAGTAGGTAATTATATAAGTAGCGTCGCTTTTTTAACGTTATTATACCCCTAAATTACGTATCTAGACTTCTCGTACAGCTAGGGTATTCTTTTTTTTTTAATTTTATAAACTATTCGTAATTTAAATATATAGAGGTTTATATACTTCTCTAGGTTATAGAGGATAAATCGATAGACCCTTTAATCATAAAGAGTATTTACTTTAATAAGATCTAATTTTTTATACGGCTTTTTAGTAGTTATAATTACGCTTTTTTTACGTAGTTTAATTATTAGCTCAAAATCGGCTTTTTTTTTTATTATATAAAAGGTATTAATTACCTTATTACTAATAATAAATTACCGTATTAGTACTTACTATCGTAGTTTTTTATAACATCTCGCTAGTAGTATTAGTACTTTTTTAATAATTTCCTTTTCTTTATTATTTATTAGTATTATTATAACGATTTTATTAAAAATAATTTCTTATACCTTTATTACGGGTTATATAGTTTCCCTTAGCTCTTTTTTTTTTTATAAGTTAGAAATTACCTCGCTAGGATCTATATAATATAGTTTTATTATTATAATCGATACCTCGAGGGGTTAGTTACGATTTTTTATAACTACGTAAGATCGCTTATTAATAGAGATTAATTTATATAGCCTAGCTTATTATTAAGTAACTTTATATTATATTTATATATTTAAATTTAGTAATATATCTAAATTACTTTTTATATTAGGCCTATTATACGTAGTAATTACTTTATTAACTTACCTTTTTATACTTACTTTATATAGTACTCGTATTACTTTTTTAATTACTTAGGCTCGTTAGTTTATATCTAGCGATAGTAGCGAGGCTAAGGTCGTTTTTAAATATACTTTAAATATAAGAAGCGTTAGTATAAGCTTATTAGGCCCTATAGTATTGTTATAATATTTAAGTACTATCTAGAGGTATTCGTTATTAGTAGAATTTAGATTTTTTTTTTTTATAATTCTAAATACCCTTTTTAACTATTAGTATACCCTTTTTACTTTTTTAATACTATAGTGCGCTTTAATAGGCACGACTTTTAGCTATATACCATAGGCTATCGTATTCTTTTTAAATTTTACTAACTTAAAGTTAGTATTAGCGTCGGTTCTAATGCCGTTTAGTAGTTTTTAATATATATTAATCTAGCTTTTTTATAGGGCTACTTATACTATTTTTACTTATAAATCCCGGAGGAATTACCTTATTTAAAAGGATATAGTTACGTTAATTACGTATAGGACTAGCCGATTATTTAAGTAGAAAATATTAACGATAATTTCTTAATTAAAGTTGAGCTTATTACGTAATTTGAATTTAAACTTGCGTAGGCTCTATGTATTTATTTAGTATTAGTAGTATACTTTTATTAACTACTTTAGCGCCCCTATTTTAATATTATCGTTATTTAATTACTTTAGGAGGTTATATAGCCTCGTGACTAATAAGTAGCTAAATCTTTAGTATAATCGTCTGAGCTTATTTTCTATTAAGTAATTAATTAACTTTATATTATTAATAAGCTTTATAAACGCGTGCCCCTATTATTATTTAATTATTTTAAAGTACTTACTACTAGAGATTTTGTTCTTCGTATTATTAAAAATAATGCCTAGTCGATTTATATTTTTTAAATATAGTAGAAATAGGGTATTAATAAGTAAAATATAGAAGGTTATTATTCTGAAGTGCGTCTCGACTTTTATTATACTTAGGGTAACGATTTCTTTACCTAGGCTAAAACTAATTTTTATAATACCCGCCGTTAACATATTAAATATTATTAGCGCGATCCTCTATAGCGCCTAGAATTGCCCTTTTTTTCTTATTAACTATTATAATACCTTAGTATTTAGGATAATCCCTTAGAAAGTTTTTAAGCTATATTTTTTATTTATATAGAATACTTAAATAAGCTTAGCGTCTAAGTAGTTTAGGTAGTATAAAAAAGACCCCCCTAGTTATTATTATAATTACTTAGTACTTAATTTCTCTTTAGGTATTAAGAGAGGTAAATCTAGTATTATTAGATTTAGTAAGCCGGATTATAATTTACCTCCTTTACTCCTCTTTATACCCGTTATCTAGGGGACTTTCCCTTACTATTTATAAATAAAAGCTTATTTATTAAGAGCTTTTACTACTTTTTACTTATTTATTTTTATATATCCTCCGGAGGCTAACGGGGCGAAAAAAGAGTAGTTAATATTATTAATTTTATTATAATTTAATTTATTAGTATAGGGTATCAGGTCTTTTTTATTTTCTGAGTTTTTTAGTAGATACTTTAGGCTATTAATTTAGTTACTTGTGCTAGGTTCTATGCCTCCGGATGTACCCTTATATATTACGAGGAATTAGTTAAATCGATTGGGGCTAGTTTTGTTTTTTACTACCCTCGACTTTTTATATTATTCGTACGATTTAGTACGTTTTTTTTTAGAGTAGTTATTTAATTAATATTTATTCTTTTTATAAATAAAATACTACTTTTTTTATTACCCTGCTTACGAGTTAAATCTTTACTTATTTAACGAATCCGGGCCTTTTTATTAGTAATTACTATACCTAGTTTTTTTCTTTTTTTTATTATACGTTCGATTAACCTAGTACTATTAATAAGGGCCTTTATATACTTAGAGGTAGGTTTAGCATAGTATTCTCGCTTTAATATTAAAACTAGATCTTAGTTTTAAGTAGAGTGTTTTGTAGTTTTTAGGTACTTAATATAGGGTTATTTTTATTTTTAGTACGTATTAGACTACGGTATAGAGATATTTAACTTTTTACTTATTAGTTTTTTTATTTAGCTAGGTTTTTACTAGCTTATTAATTTAATTAATAAGTTCTTTAAGGATTTTTATTTATAATTTACCCTCTATTATCCTAGTTATAAATATAAAAAAAATTGCCTATAGCTCGGATAGGAGCTCTAGATTCTTATCGTAGGTCTCGAAGCGGCTTCGGATTACGTTAATAATACTAAGAAAGTCGTTTTGATCGAGATTACGTACCGCTTCGTAGTAGTAATTAGATACTTTGTTTATAAGTATAATATTAATTACTAAATAGTACTAGTATTCCCTAATCTTAACCTTTTTGTAGTAATTATAAAATATCGTTAGGGTTTTTTATAAGACCTTATACTTCCCTCTAGAGTATAATTTCTTTTTTAAAAAGATCTTTTTAAAGTTTATAAATTACCTCGTATTTATTATTAAATTTTTAGTATTTATATATAATCCCTACGTCGCTACGTATTATTAATAACTCCGGGTCGTTTATTTCTTTTTTTATTAACTAATTAGTACTAAACTTTATATTAATAGCGGCGACGAGCTATAGATCGAAATAGGTAGAATTATTAATTATTAGACTTTTAGTACTATATTTTATTTCTATATATCCTTTTATAATAATAGATTGCTATTAGTAATTATAGGGAGGAAATTTGCGTCGTTTACCCTTTTTTTAAATTTTTTAAAGTAATTATACGCCCTATTAACTTATACTTAGTTCTATAGTATAAATTCCTTTTTTATAATCGTTATTACTAAGATTTTATATAGTTCTTATAATTATAATTACGCTAGTAATACCCCTTGCCTATAAAGGAATTTATTAACTACTTTCGTAATTCTTAAGCTTATATTTATAAACTATTCGTTTAGTTAGTAACTAAGGTCGTCCGCGATCTTATAAAATAAGGGTTACTTCTATAGCCCCTTTTTTTTATAAACCTTAGTTAAATAGATTAATATTACGTTAATTTACTTATTATTAAGCTAATTTATAATCCTATATATTTATGTCTCTTAATATTCTAAGTTAATATTTACTTATTTATAAAAGATTAGGATTCTATTTAAGATTAGGTTTTTTTTTCTTTTTTTTTTATTTTAACTCGTTAAGGGTCGTGCTCTAGCTTATGCTTATATTAGTAGTTATTAGTGTGTTTAATCTTAATAAGGATATATTTAATCCGCGTATTAGTTATAATAAACCCGTACTTTTACTATTTAACGAATTTATTAAGGTCTAAGAGATTCCCGCTTCTTTTTACTATTTTATTATTACTCTTATTTTTATTATTTTTAGTAACTATTATTACTTTTTTAAATCGCTAGTTATTATACTTACTAGGACCTCCTTTTTATTTAAAATAAAAGGGTAGGTTTTAATAGCCCCCTTTTTTTAATAATAGTAGTAGACGTTTATGTTATTATAAGAAGATATAGTAATTAGTCTTATGATTTTTATTAGTTATTAATTTTTATTATTCTGTATACTTCTAGCTTCTTAAGCCTCGTGCTCTCTATAACCTCTAAATAGCTTCTTTTTTTAACTTACCTCTTTTAGGGTAGTATTTTATAAAAATAGTTAAATATAGATACTAAGCAGCTTATAAAGGAGCCGTATAGGCTATTAAGTATAGTTAGTAAAGTTAAGCCCCCTCTTTTTCGAGAGATCGTAGGCCTTAAGGACTTATTAAAAATACTACTTATTACTCGTACTTAGTAGGGTTAGATACTTTAGAGATTTTCTTTTTATAGCTCCTTAGTACCCTATTTTATATTTTTTTAAATAATTTTTTTTATAGCTTAATTATAGTTAAGTAATTATCGCTTTTTTAGCGGTCCCTTTTATTACTTAGTTAATTTTTAATTATAGGCCGGCTATTAAAAAGTTATTTAATAAAAAAGCTATTTAAAATAATAATAAAAGGCTAGTTACTTAAGCGGTTTTATTAATTAATATAGTTTAACGTAGTAAACGTCGACTTTTCGTAAGTAATAAAGGGCTACGATTACTTAATTCTATATAGTATTTAAGAATCGCTTCCTTTTTTATTTACTTTTATAAAGTTAATTAGTACGAATCTCTTATCTTATATAGTATTAAGAAGTCGTTTTTTTTATATAGCGAGATACTTTACTAATTTATAATAGTAGAATTTAATTACTAATTAGTATTAGTTTCTTTATTATAGGGTAATTAGTTTAAACCGTAGGTTAATAAAGAGATTAATTTAATTATATAAACTTTTACGTAGGTATAAAAAGGAGGTTCTAACCGCAGGTTGGGCTAGCTACGATAATCCTAAATAGGGCCCCTAATTGGCCCCTGCGCAATCGACTGTATGCCGCGGTCGAATTGGACTTCCGATCCGACACAGGCTTATTAACCTGTTACCATGGCCAAGCACCCCCTTGACCCCCTTTCGATCAACGAAGTGCGTCAAGCATCCCGCGCCCTGTTCAGAGGACTGAACCTGCAGGAAGATGAGATCAGGTTCAAAGTAATCGATCTCGCCGAGCCCTCGAAAGATGAGACCTTGGTTCACCTCCTGGAACGCGGCCCTATGCCCGATCGTAGAGCTAGGATCTACTATCAACGGAAGCAAAGGGATCTCATGAGCAGAGCAATCATCAACATAACTCGCGGAACTCTCGAGAAGACTGACGACCTTCCTGATGCCCAGGGACCAGTGGACTGGGCTGAATACGACCTCATTACCACAGCTTGCAATGCCCATCCAGATGTCGTGGCCGAGGTCGCTAAGCTGAGACTCCCCGAAGGGTGAGGCTCCAATTCCCTTGATTTTGATATGCCAGAGTTAGTTAACATGATATGATATAGAGCACGAGTTCTCAATGACCCTTGGGCTTACGGAACTGACGATGTCGAGGAGAGACGCCGTCTCTTCCAATGCTACATGTATCTTGCCCTCGATGACGACGATGAGGCCAACCACTACTCCATCCCCCTCCCTCTTGCACCTATCTTCGATGGTCAGACTCTTGAGCTGGTTGAATTGCAAAAGCTTCCTTTGGGGATCGATGACGAAATTGACGATGAAACACAACCTTGGGTACCTGTCAAACCAGTTGAGTACAGCGCAAACATTCTCGGACCCGATGCTTTTAGAAAAGACCTAAAACCACTACAAGTCGCCCAACCAGAAGGGCCTTCATTCGACATCAACAATCCTAAGGTATCATGGCAGAGATGGCAATTTCAACTGGGATGGTCTCTACGTGAAGGTCCAGTTCTACACGACGTACGTTACGAAGACCGGGCTCTATTTTACCGGGTATCGATGAGTGAGATGACGGTACCTTACGGCGATCCTCGAACACCTTACCACCGGAAGCAAGCGTTCGACCTCGGCGACTCCGGCTTCGGTCTCACTTCCAATAGCTTGTCTCTTGGCTGTGACTGTTTAGGCCACATTGCCTACTTTGATGGCGTTCGGGTTTCAGCAACAGGAGAACCTGTTGTTATGCCGAACGTTGTCTGCATGCACGAGATCGATGATGGAATTGGCTGGAAACACACGAACTTTCGCAACATGAAATCTTCCACAGTCCGAGACCGGAAGCTCGTTGTCCAGTGCACTTCCACTGTAGCCAATTATGAATATATCTTGGCGTATGCCCTGGATCAAGCCGCGAATATTCACATCGAGGTGCGAGCAACTGGCATTGTCTCCACTATGCCAATCCGCCCCGAACTCAAGTCGTCGCCTTGGGGAACAGTTGTGGCACCCGGAGTCTTGGCCGTTAACCATCAACATCTTTTTTGTGTCCGGATAGATCCGATCCTTGATGGGGCAAGAAAGAACACAATTGTATACGAGGACTGTATTCCTGTACGAGACGATCCGGAGCTCGACCCCTACGGATGTGCGTTCCGACTTAATACCACACCTATTGTTTCACCAGGTGGTTACGATCTCGATTTAACAAAAGCCCGCACGTACAAAATTGTCAATCCGGCTCGCAGGCATGAGGTATGGGGAAAGATGGCTGGGTACAAGCTTCATGCTTCGCCTAGCCAGATGCTGATGATGGGGCCCGAGACTTTCAATCATCGACGCGGAGTCTTTGCGTCCAAGCCAATTTGGGTTACTCGGTACCGCGATGACGAACTTTGGGCTGCTGGAGAGTTTACAAATCAAAGCCGAGAGGATACTGGCCTTGTAGAGTATGCTGCACGGGCGGAAAATGTTGATGCTGAAGATGTCGTTCTGTGGCACTCGTTTGGTCTGACACACGTCACACGCCCCGAAGGTACGAGGTGATTCTTCCTATGTTTCTGATGAAGAAGATACTTACCGTGTTTGGAGTCTTAGACTTCCCTGTTATGCCCGCGGAAAAGTTGTCATGTGCCTTGAAGCCAACGAGTTTCTTCGACCTCAACCCCTCCAACGACGTTCCGAGATCCAACCAACGTGACAACCAATCGACGCTCCATGACCAGAGTTCGGCTGCTCCTGGATGCCATCAAAACCCATAGACACCACGTCTGTAAAGTGTCAATGGGGGCCAAGTGATTCTATAAAGAGTGGGATGTAGATACTCGTAAAGGACCATTTACGTAGCTGTCTATCTTTACTAGTCGTGCCATCTTCAATTATCTGGGACGCCCCTCATGTGAATAATGCCAGGGTACATGATGATTGGGAAATGAAGTATCGACCGAATCAATTGAATATGTTGCAGATTACTGCTCGATGACACCGCCATTGCTGCAAATTTACCTTGTCCAGTTCACTTTGTCCCAACCCAAACTGGCATTACTGCATGCACTGATCAGCAGTCTATCGAAGAGCATCCCATCACATGCTTGACACCATGCTCGCAGAAAAGATGACTCTTAATGGCAGGGCACAAGCATGGGTGAATACTTCAAAATGACACTGATCAATACATTGGATATAACAACCTGACGCCTACGGTTCGTTCTCTAGAGTATGTATGGGCAACATAAGATAAGGTCGACTAATCTTCCAAGGTAGGCTTGCTCTTGAAAGCTTCAGCTGCCTCTCGGAGAGGCGCCTTCTGGTCCGGAGAAAGAACGGGTACGTGGCCAACAACCGCAGCGAAAACGATACCTACAGTATCTCCTGGGTTGTCTGCTTGAAGCGAACGGAGCTGATTGGACTCGATCGAGCCGCCATTTTTAACATCTACGTTTTCTCGCACGCGTTTCAAAACAGCCTTGCAAAGGTGGTCGGTGTGAAAGTAGTCGAGGGTGAGCTCGGGAACCTCGTCATGAACTGCGAGGGCGACTTGACGAACTAGCTCAGACAGGAGGAGGGCACGGTGCTTCTGTTGGAGATTGTCAGACATATGGACTATAAAGAACACTTGGTGGCAATGGTAGAGAGCTTCATAGCATCTTACCTTGGGCTTTTCGGGGTCGGAGGGGGTGCTGTCGTTGCTTGCTTTGCTAAGCCAGCCACTTCGCTCAAGGATTTGATCAATGACGTCCGCGTTAAGGCCTCTGGGATCCGAGTTGTCCAAGAACCTAGGGGCAAACAAACAAGAACAGACTCCCTTGAACTTCATGATCCGAATGCCAGCTTTTGATGTCATAACGCGATTGTTGTTGGGTTTGTTGCGCTTCTGGATCCATTGCGCAGCCGAAACTCCTTTTGAGAGCCCGAAGTTTTTGAAATACGCTTCTGGGTTCACTGGAGGATCGCCGACGAAGAAGGCGGTCCGGCCCTGTTGCTCCATCATTGAATCCAGAGCGTCCCATTTGTCCCCGTCTTGCAACAAGCCTTCCTGTTGGAGAGCCTGATAGAGCTGGATGCCGTGCATCACGTTACCGGGCTTCGCAGCATACTCGGCCCCCACGCGGTGGAAGAGAGTTCGGACGTAATGCAAGAAGAGACCGCAGTACATCGGGTGATGTTCTAAGAAGTTTGAAGTCCTGGTCTGAAGCCTCGATGCAATGCGAATGGCGTTGAATGGGTCTTTTCCGGGCCCCCATAAGATTGCCAGCTTGTGAAGATCCTGCATGTTCTCCCTGACCGCACCCTCTCGATTGCTACGAATACGCAGAGCCTCTTCGACACTGTCTGCGATTGGCTTCAGGGACCGCTGGAAATCCCTCTCTCCGTTTCGAACTGAGGGTCCGAGGGACTTGAGAATATCGAGGTACACTTGGGCGGAGAAGCATAGCCATACTTCCAATTTACCCGTGTCCATCACGTATTTCAATCCTTTGGTGAACTCATCCTGGACTGGGGATCCCCGAAACAGCTGAAAGAGCATGGTTTGATCCGCGAAGACTTCAAGGAGTGCTGCCTTATCCTCTGCCCATCGCTGGCGAGCGGTGGTTCCTCTTTTCTTGTCATTGTACCAACCAAACTTCCCGTTGTAATTCGGAATGTTTGAGGACGATTCGCTGCTGCTGAAGGCGTGAAGAAGACTGAGAGTAGTGAAGTATAGGTCGGAAGCGTCCTGGTAGCAGTTGAAGTTCAAATCATCACCCCACTGCTTATCAAGAGGGTCCTGGCCTTGAGCTGCGCAAGCAGCCTCATAGAACATTTGGATGGCTTCCATAGCACCTCCAAGCTTCTCCATCGACGTCGCAATTTCTTGCTCCATATTGCGCGCAAGCTGCAGAGCGGTATTGGTGGCAATTGAAACGGCGGCGAGGTCTCTATCTCCTGATTTATACTCGGTCCAGAGCTGGAGAATCTCTTCGCGAAGTTGGCCGAGATCCTTGAGGTACGCAGTGTAAATGAAGAGGGCTGCAGTATCGGAGTCGTCTTCCTCAGCTATGAAGACTTTAGGAACCTTAGCCTGACGCTCGATATTTGGGGCAGCTAGGAAGTCCTCAGATGGCTCGTACACGTCTAGGATGGCGAACATATTTTTGGGTCCGTCAACATGCTTGGAACCATTCTTGAGAGCCTTTTCAATGCCGCGGGTCGCGTCTTGTAGAGCAGATACGTCGAAGGCGCCCACCTGGGATTTGAAGGCATCGCGAACGCGCTCAAGAACGGTGACAAAGAAAGCATGTTTATTGTCCCCACGGTAGTCTTTGAATCGTCGAATACCTCCCAGCATGGAAGAAAACCGCTTGCGAGTTTCAATGACACGATTGAGGGATGATATGAACGATTCCGGGACCTTCAAGGAGTCGGACAGCTTTCCCGTGACGAATTGGGCCAGTGGCAGGAAGTCCTTTATAGCAATGATATGTTTCGGCGTCGTGTCCACAGGCGCTTTCTCCTCAGGTGCCTGCAATGGGTTGATGATAGCCTGTTTCTTAGCCTGCTTCCGCGCCTTGCCCTTCAACCTCTCAGACGTGGGCACTGAAGATGTAGCCTTGGCGGGTGGCTCACTCAGGGGCTTGGAGTAGCCGGAGCTTATCGCGGTGGCAGCCAGCCACGAGGCAACGGCATCAGTATCGCGCTTGTATTGCTTATAGGTTGAAAGCAAGCCTGAAGAAAGCATCATGGCGTATGTGCCGATGGAGATGAGCAAAAGACACCGAGAGGGGTATCAGAGTAGTACCGCAATTTTGAAGCAGGGGTAGAGAGAGAGAGATTATCAAAGTGAAATCTCAATGGTCAACTCGAATACTTGGCAAAAGCGTGTAATCGATCAGTGGTGAGACAGACTGGATCTTCCGAAGTCAGAGGCTCTGGACGGGCATTGAAGCTTTCACCACCTGCCAGCGAGAGAGTAGGGCCGGCTGAGGAGCAGTCACGTGGCCATGGCCAGTGGGTCGTTACAAAAGGTAGGTAATCCAGTATATCTAATATCCCTGATCCTGTCGGGTGTGGAGAGCATCACACAGGTCTTGCACATTGTTTCAATCTGCTAAGAGGAATCGAAGTCAAGGATGAACCGTAGGCAACATGTGCCGCACTATCGCTCAGTCAGAACATAATAAGGCAGGCAATAGATGAACGTGCCTAACAGGTAGACACTTGGCCCCTGCACATTTCTCCCAGCACTATCGTCGCCGTCTCGGCGACTGGCGCAAGGACAGCCCTGCTGGTATACCACCGGCGCTTTGACGCTGTCGTGGACGCTAAACAACGTGTGAGAAGTAGTTACTCCAGGCATTTGCTCAAGTATGTAGTTACAGCAAGCGAACATGGTCGTCCGGGGCAACATAAGTATATTATAGTAGCATCTCCGCTACTTCAGAGACTTCCAGATATATTGCAAATCAAGCGAAAAGCATGGGGAAACGGCCAATCCTCACTGGTTGAGATACTGCTCAAACTTGCCGCCATAGCGCTGTCCCGCGATAGGCAAGCTCTCAATCAGCGCCCAAATCTCTTTCAAATCGTCGTCGCTCAGCTCCACGTCTACGCAGTTCTGCACCACTCGCTCCGCTTTTGTCGACCCGGGAATCGGGATGGCTCCCTGCCTCCGCACCCAAGTGATGGCCACCTGCGCGACCGTCGCACCCTTGCGCTCGGCAATCTTCTCGACCGCCTCGACAAGTTTGAAGTTCTGGACGAAGGCGTCCGACTTGAAGCGCGGCAACATGCGGCGCATGTCGTTGGCGGGGAGATCTTCAGGCCTGCGGAACTCGCCGGTGAGGAGGCCGCGGCTAACGGGGCTGTAGGCGACGAGAGCGATGCCGACTATAGTATCGATTCGAGTTAGTCATTGCTATATCGTGAGAATGCGGCCCGGTATGGCAAAAGACTTACGCTCGTGGCATGCCTCGGCGACACCGTTGGTTACGGCATCGGGCGTGAAAATGCTTAGCTCGATCTCGACTGCCGCGATGGGGTGCACGGCGTGCGCGCGGCGTATGGTCTCGGCGCTGACCTCGCTAAGGCCGATGCCCCCGATCTTGCCTTCCTTAACGAGTTCTGCGAGAGCCTGGACGGAGGTTTCGATGGGGACATTGGGGTCGACTCGAGCGCACTCGAAGACGTCAATCTTTTTGCAGCCACCGAGGACTCGAACGGCCTCTTCGACGGAGGCCCGGATGCCCTCCGGACTGCAGTCCGGGATGTGGGTCTTTCCGTCGTAGGCGCCCTTGATGCTGAGGACGACCTTGTCCGCATCCTGCGGGTTTTGCTCGAAGTAGTGTTTGAGTAGGTGCAAGGAATTTCTGTCAGGAGTTCCGTAGTGGATTCCCTGCTTCTGTGTTAGTACATCACATATCAAAGATGGCTTTTGTTGATGGTACCCATACCCCGTTCCAAACGTTGGCACCCTGTCCGAGCGCAGTCTTCATCAGTTTGGTTGAAGCAGAGAACTCAATCTGATCCCAAGGACGGGTCAATCCTGTGAATCATTGTCAGCAAAAGAATACGGTCTTGTGATGCCTGTTTTTGAGTTTAACGAACTCACCCATCAGTCCGTAGCCGGTTGGCCCAATGGACTTTCCGACAATGGTCTTGGCGGCTGTAGTGGAGCTCATGTTGGCGATGATCAAGATTCAGGTACCAAGCTTCGACAGGGTATGGTGCTTAAGGTGTAGTGTACAAAGCAGGTATCTCGTAAAAAATGCTGGATTGATAATGTTCCAAGTTCAAAATCATTGGAAGGTATCTTAACTGCGTATATATACACTTCATTTCGATCCAAGCCGTCGCGGCCATCGCCAGTCATTGCAGGTATGCCTACACCATAGGTAGTGCTCAGGTAGTGTACAGTGTCCCCAAAAAATTAAATCCGGCTAATTATCTCCAGGCGCATGAGCCGGGGTCGGCCGCCGCCTCAGCCACATTTGTCGGTCTCTGGTGGGCCTTGGCAGGGTTTACGGAGCTTATGATAAGATCCGGTCCGTCTTACTCACAGGCTGCTGCTGGCGGCGCAGGGAAACCTCGCCCCTTATTGGGCGGTTCTATCGGATTTAGCTCGACATGCCCTGAGTGACGACGCAGCATTCCTAACCGTTTACCAAAGGTCCAATTCGGTGGGCGCGGTCTACCAAAGGCCCAAACGTGAGTGGATGCGTTTCCACTGTTAACTTGGCTGCCTGAAGTAAGAAACATGTAGATCCTTTGGGTCTTGAGAAAGGAATAGGCAGACAGACTTTATCATACTTCATCGAGATAATCTCTGAGGTACTTGTTGAAGATAGTATCTGATGCTTAGATATCAGTATGCAAAACGATCTTCAAACCATGGCATGCTTTCGTACCCAGCCTTTGCTATCATCTCTCCAGTTTCGAGACTCGTCATGACGATATGGAATCACCTTTCCTGCCGTAGCTGATATCCTACTCTCGCTGCAAATAGAGCCCGGACGACTACTGGCTTTCAGACACCAGCGGCTTACCTTGCTATGTTACCCCATTCGTTCCATGTCGACCCTATTCTGATTCGAGTCATCTCACCAACAAAGTCGGCATTGGTCCTTATACGATGAATCAGTAGTTGGGCCGCAGCCGTAAAGATCTCGATCTTCTAGCTGGGTGCCGCGCATCTTACGTCTTTCAAGACAATGCCAGACTACTTAACAATGTCTAACCTCTCTTGGAGGTCCTATGCCCCGTCTAATCCGTTTGCCTTCATCAACGCACTCATAGTCTCTTCTTTCTCCCCGTTCAATATGGCGGCTGGAAAATTGATCGCCCGGTCATTATTAGTATACTGTGTGACGATTCCGCGTTCTAGCGTACAAGGAGGTATAAACAAATTATCACGAGTTATAGCACGCAGCAATGGGCATACGGAGTGTGGTAAAAGTGGCTTAACTATCTAAGTAGAAATAAATAAAAAAAAAAGGTCTATATACACGGTATCTAAAATAGATACGTAATTTAGTACGTAATAGGCACTTCGTAAGATGCGGATTACGTAATACACCCCCTAATTACTACTACTAGGGAGCTATTATACCTAAGATAGAATCTCTAAATACCCTTATAAAGGCCTAATTTAGTTAAATATAAATAAAACAAAAATAAGTATAAGGGATACGCGTTTTTTAAATTACGTTTATTATAAATATATCCCTTTATTTAAAATAAATAGAATCCTAACTCGGAATAGTACGTATCCCGCTACTTTTAGTATATAAATTACTAAGGGCAAGGCTACTTAGCTACTTTATATATATTTAAATTCTTATAGCGTTACTTAGTTATTATTTTTCTTCCTCTTTTTAACCTCTTGTAGTTATTATAAGTACCCCCGTTTACTATATACGCGCGCCTATATTATTAAATTATTTACTAATTTTATTTTAAATATAAATATCTAATATATCTAGAAGTAATAGTAAGTTTTATACGATTTCTATGATACGTCTTATATATAAAATATATAATTTATTAAAAGTTTAAATAGATAATAATAATAACGAGCCCCTTAAAATCGTTACCCCCCCGCGCACCTTCTAACCTATTTACTAAGGCTTAGTTACTAAGCTCTCCCTCCCTAGTTAGGAAAATATCGAGGCTACTAATTAAAATACTAAGGACTTTATTAAATTCAAGACTCTCGTTAATAGTACTAATAATAATAATAATAAAATAAATAGTAATAATAAAGGCTTTAATAAGCTTTTACCTATCCCCCCCTCGGAGCCTAAGAGTAAAAGTAAGTTTAGTTTAGAAATTAAGGTCTTTAAAAAAGGTATACTATATATTATTATCCTAGGAGTTCGTATTTAATATTATTCTAAACTTTAAAAAATATAAAACTAGCTCTTTTTAAAAAAGTAGTAAAAAATAAAAGAAAATACTAAGAGACTAAAGTACCCCCCGTAATAAATATAATTCTTTTTATTATTCTAAGCCTATTTAACGTATACTTAGTCTCTAAAAAGCTTAAAGAAGTTTTTAAAAAACGGGAGATCTAATATATACCCTACTTTTAAATAGCCCTCTAGTATATTAATTATAAGGATAGTAATTATTATTTTATAAAAAAATAATAGCTAGTATATATATTATTCTAATAGCCGTTTAGCTACGTAGTATATTAATATACTAATCGTCTTATAGCTAATAGCTTAGGCCCTTATTAAGGCTATTATAAGTAGTACTTCTTCTTTTATAAATATATTATCCTTTTTTATCTTTAAAAAACGCACTCCTAACTATAATTTTAATAAAATATTACTAAGCTCTGGGGTATTATGTATTAAATAAATAATAATATTAAGATATATAAGAACTATATTAGCTTTTATACTAAGGACTTCCTCCCCCCGCGCCCCTAGGCCCCTCTCTTAAGTACGCTTATATTATTAATTATACTTATTATAATCGTTTATAACTAACCTCTTATTACGCTACCCACTCTTATACCTTAGGTTATTAACTTAATAATTATTTTACTTTTTACCTCTCTTATTTATAGTTTTAAAAATTTTAAAGTACGTAAGGCGTAGTTCTTAATAAGTATAACTAGTTTTCTTGTTATTAATACTATAGTCCTAGTAGTCTCGTTCTTTTTAAATTAGGATTTTAAATAATAAATATAAGCCCTAGTCTTATTTCTATATATATATACCTTGCGGGGTAAAGTTATTTTAAGAGTTTAGGCCTTTAGGCTAAGAAAAGTTTTATATTATTTATTTTTAAGCCTCTAGGCCGTACTCTAAGTTCTATTTATTATCTATTTTTAAGTATTAAGTTTTTTTAAGTATAGCCTAAATTAATTATTTTTAACTACTTTAGCTATTTATAATAACTTCTTATATATTATAAAAGTTAAGAAGTATATAAAAGTATTCGAACTTAGCTTATAAAAGGTTTTTAATAAGCCTATTAATTAGTATATTTTTTATTATTATATAAGTAACTTCGAAGCTACTTTTAGTATACTCTTATTTTAGTTATATATTTTAAATATTAATATAGCGAAGTTAAGTAGCTATTCTTTTTCTTTTTTTTAATAACTAGCTAAATCGTTTATTAATTATTATAATTAACTAACTATACTTCTCTTAGGTTAAGGGTAATATTTTTAAAAAAGCGCTTTAAAACTATAATCTCTTTTATAGTTTTTTAAAAGTAGAGAAGCTTAGCTTCGGTAGTTAACGTCGTAACTATTGCTTAGTATACTAATTTTTATTAAATAGGGCTATTAAAAAGGAATATTATATAACCCTAAGATAATTATTATATTACTTCGTTATTTATAAAGCTAGTATCTTTAACTAGGAGTAATAATTACGTACTTAGTATATTATTATAATAGAGTATAAAATATCTTATTATATAAAAATACTAGATATACTAGTTAATTATTTTAATATAAGTTACGCTCGGATTAGTTAGGAAACGTAATAATTATAAGTAAGTAAAAGCGACGTTTAGTTTAATTATAATAGCTATATAAAGTATATTTCTAACCTTTTCTTAATAGCTTTTTATTTCTTTTTTTATTACTTACCTTTTGTTTAGTTTAAACTCTTCTTAAGGAAGAGGGGTAGTTAGATATAGCGAATTTATAAGGTCGAAGTGCTTAGTAACTTACTTAATATATACGTTATAAATAAAGTAAATCTTATAAGCTAAATAGTTTTATAAAATCCGTACTCTAAGGAAGTAATTAATTAGTCCGTTCTCCTTAAAGTTAATATATTCTTTTATATTATTAACGATTTTCTAAGCTACTTTTTAATCGTTTTAATAGTAAAGAATAATAAAGTTATTAATATAAAATATTAGTATTACTTTCTTATTTATAGTTTAGTAAATATAAATCTCTTCGTAGCTATATATTATATTTATATTACGAAGTATAGAGGTAAAGGTTTAGAACTATAAAATTAGCGAGTCTTAGAGGCTATATAAAGCGCGTTAAAGTTTATTTATTTTATTAATAACCTTATATCCCTCTGGGAGTTTAATATTTACTAGTTTTTTATTCTTAATAAGCGCGTTAAGGAATGCGTTAATAATATTATATTAGTTAGCTTTAAGGTCGAATTAGGTAACTATTACTATTATAAGCCTAAAAGCCTTTATAGCGAGCGTTAAAGCGTACGTATTTTATAAGGGGTTAAGTAGTTATTTATCCCCCCTTATATATATACGTACTTTTACTTTACTAACCTCGTTATTAGTATTATACTTATAAGTATATACTTATTTTAATAAAAGTAGGCTCCCTTATTTAGGATTATAGTTAACTTTTTTTTATATACTAATATCTTATAGCTTTTTTATTTTTATATTTATAATATCCCTAAGTAGCTTTTTTAGTTATTATAAGAGATGTTTAATATTACTAAACTTCTTTAGTAAGCTCTAAAAGTTAACTTTAGTAAGTCGGGGTTTTTAAACTCCTCTAAAGCGCTCTAAGTAAGTCCTATAAACTACTCCTTTTACTATATAATAGAGTATTATATATCTTATACTACTTTCTTTTATAGCTTTTTACTAATTAAGTATAAAAGTAAAAAAAAGTAGTCCTAGCGGCGGTTATAATAATTACCGTCTTTTATATTTAAATATAAGAGCGTTATAAAAATATTACTATTAAAGTATTATAAAGGTCTATAGGTCCGGTTTAAATATCTAGGACCTAGTAGAGCTTTACTTAGTACTTAATAAAGTAGTTTTTATAAGCTCTATACTTATATAATATTAGAGGTTTATTATAAAGCTTCTTTACTAACGTTAACTTTAGTATTAAGAATTACTTTTTTATAATTAGTACCTTATTTAATACGCGCTCTAATATTTTATTAAGAGCTATTAAGAATTAAAAGCTCGAGAACTTCTATAGTATATATAAGTACTCGCGGGAAAGAACGTAAATTATATAAAGCTATTAGTAACCTGGTTATTATACCCCCTTCCTTACTCCTACTCCCGAGCTCGTATAAGGGGGTTATTTTAGGGGTTAATAACGATAGTAAGACTATAGTAGTTTTTTTAATCTTATTAACCGCACTTTATAATATATTTATTAATTACTTAGCGTCCTAAATAGTTAAAATCTAATAATAATACTATCCTTAATTATAGAGTTATTTTAAGTATTAGTATTTCCGAAGTCTAAATTTACTTCTCTAAGTACTCGAATTAACTACTTATTAACGTCAAAGAGTTCTTATAGCTCTTAGACTACTAAATTTGCTTAGTTATTTATAATAGTTTATTTTTTATATACGGGATTATAAAAGACTTTTTTATTAAACTTAATATTCCTTATAATAAATACTTACTTAAGCACGGGTACCTAGATCCTATATAGGTTATGCGTTTCTAGTACGTATCTAACTAAATATTTTATATACCCGCGGGGAAGTACTTTAAACTCTTTTTAATATATACCCCTCTTACGATCCTTATAAAGAGGGTATATATAGTAATTATATATATAAAAACTACTAAGATACGGAGTTATTAGTTTAGAGTTACGTACTTAGTAACCTATTTACTACTAGTATTAATATTACTTTTACTAATTAATTTTTATTATAATAAGCAAATCTCTATTATTAGCCTCTCGTAGGATAATATTATAAATAAAGATTATTATTAATACTATTTTATTTTATAAATTCGTAGGGAGGTTTATAATAAGGCGTATTTTACGAGCTTTAATAATTACTAATTAACTTACTCTTTTTACGTTACTTACGGGTTCTTTTATATATAGAAGTAAAAGCTTTATTCTAATTCCTAGCTCGCTATACTATATTTTATATACGCGTTTAATATTAGTAATTAAGAGGGCTATCTTATTATTATTTTTAAAAAAGTAAATTAGAGTCCCTTTTTAATAGCAGATCGCTACCTCGAGGCTTTATAATAAAAAAAGCACTTCCTCTTCTATTTTAATTTTTAAAAAGAACCCCCTAAACTACTTAGTAGATTTATTAAAAGCTATAAATATATACTATTATTTACTAAGAAATAGCTCGAAGTAAAATAGATCCTAGTATATATAGTACTATAGCTATAAGGCTTTTTTTAAAGGTAGTCCTCTTAAGATTACTAACTTAACCTCGGATAATATATATACTTTATACTTAACTTATAATAGAGGTTTAATATATATACTACGAGTCTTATATAGTAATTAATAAAGAGTATTAGGTCTAAGATAACCTGTTTTAAAGTACTATAAGAGCGTATTATTAGACCTTTTACGGGTACGTTAATACGAGTAACGGAATCTTCCTTAGCTAATTAGTAATATTATACTAACTAAGCTCTATAAGATATACTTAAGGATTATAAAAAAAAAGTAAGATTAAAAAGGCTTATATTTAAAAAAGACTAGGTTATTTTTTTAAATAAGCTACTTTTTAATAATACTTTTTTAAAGCGTTTTTTATTATAAAATATAATCTAAACGGTAGTACTAAAGCGCGCTTCTATTTAGTAAAGTTTTTAAAACTATATTAATATAGAATCCTTTAATATAAGTAACGTTCTAAAGCTTTAAATCGTAAGTTCCTTTTCCCTTAGGGCCGTTTAGAACGCCCTTTATAATACGAGTATTACGTATAGTAATAAGTAGTATAGTAGTCCCTAATTTAATATAATTATTATTATTAGAGAGTATATAACTCTTAGGTTTAAAGAGGTTCTTATTATTAACTAGATATATTACTTTATAACTATTTATTATTATATTTTAAAATAGAAGATAAGTACTACTTATAAGGGTACTAAAAATTATATTTATTTTTAAATCCTAACCCTTTATAAGTATAGCGACTACATAGCCCTCGTTAGTATTTATTAATAAGCTCGCTTTAAGTTAATTAGAAAATCTTTTTAAAAACCTAGGTTTCTTAGAGGTTCTATTGTTCTTTAGCTATCTAACTTTTTTAAGCTTATTATAAAGTGATTTTTACTTACTTAATTTAATAATAACGAGGACCTCCTTTACTTAGCCCTTTAGTATTTATATTAGTAACTTACTAGCGTTTCGGCTTATAAGTACTTATTTTAACTTTTAATAAGCTATTAACTTTTATAAATATACGTAATTATAAGGGTATATTATATTATCCTTATTATTTACGTTATTAGCTATATTAAAACGTCTTATAAAAATAAAATAAGCCCCTCCTTATCCTAAAGGCTACTTAGTATATATATCCTAAGTAACTAAGCTAAATATATATATAATCTCCTCGAGGGTCTTAGTATTCGTTCTAAAGACTATTAATTTACTAAAAATCTCGTATATATATTAGCCTTATATAAAGTTAAGCCTAGACTTAATTATAACTAAAAAATCGAGTATAGTAATCTCTTTATTAATTTTTAAAATATTATACGATTTAGTTTAGAAATAAATAGACTACTACTCCTTATACTAATATTATAAATTAACTCTAGTCTTTACTTTATTAAGGGTTTAGTAGTATTCTTCTCGAACTATATTCTTAATTACTATTTTAGAGGGCTAAAGTTCTTATTTTAATTTTTTAATAAGTTATTATATACTAAACTTAGAGCTATCCTTAGTAACTTTTTAAAATACGTATTTATAAAGAGTAGTATTAACTAATTTTATTAACTACTAAGTAAGGAGTTTAATATATATATTAACTATATTATATTCTTAAGCCTTAAGTTATTTATATTTAGTATTAAGCTCTTATTATTTTTAAATACTCTTAAGTATATAAATCCTCTTTATAAATATAATATAAAAATAAACTTAGTTATATAAAATAAATAATAAAGCTAGTTTTATAAAAAGAAACCCAGCTTAGTCCTATAAGTTACTTATATTTAAAAAGGTCGAAGAGGTTATATTAAGAGTTAGGTTTAAAAGCTCTTAGTAAAGGATTTCTTAGTTTTTTTAGTTATACTCGAACGCTTTATAACGTACTTAATAAGCTCATAACTCTTTTTTATTATAAATTAAGACTAATTATCTAAATTTAAAAAGTAAAATAAGCGCTATAAAAAAGTTAAAAAGTATGTTAAAATCTAAAGTGTCTAAGTTAACGTACTTCTAAACCCCTATACCCTTATTTATAGTACGAGAAGTATTAAACTATTTAATTTAATTATCGTAGCTAGTTAACTTAGCTTAAGTTAAAATTAGTAGGAGTATATCGGTTATTTTAAAAAGATTATAAGAATCGTATTAATAAATACGTTATTATAATATAAGATCTTAACTAAAAGCTAGGTTTATAATTATTACGAGTTATAGTACGTAGTAATAAGTATATAGAGTATAATAAAAATAGCTTAACTATTTAAATAAAAATAGATAAAAAGAAAAGGTCTATATATACGGTATCTAAGATAGACACGTGATTTAGCACGTGACGGGCACTTCGTAAGATGCGGATTACGTAACACAAATCACTACTTCTAGGTAGATAGTTACTATATATAAAGACTTACCCCCGTGCAGTTGTTAATAAAAAGCTAGAGCAGATGGAAAGGAAGATATTGGGCTTTAGGCTGAGCTTATACGAATAAGCCATCAAAATAATTTAAGAGGAGAATTAAGTCACGACATATAGGTGTTGCGGCCTAGAGCAAACAATAGGTATCAAGCGATAAAAGATTGAAAGTACGGTCAGCCACCTTAGCTTTCCGAATTTAGGCGGACCCATCCGCGATAATCGTCATGGTCTTCTTCTTATAGCTCGTCAAGATGAAATTGCTAGGAGTACAAGCTACAGCTCTGATCAATTGAGAAGTCTACAATGCTGTCCCAGTGATACCCAACGTTTTCAGCCGTGCCTTCAGATGTTTATGTCGATTGACTCTGGACTTGCTAGGTTTCTGCGTGACTGGTTCAAATTAGGCCAATTTTACGATCACAGTCTGATTAGTTCAGAAGTCCCTTTCCCTGGTATAACATTGCGCGCGATGAGCGGGTCTACGCCGCTCTTAGACTTACCATCGAGAGTGAGAGCGTACTTGAGCGGATTAAGGCAGGTGTTGCTACTGATTGAGTAGATATGGACGTAAGTCTCGGTCAAAATCACAAAGAGGATACCGGCAAGGAGAGACTTAGCATCTTTCATTCAGAAAGAAAGTCAATTCTAGCATCTAATCAGCTTGATAATCTACTGCGAGAGGCTAGACTCTACTTTAGAGGAATGCTACTTCCTGGTAGTGGAAACACCAACATCCACCTGTGACTCGGTCTCCGCACATTCTCTGCTTCTAACAAACTTGCTGGGCTCTCTAACTTAACGTCTAAACATGTAATTATAATGGCCTTTGGTTCTAATAGCTCCTATCTGCACGAGCGGTCAGCTACATTGCTCGAACGTCCGCGCAATCAATGCCTTTGCGACCACGAAGAGACATCCTCGGAGACCACAAACGCTTAATACCTACTTAGCAATAAATCTCGAGTTTTCTTTTGAAGGAGGCTGATGTCGGAGAAAGTACCTTGATATATTTATAAGGCCGTAATTCGAATAGGCCGGGATGGAAATCATTGACAATAATCGCTTCGATTTTGTCACTACTCTGGGCCATTAATCCAGGAGCAACTGCTAGGATCCGCATGGCTTCCAGCAACCTTGACGCATTCATAGTAGTCATTGCTCATCCAGGGCTCCGAAGATTTCTCCGCAGAAAGTTAAAGATTATTGTTCACCCGGGAGTATTTACATTGCGAAAGTCAAACGTAAGGTCATTATTGGAGCGGCTCTGTCGGCTCCCACGGGACTAGGCCCCCAGCCAAGTCAGGAGACACGCGGGCCCAAGGAACAAGACGCGGAGAAATGAAGATCGTGAACAGTTCTACACTTCTACGAAACCTAATTCTACACATGTGAGTATTAAAGTAAACTTCTGTTTTCGGTTGTGTTGTAACTTCTCTATATTTGCTGCCAAACACCCTGTATGCGTCCATCCAAAGTAAGGATATATCCACATGCCACTTAAGGGATGCTCGTGATTACTCCACAATTTGCCGTTAAAGCTACCCGCAATCTTCGGAGAGGAGCGTATATCAGCGCTTGCGGCTAGAAACGAGCACGACTTTCCCCTAACTTTACACTCCCTCACAATGCCTCCTTGGCATTATGGCCACCTGGGTAGTCGCTTGTCACATGCGGAATGAGCTCTTCGGTCTTGGCAATCCCACTAATTCGTCTTGCATCCAGACTTCTGCGACTTTTCTAGGAACATAGATTCATCTACGGAAAGATCTCGAGGCGAAGTACTCTATTTCGCCACCAATCATGATGGCGATGAGCAACAATGATGCCTCTCATTTCTATCTCAACCCTGTTGCCTTCTTCTTCCTAGTAACCGGAACTCGTAAGTTTTCAGTTGCCAGATTGTCGTGATGGCTTCAACCATCCATAGCCTTACCGCACGTCACGTGACCTCGGTTACATAATTACCGAGGCCTACTTCGCTTATACCCTCTATATTAGAGCGTGCTTCGCGCCTATTCTCTATTTCTAATAGATCAACCGTTCTCTTATTTACGTTGATGCCCCTATTATGACCATACGACATAGATTATGTACTAGTCGACTAAGTGCCATTGGAGCGTGTCCAATACATGTAAGTATTTCGAGTCATGGTTAGCAATATTGATTGGTGATATATAGTGAGAATGCTAGCTACTTTATGATTGAGTTGAGCCCGGTAATAACCTTTATCTCTCAAGTTTTTGACTTCAAGCCAAGCTATGCACTGTTCTCAATTCTTTAGCCTCGTAGCTATAGCTACTGTGGCAGGGGCACTCCTGCTTTAGGTTGATACCGGAAGTCCTGGCCATGAGTTAAGCCCTTTGCTCCACGGTCTTATGTTTGAGGACATCAGCAACAGCGGCGACGGAGGTACAGTTGACCCCTGGCCTATCAAAGATAACAATTGGCTGAAACATGAAATACGGTGATAGGCCTCTATTTACAGCAACTAAGAAATAACGTATTTTAAGGCGGTGTGACTACCGTCGACCCTTGGACAGTTCATTATGGCGCGGCGGAAATTTCCCATGATACCCAAACACCACTGACCGACGCTCATCCCTCAAAATTACAATCCCCACCGGCGCTGATGGATTTACTGGCGTTGCGAACCCTGGCTACAGAGGCATCATCGTGAACGGCGGGTACTACAATACCACTTTCTGGCTTCGTGGTGATTTTCAGGGCGATGTCAAGATCCGCCTTCTAAGCAATGAGACTGATGTCGAACATGGCTGGGCTATCATTCCCGTCGACTCCAAGGCCGATTCATGGACGCGATATGAAGCCGGATTCTGGACGACAGCCGCCGCCGATGGGAACAATCTCTGGGTTTTCGAGATCTTGGCCGAGACTCTGACTAGTGAAAGTATCAATCTTGGTTACCCGACCTTGTTTCCTCCTACTTTCAAAGGTAGAGAAAACAGCTTGACAGTCGATCTGTCCGAAGCCCTCGTAAATCTCAAACCCCAGTTTCTGAGATTTCCTGGGGGTAATAACCTGTGAGTTGCCTTGGTATCCTGATCAACTGCAAGTCCAAAATTCAATCACTGACTACTTATTATGTAGTGAGAGAGGCGGCCCGCATGACCACTGGAAATGGAATGAAACAATAGGTTCTCTTGAATCTCGACCAGGACGTTGGGGTAGGGCCTCGTTGCACCTTGATGTTACTGCGATGTGAGGCAATCGACTGATGTTTTTGACACTTATATAGGGACTTGGGGATATGTCAACACTGAAGGCCTTGGCCTCATGATACTTCCAGTGGTGTGAGGATATGTCCTTGGAGCCTATCCTGGACGTATGGGCTGGTCTCGGACTTGCGGGACTCCCACCATTAGTAGGAGATGAGCTTGAGCCGTATGTTGAGGACGCAATCCGTAAGATTGAGGTATGTTGTCTACCTACATTACTACGCATCAGGTAGTCGTGCTGAACAACGTCTTAGTTCGTCATTGGTGACATCGACACGTCTGGCGGGGCACTTCGCGCGTCTCTCGGACACCCAGACCCGTACCAGCTCAACTTCGTCGAGGTTGGGAACGAAGATAACCTCGCCGGCGGCTGTGAGTCTTACAAGCAGCGCTTTGTGCAATTTTTCGATGCTATCAAAGAAGCATATCCGCAGATAACTGTCCTTACCTCCACGTCTGACCGAGCCTGTCTGCCGGACCCAATTCCCGAAGGCGCATGGCTTGACTTCCACGACTACAATGTGCCGGAGAATTACATCAACGCATATGACTTTTATGACGACTGGGATCGCGCTCATCCTGTGTTTATCGGTGAATATGCCAGGTGGGGCGTCAAATGGTCCGACATGCGAGGTGCCTGCTCCGAAGCAGTCTATATGATGGGTTGGGAGCGTAACGCAGATGTGATCAAACTAGCTGCCTACGCACCTACACTACAGAATTACGACCCTGTCAACGGCCAATGGACGGCAAGACACCGATTCTCTCACAGTATATACATGTTATGCTGACTTGTCCTGGGTTAGCCCAACCTCATTCCCTTTACTAACTGTAGGTTTCCCTCTTACAGGGGAATTAGTTCGAACCGTGGGTTAACGAAGAGATTAATTTAACTATATGAATTTCTGCGTAGTATAAAAAGGAGGTTCTAACCGCAGGTTAGGCTATTTATAATAATCCTAAATAGGGCCCCCTAATTAGCCCCTATATAATCGACTATATACTACGGTCGAATTAGACTTTTAATTTAATACTAACTTTCTCTTTTTTTTATTAATTTACTTACTATAATTAGAAGTATAATTTAACCTTAGGCCCGTTTATTAAGTCGTCTCCTTTTCCCTTTTTTTTCTATTTTTTTTATATAACTTATCCTTTTATTTATATAATAACTTTTCTATTACTTACGAATTACTCTAACCCCTTATTAAGTACTATTTTTATAAAAGCGTTAGTAAAGTTATTATTATTATTAATTTAATAAATCTCGAGGATTTTATACTTTTTATATAATTACCTAAAGGCTATAATATCGATTATAAACCTCTTTTTTTTTATAGTTCTTAATTTAATAAGATATTTATATAGTAAGTAAGAATCTATATAAACGACCGTTAAGATTAGTAAAAGGCTAAGCTAATTAGTAATTCTCTTTAGCGTTATTAAAATCGCATAGGCGAGGTTAATACCGTTAATTATATTATAAACTTTTAATATTAATATACTTTTCGTTACTTATTTATTTTTAGTTAACGAGTAGTAGATTATATTACTATATATTATAAATTTACTTTTATTTATATTCTTATTAATAAGAATAATAATATACCTTAATTATAAAATAAGGTCCTTATTATTTATAAATAAGCTATTTATAAATATGTAGAGCTTATTAGCCGCGAGGTTAATTAGGTAATAAATAAGACCTTAATCGAGATTTAAGTACTACTACTTAAGCCGCTTATTAAATACCTCGACGTCTTATTTATTTAGTTCTATAGCCTACGCTACTCTAGCGTAGTTAAAAGTTACCTCGGGCTAGTATATACTCGTAATATATACCCCTCGTATAAGCTTAGCCTTATATTATTTTTTAATATCAATTATATTCGGATTAATAAGGCTAATTTTCTTACTTTACTCTTTTTATTAAAAAATAACAGTTTCCCCCTCGATTATAAAAATCTTATTATTAAATACTAATAAGTTATTTATTATAAAAACCTTTTTTAACTTCGTTATAAAGCTTATTTTTTAAAGCTCTTTATCCTCTTTTTTTATAAAGTTAATATTAGATAGGCTTAATATATCGTCAGTTTATATTCTAACGATTTTAAATTAGTTACTTACGTACTTAGAGACTAATAAGTATAGGTCGTACATAAATATAATTATTAATAATTAATTAATATAAAAATCGTAGTAAGTAGCTTACTAATAGGTACCCGATTTTATAAGCTTATATAGTAGCTTAAGTACTTTAATAATCGTACTTTTTAGGTACTTATTAGTTATTTCTTTTAGTAAGTAGGCTAGGATTTTCCTTATAAGCCCTGTGGCCGATTAAGTATAGGCCTGAGTAATATTACGGCTCTAAATCTCGTATCCTTTTTTTTATAGTAATACTATTAGTACTATTATTAATTATTAACTATATTATTATATAGTGGGTAATTATGTGAGTAGCGTTACTTTTTTAATATTACTATACCCCTAAATTACGTACTTAGATTTTTTATACGGTTAGGGTATTCTTTTTCCTTTAATTTTACGAACTATTTACGATTTAAATATATAGAGGTTTATATACTTCTCTAGGTCGTAGAGGATAAATCAATAAACCTCTTAATTATAAAGAGTGTTTACTTTAATTAGATCTAATTCCTTATATAGTTTTTTAGTAATTATAATTATGCTTTTCTTACGTAGTTTAATTACTAGCTCGAAATTAGCTTTTTTTTTTACTATATAAAAGGTGTTAATTACCTCGTTGTTAGTAATAAATTACTATATTAGTGCTTACTATCGTGGTCTTTTATAACGTCTTACTAGTAGTATTAGTACCTTTTTAATAATTTCCTTTTTTTTATTATCTATTAGTACTACTACGACGATTTTATTAAGGATAATTTCTTATGCCTCTACTGCGGGTTATATAGTTTCCTCTAGCTCTTTTTTTTCTTATAAATTAGAAATTACCTCGCTAAAATTTATATAATATAGTTTTATTATTATAATTAATACCTCAAGGGGTTAGTTATAATCCCTCGTAATTACGTAAGATCGCTCGCTAATAAAGATTAATTTATATAGCCTAGTTTATTATTAAGTAATTTCGCGCTATACTCGTATATCCGAATTTAGTAATATATTTAAATTACCCCCTATATTAGGCCTATTATGCGTAGTAATTACCTCGTTAACTTACCTTCTTATACTTACTTCGCATAGTACCCGTATTATTTTTTTAACTACTCGGGCTTATTAACTTATATTTAATAATAGTAGCGAGGCTAAGGTCGTTTTTAAATATATTTTAAATATAAGAAGCGTTAGTATAAGCCCGTTAGGCCCCATAGTATCGTTATAGTATTTAAGTACTATTTAGAAGTATTTATTATTAATAGAATCTAGATTTTTTTTTTAATAATTCTAAATGCTCTTTTTAGCTACTAATATACTCTTTTTATTTTTTTAATACTATAGTACGCTTTAATAAGCACGATTTTTAGTTATATACCGTAGGCCGTTATATTCTTTTTAAATTTTACTAACTTAAAGCTAGTACTAGCGTTAGTTCTAATACTATTTAGCGGTCCTTAGTATATATTAATCTAGCTTTTTTATAGGGCGGCCTATACTATTTTTACTTATAAATCCCAGAGAAATTACCCTATTTAAAAAAATATAGCTTTATTAATTACGTATAGGACTGGCCGATTATTTAAGTAGAAGATATTAATAATAATTTCCTAATTAAAGTTAAGCTTATTACGTAATTTAAATTTGAACCTACGTAGGCTCTGCGTATTTATTTAGTATTAGTAATATATTTTTATTAACTACTCTAGCGCTCCTATTTTAATAATATTATTACTTAATCGCTTTAAGAGGTTATATAGCCTCGTGACTAACGGGTAGCTAAATCTTTAGTATAATTGTTTAAACTTACTTTTTATTAAGTAATTAATTAATTTCGTGTCGTTAGTAAGCCTTATAAACGCGTACCCCTATTATTATTTAACTATTTTAAAGTACTTATTACTAGAGATTTTGTTTTTTATATTATTAAATATAATACTTAGTTAATCTATGTTTTTTAGATATAATAGAAATAGCGTATTAATAAGTAAAATATAAAAGGTTATTATTCCGAAGTACGTTTTTACTTTTATTATACTTAGGGCGACGATTTCCTTACCTAGGCCGAAACTAATCTTTATAATATCTACTATTAACGTATTAAGTATTACTAGCGCGATTTTTTATAGCGCCTAGAATTGCCTTTTTTTTTATTAACTATTACGATACCTTAGTATTTAGGATAATCCCTTAAAAAATTTCTAAGCTATACTTTTCGCTTATATAAAATACCTAAACGAGCTTAGCGTTTAAGTAGTTTAAGTAGTATAAAAAAAACCTCCTTAGTTATTATTATAATTACTTAGTACTTAATTTTTCTTTAGGTATTAAGAGAGGTAAATTTAGTATTATTAAATTTAATAGGCCGGATTATAATTTGCCCCCTTTGCCCCTCTCTATACCTATTATCTAGGGGACTTTCCTTTATTATTTATAAATAAAAGCTTACTTATTAAGAGCTTTTATTACTTTTTACCCGTTTATTTTTATATATCCTCTAGAGGCTAACGGGGCGAAGAAAGAGTAATTAATATTATTAACTTTATTATAATCTAATTTATTAGTATAGGGGGTAAGATTTTTTTTATTTTTTAAATCTCTTATAGGGTACTCTAAGCTATTAATTTAGTTACTTATACTAAGTTCGGTACTCCTAAATATGCTCTTATATATTACGAGGAATTAGTTAAATTAATTAGGGCTAGTTTTACTTTTTATTACCCTCGACTTTTTATACTTTTTATACGATTTAGTACGTTCTTTTTTAGAATAGTTACTTAACTAATATCTATCCTTTTTATAAATAAAGTACTACTTTTTATATTACCCTACTTATAAATTAAATCTTTACTTATTTAACAAATTTAGGCCTCTTTATTAGCGATTACTATACCTAGCTTTTTTCCTTTTTTTATTATACGTTCAATCGACTTAGTACTACTAATAAGAGCCATTATATACTTAGAAATAGGTTTAGTATAATATTCTTATTTTAATATTAAAACTAGATCTTAGCTTTAAATAAAGCGTCTCGTAGTTTTTAAGTACTTAGTATAGAGTTATTTTTATTTTTAGTACGCGTTAGACTACGGTATAAAAATAGTTAACTTTTTACTTATTAGTTTTCTTATTTAGCTAGGTTTTTACTAGTTTATTAATTCGATTAATAAGCTTTTTAAGGATCTTTATTTACGATTTACTTTTTATTATCTTAGTTATAAATATAAAAGAAATTATTTATAGCTTAGATAAGAGCTTTAGATTCTTATTATAAGTCTCGAAGCGGTTTTGGATTATATTAATAATACTAAAAAAGTCGTTCTAATTAAGATTACGTACTACTTCGTAGTAATAATTAGAGGCTTTGTTTATAAGTACGATATTAATTATTAAATAGTATTAGTATTCTCTAATCCCGACCTTTTTATAATAGTCGTAAAATATTATTAGGGTTTTTTATAAGACTTTATACTTCTCTCTAGCGTATAATTTCTTTTTTAAAAAGATCTTTTTAAGGTTTATAAATTATTTCGTATTTACTATTAGATTTTTAGTATTTATATATAATCCTTACGTCGCTACGTACTATTAGTAATTTCGGGTCGTTTACTTCTTTTTTTATTAACTAATTAGTGCCGAATTTTAGATTAATAACGGCGACGAGCTAAAGATCGAAATAAGTAGAATTATTAATTATCGTACTTTTAGTACTATATTTTATTTCTATATATCCTTTTATAATAATAGATTACTATTAGTAATTATAAGGAGGAAATCTGCGTCGTTTATTTTTTTTTTAAATTTATTAAAGCGATTATATACCCTATTAACTTATACTTAGTTCTATAGTATAAATTCCTTTTTTATAATCGTCGCTACTAGGATTTCGTATAGTTCTTATAATTATAATTATATTAATAATATCCCTTGCCTATAGAGGAATTTATTAACTATTTTTATAATTCTTAAGCTTATTTTTATAAACTATTTATTTAGTTAGTAACTAAGGTCGTTTATAATCTTATAGAATAGGGGTTGCCCCTATAGCCCCTTTTTTTTATAAACTTTAGTTAAATAAATTAATACTACGTTAATTTATTTATTATTAAGCTAATCCGCAATCTTATATATTTACGTTCCTTAATAATCCGGGTTAATATTTACTTATTTATAAAAGATCGGGATTTTATTTAGGATCGGGTTTTTTTTTCTTTTTTTTTACCTTAACTCGCTAGGGGTCGTGCCCTAGCTTATATATATATTAATAGTTATTAGCATATTTAATCTTAATAAGGATATATTTAATCCGCACGTTAATTATAATAAGCCCGTACTTTTATTACTTAACGAATTTATTAAAGTTTAAGAGATTCCTACTTCTTTTTACTATCTCGCTACTACTCTCGTTTTTATTATTTCTAACGACTATTACTACTTTTTTAAATCGCTAGTTATTATATTTACTAAGACCTCTTTTTTATTTAGGATAAAAAAGTAGGTTTTAATAACCCCTTTTTTTTAATAATAGTAGTAAACGTTTATATTATTATAAAAAAATATATTAATTAGTCTCGTAATTTTTATTAGTTATTAATTTCTATTATTTTATATATTTCTAGCTTCTTAAGCCTTATACTCTTTATAATTTCTAAATAGCTTTTTTCTTTAACTTACCTCTTTTAAAATAGTATTTTATAAAAATAGTTAAATATCGATACTAAGCGGCTCGTAGAGGATCCGTATAAGTTATTAAGTATAGTTAGCGAAGTTAATCCCCCCCCCTTTTTTTATAAAATCGCAGGCTTTAAAAACTTATCGAAGATACTACTTATCGCTCGTACTCAATAGGGTTAAATACCTTAGGGATCTTTTCTTTTGCGGCCTTTTAGTACCCTATTTTATAGTTTCTTAAGTAGTATTTTTCGTAGTTTAATTATACTAATCTAGTAATTATTACTCGCTAGTAATTCCTTTTACTAATTTAGCTAGTTAATTTTTAATTACGAGCTAGCTATAGTAAAGTTATTTTAATAAAAAAGCTATTTAAAGTAATAATAAAATACTAGTTACTTAAGTAGTTCTATTAATTAACGTAGTTTAATATAGTAAACGTTAACCTCTCGTAAGTAGTAAAGGGCTACGATTACTTAATTCCGTGCGGTATTTAAAAATTACCTCCTTTTTTATTACTTTTATAAGGTTAATTAGTACGAATCTCCTATTTCGTACGGTATTAAGAGGTCGTCTCTTTTATATAATAAGATACCTTACTAATTTATAATAATAAAATTTAATTACTAATTAGTATAGGTTTCCCTCTTATAAGAGAATTAGTTTAAACTATAGGTTAACGAAGAGATTAATTTAACTATATAAATTTCTACGTAGTATAAAAAGGAGGTTCTAACCGCAGGTTAGGCTGTCTACGATAATCCTAAATAGGGCCCCCTAATTGGCCCCTGCGCAATCGACTGTATGCCGCGGTCGAATTGGACTTCCGATCCGACACTAACAAACCCGATGGCATCGTTTATACTCCATCTTATCACGTCAAAAGGATGTATGCTAATAATCATGGCAATGTTGTTGTCCCCGTTACAGCTGATGCAGAGCTCAACCCTGGTGAGTTCAGTTCGCTCACTACTCTCAAGCCTTTGATAGGAACTGACCGCGAAATTCTTCTTTCACTAGTCTGGTGGGCAGCAAGCATGAAAGGAGAGGGCCAAGTAATCGTAAAACTCGCCAACTATGCTTCCAGCTCGACCGAGATTCGCATACAAATCCCTGGAAAGGCAGACGTTAAAGGATCATTTACCTCAATCACTGCCAGCCCTGGTAATGCTAACTCAGTCGAAAACCCCACGCTCGTTTCCGCGCCCGTTGTGCTGGAAGTTTCTGGAGATCCTCACGGTGTTTTTACCATCGAACTAGGGCAGTTCGGCGTTGGTGTACTCGCAGCCTGAGGTAGATTTACGTCAACGTAAACCACTTAAGAAGGATCATTGCGGTGATCTTGATGCAACAAGCACGACAATTGGTGATTAAGCTCATAGCGTCGATTGAGCCATCATACGACGGTCTGAACTTCGATTCATTCCAAGATAGTTACGGATATGGTTGGATATTGTCCATAGACTGTCTTGGCCTATTATTTCATACAACAGTCCTTGCAAAATCTTTCCCAGGATCGTGAAAGTGGCCAGTCAGTTAGAACGATTACATGGGTAGCTGATTTCAATCTTACCGACGGTCTAATTATCAATCCGTCCTGCAACGCCCAGTTCTGCCACCTGCTTTGTTAATCGTCATGCGGCTGAGGTGTGCGGGCGGGGGATGTCAAGTTTCAGCTCCATCTACACTCTTGTGGGGGAATCATACGGACGAAGTTCGACCGAAGACTACACCTATTAAATTGAATTCTAAGCGTCCTAAAAATACTGGGTCAGAAGTCCAGCCCGACGGCAAACCAACCCGCCAAATTCGAGTTTTCTTTTGGGCTTCCACGACTGGACTTTCATTCTTTCTCTACATCACGTGTCATCTGACACGACGAATCTCAGATGGTGAACATCGCCATTGCCGGAGGAACTGGCGGCGTTGGGCGTAGCATTGTGGATGCACTCAAAAATGATCCGAGACACTCCACCATCATCCTCTCTCGTACGGTACGCCATGATCGTGCTTCCAAGAAGGCTTTTCCCTTTTATAAATTCGTTTGTGCTTACAATAGTCATTCGTAAACAGGAAGCGGCAGAAGATAAAGCTGGAGTCCCTGTTGTGGCAGTTGATTACGACGACAGAACGTCCCTGCAGACGACCTTGGAAACCCACGAGATCCACACCGTGATATCAGCTCTAGCCCTCCACATCATTGGGGTTGGCCAGGCTCATTTCAACCTCATTCAAGTAGCCGACAAGAGCAATTGTGCGCAGCGTTTCATTAGTAGTAGCTGGGCAGTTAGACCGTCGACTCAGTGAGTGAATTCTAGTCGCTGCGTGCTTGTTTGAAAAGTATGAACCTACTGAACCAGAGTCTTTGTAGGTATTTGAGTCTTTTGCCACACGGGTTCCAGCACATTGCTTCTTACAGCGAGCTGGAAAACTCACGACTTGAATGGACAGCATCCAATTGCGGGTGGTTCCTCGACTATTACGCAATGCCCCGTGTCGAGACATACATTCCGCAAACAACCTTTGTTGTTGACATGGCCAATAGGCAAGCATCCATACCTGGAGATGGAAAACAAAAAATGACATTCACCTATACCAAAGATGTCGCCAAATTCGTCGTGGAAGCTCTCGACCTAGCCACATGGGAGCACGACACATATCTGATTGGCGACGAAATGACCTGGGAAGAATTCATTGCAATTGCCGAAGAGGCTCGTGGAGGTAAAATCTAGTTCCCTGAAGTACATGCTGATCGACTTACTAAGACTTTTATTGTTGATAGGGAAGAAGTTCCATGTCACACACGATAGCGTCCAGAAGCTCCAATCTGGCGAGATCACGGAGCTGCCAGGCCAGGTTGCTGCATACTCGTACTTCCCGAAACAGTGGGCTCAACAGCTATTCTTCACCTTTGGTTTCTGGGTCACTGAAGGTCTCTTCGATTTCCCAAAGGATAGGGCCCTGAATCAGGTATTCCCACACCTAAAGGTTACTAGAGTAAAGGAAATGCTTCATAACTCATAAGAAGGTCGGTAGTGTCTCGGAAATGGCGTCGCAATGTTATCAAAGCCGCATCTACAACTGTCTTTTCCCTCAACGTAGCTCAAAATTTATCAGTGCTCCACACTCACCACTGAGAATGGCCCAATCTCAAATGGAGTTCCAAGGATCGACGCACGCACCTCTCTGAATGAAGTGAACGTTTCATCGAGATACAGTAGATACCTGAATCGAGTATTAGCTGTTGGTTCATTGGAACCGTGTGACTAGCTAAAAGGCTCGTCTACTTGATCAATTCATCTCAAGTACATGTAATTGTGAAGGTAGCAAGGTAGGGCGCCGGAGACATTGTCCCAGGTCGCCATCGCAGAACCCATCTTTTCAGACAAGGACATGTTGCTCAAGTGTGGTTCTTCATCTTTGTTTGCTCTCGTATCGCGAGGGGGCTGGGACAATTTGCATTACCGTAGTAATCAGGGACCTAATAAGTCCGGGACTGAATCTGGTCAGGTTGATATTGTATGGCTGATGTAATGGGAATCTGGTATCCTAGGAAACGCCATTGACAGTGGGGAGCATAGGCAAATCGTTTTAGTTGGCACAATCCCATAGGTCGCATCATTAGTTTCCTAATTTGTATTTCATTTGCGGGAGCGTAAAGTTAGAGCTGAATGGCTTGAATTTCCCTCTGTATGAGATATGCACACGACTAACATATTTCTTTCATCTTGACAGTCCTCCGCCTCGGGCCCCGCGTCCAACGGTCGAATGTAACCAGGCGTGATGAATGATCATACCCACGCTCGCCTTCGCCAAAGTCTTCCAGTCCAAGGATTATTTTTCCCATACCATAGCGCCTGAGTCGAACACGGCATTGGAATTGCTCCGAGCCTAATTGCTATGGGCTTGAGTGGGGGTTCTTAGTATCAAGGTCGTCTTTCCTCGGTGGCCAAGTTGTTGTTGTTCGCCATTCGGTAATAGTTTTCGAAAGATCAGCATGGATTGTGATTAGTTCCGACTGTATGATTTTACTACCGATATAAGGTTGTGCGTTAAACGGATGAATGAATTTTGATTTTCTTTCCCTGCACTCGCAGTCTTTCTGTCAACTTAATATCAAATACAACCGCAGAACATGTGGCCACTACTGCCCACCTTCTTGACTTTTTTTCAGTATACCGTGGCCCTCGAGACGACACCGAGAGTCACAATGGCTCCCTCAGAGGAGTTCAATCTTCACATTCTTGACTCCAGGATCGAAGATTTCGCATCGCTCCTCTTGCTTCAAAGATCGGTTCCGAAACCTGGTACAACAAACACAACAATAAGGACTTTGGCACTACCAGGAACTGGCTCGCTGAAGCAAAAGACGCGTGGCTTGAGCTTGACTGGCGAAAGCAAGAAGACTGCATTAACAGCTTCCCCAACTTCAACGTCACCATTGATGACGTCGATGCTGGACCGACAAACATCCATTTCGTTGGCCTCTACTCCAAGAGAAGCGATGCCTTGCCGCTACTCTTTCTGCACGGGTGGCCCGGATCTTTTCTCGAGTTTCTTCCGTTGCTCGACATTTTGAAAAGCAAGTATACTCCAGAAACTCTTCCTTACCATGTCATTGTTCGCTCTCTGCCTAACTATGGACTTTCCGGTGGGCCAATCGATATTGAACTCACGCTTGAAACAGCGGCGAGGCTGATGAATGAGCTTATGATCACTCTTGGCTTTGACTCAGGCTAGGTATGTTGCCCAGGGCGGCGACATCGGCAGCTTCCTCGCTAGAATTCTGTCAGCGAATCACCCACAGTGCAAAGCCTTCCACAGTAAGCAATATTGGCTCCATACGTTCAGTGGGTGTTCAGATTTGTACTAATACTGAGGCAGTCAATATGCTTGCTCCATCATCCCAAGACGAGCTTCTTACGACGGTCAACATCACCGAAGATGAGGCACAGCACGTACAGCGAATGCTGAACTTCAGCGCTACCGGGTCGTCGTATCTTCTGGACAATGGTCTAAGACCCTCGACGATCGGCCTCGTCCTATCATCAAGCCCACTTGCCATGTTAGCCTGGTAAGCTCCATATCACGGCTTGACTTGCAAGATACTGTCGTTGCCTAACATTATCTAGGATTGGCGAGAAGTTCCTCGAGTGGCCTGATTCCCGTTATCCACTTTCTGTTGACACAATTCTCACTATGGTAAGCTTTTACTGGTACACAGACACTTTCCCAAGAAGCATGTATCCCTATCATGCTCTCGCAAGCGCAGCAACAGCAAATGTCCTCTTTTCTGTTGCAACGTCTAAAGAAAAGCCAGTTGGCTATTCGGTTTTTCCAGCAGAGAACATTCTCCTACCGAAAGCGTGGGCTGAGAAGGCCTATCCAAATCTTGTGTTTTACAAGCGCAATGACAAGGTATGCCCGATTCCATCAATAACTTTTGTGTTCATGTTGTACATCTAACGTTTGAACTGACACAGGGGGGACATTTTGCGGCATTAGAGCAGCCCAGAATCTTCCTGCAGAATATTGAAGAGTTTCTAGCGGTTGCTCGACCACTGATTGGGCTTTGATTGTTTGGCGTCCAGGCGTGTGAGGTCGTCAACTTCTGGTCGTCCTTGAAGGATTGAACTACGAATTATCGCGTGTTAGTCATACTCTTCATCACAGTGGCACAGATGATTCTGGGTCACCAGTGCCTTCCGAAAGTCGTAATATTGATGGAATTTGAACCTATGCTAGATTATCTGTCCTTGTTGTTCCAGTTTGCTTTCTTCAAATTCGCTATCCTGGCGGGACTATACAACTCCGATCCCCGTAATGTCACCCAACTCGGAAAATAATACAGTCTTCTTGTACGTTTTCGTATCAACAGAGTAAACGCCGCCGGCAAGGTCTGTCACGTAGGCTAGCCCCTCCTGCTGGTCCAACGATAGACCAATGGTTTCGTGTAATCGTATTGCCAGAGTTTCCTGTTTCTCGCCATCAGGCATCATGGCTCGGTTAAGTGAATTTCCAGCAGGAGGATCTCCTCGATCTGTCCAATATAGCGTGCCACTTTCCTCGTCGATGTCGAGATCAATTGGCTCGGGAAGCTCGCCGATCACCATCTCGATTTGATGGAGTCGGTCTTCGAAAGAGGCATGTATAGGTGCGCGGAAAATCCGCCCTTGGTTGCCCTTGGATGGTCCTTTCTGTGTCCAATAGAAGACGTTTTGCTGTTCATCTACAGCAATGCCAACGCACCACCTTCTTTGATCCACCCTCTCTTCATCGGTGTTGCCGGTTGAGACGAGGACCTCGACATCAGACCCATCGAAATTGGACCGCATGACCTTCATACCCTCCCGGTCGCACCAGTACAGCTTCATACTCTGCTTGGCGATAGTGATTTGCTTCGGCGTGAAGACGCCAACGGTACCTGCTGACACAATGATTTGTTGGTTTGAACCATCCAAGTTGGCGCGCTCGATTGAGCCGTCGTTGGACTTCAAGCCAGATCCCATGTTGGTCCAGTACATATGACCTTTGACATGATCAATCACAATACCGTCGGGTAGAGTTGCCATGTTTTCGACTACTGTTTGAAGGTCGCTTCCGTATGTTAGACATGATAAGATGCGCCCACGGCGACTTTGGGGAGGGTGAGATAGGTCGGTGTCGAGGATGTACAGGCGTTGTTGGATTTGAGAGCCCATGTCGCCTGCCCAACGAGAATTACAATTAAGGTGTGGGATGGCGATGCACCAAATTAAGATAGTCAGTTGATCGAGAAACTTGGGTCGATCGTCTTTTCAGAATTAGATATATGACCAAGAACGTGTTTTATAACTTGGCACTTCCTGAGTAGGGGCGTATTTGTTTGCATGTGTCACGTAATCCGCATCTTACAAAGTACCCGTCACGTGCTAAATCACGTGTCTATTTTAGATATCGTATATATAAACCTTTTTTTTTTTTTAATAATTAAGCTATTTTTATTTTACTCTATATACTTATTACTATATACTATAACTCGTAATAGTTCTAAGCCTAGTTCTTAATTAAAACCTTATATTATAATAACATACTTATTAATACGATCCTTACGATCTCTTTAAAATAATAAATATACTCGTACTTATTTTAGCCTAAGCTAAGTTAACTAGTTATAATAATTAAATTAACTAGTTTAACGCTTTTTATATTATAAACGAGGGTATAGGGGTTTAAAAATACGTCGACTTAAATACTCAAAACTTTAACGTACTCCTCGACCTTTTTATAATACTTATTTTACTTTTTAAACTCGGATTATTAATTTTAATCCGTAATAAAAAAGAACTACGAGCTTATTAAGTACGTTATAAGGCGTTTAAGTATAATTAAAAAAACTAAAAAAACCTTTATTAATAACTTTTAAAAATAACTCTTAGTACGACTCCTTTAACTTTTTTAAATATAAGTAACTTATAGGACTAAGCTAAGTTTTTTTTTATAAAACTAGCTTTACTATTTACCTTATATAAATAAATCTATTTTTATATAGTACTTATAAAAAGGATTTATATACTCGAGAGTATTTAAAAATAATAGGAGCTCGACGCTAAATATAAATAATTTAAAGCTTAGAAATATAATATAGTTAATATATATATTAAACTCCTCGCTTAGTAATTAGTAAAATTAGTTAATACTACTCTTTATAAATACGTATTTTAAAAAGCTACTAAGGATAGCTCTAAGGTTAGTATATAACGATTTATTAAATAACTAAAATAAAAACTTTAGCCCTCCGAAGTAGTAGTTAAGAATATAGTTTAAAATAAATATTAATAAACCCTTAATAAAATAAAAACTAGAGTTAACTTATAACGCTAGTATAAGGAGTAGTAGTTTATTTATTTTTAAACTAAATTATATAATATTTTAAAAATTAATAAAGAGATCGCTGTACTCGACTTTTTAGTTAAAGTTAAGTCTAGACTTAACTTTATATAAGGTTAATATATATACGAGACTTTTAATAAATTAATAGCTTTTAAAACGTATACTAAAACCCTTAAGGAGATTATATATATATTTAGCTTAGTTACTTAGGACGTATATACTAAGCGACTTTTAAGTTAAAGAGGGGCTTATTTTACTTTTATAAAACGTTCTAATATAATTAAAATATAAATAATAAGGATAATATTATATACTCTTATAATTATATATATTTATAAAAGCTAACGGCGTATTAAAAATTAAAATAAGTACTTATAAGCTAAAATATTAATAAGTTATTAATATAAATATTAAAGGGCTAAGTAGAGGAAGTCCTTATTATTATTAAATTAAGTAAATAGAAATTATTTTATAATAAGCTTAAAAAGGTTAAATAGCTAAAGAATAATAAAACCCTTAAAAAACCTAGGTTTTTAAAAGAATCCTCTAACTAACCTAAAGCGAGCTTATTAATAAACTATAACGAGGGCTATATAGTTACTATATTTATAAAGGGTTAGGACTAAGAAATAAATATAAGTTTAAGTATACCTATAAGTAGCGCTTATCTTATATTTTAAAGTATAATAATAAATAGTTATAAAGTAATATATCTAGTTAATAATAAGAGCCTTTTTAAACCCGAGAGCTACGTACTATTTAATAATAATAACTACGTCGAATTGAGAACTATTATACTACTTATTATTATATATAATACTTATATTATAAAGAGCGTTTTAAACGGCCCTAAGGAGAAGGGAACTTATGACCTAAAGCTTTATAACGTTACTTATATTAAAGGATTCTATATTAATATAGTTTTTAAAACTTTACTAAATAGAAGCGTACTTTAGTACTACGGTCTAGATTATACTTTATAATAAAAAACGCTTTAAAAGAGTATTATTAAAAAGTAGCTTATTTAAAAAAATAACCTAGTCTTTTTTAAATATAAGCTTTTTTAATCCTACTCTTTTTTTATAACCCTTAAACGTATTTTATAGAGCTTAGTTAGTATTATATTATTAATTAGCTAAGAAAAATTCCGTTATTTATATTAATATACTTATAAAAGGTTCAATAACGCGCTCTTATAATACTTTAAAATAAGTTATCTAGGACTTAATACTCTTTATTAATTATTATATAAGACTTATAATATACGTATTAAACCTCTATTATAAGTTAAGTATAAAATATATATATTATCTAAGGCTAAGTTAGTAATCTTAAGAGGACTATTCTTAAAAAGAGCCTTATAGCTATAGTACTATATATACTAAGATCTATTTTACTTTGAGCTATTTCTTAGTAAATAATAATATATATTTATAGCTTTTAATAAATATACTAAATAACTTAGGGGGTTCCTTTTAAGGATTAAAGTAGAGGAGGAAGTGCTTTTTAAATTATAGAGCCTCGAGGTAGTAATTTATTATTTAAAAAGGACTCTAATCTATTTTTTTAAAAATAATAATAAGACTACTCTCTTAATTACTAATATTAGATATATATATAAAATATAATATAATAAACTAAGAATTAAGATAGAGCTTTTACCTTTATATATAAAAAAACCCGTAAGTAATATAAAAAAAGTAAGTTAATTAGTAATTACTAAAGCTTATATAATATACCTTTTTATAAACCTCCCTACCCCCCCAACGGAGCAATCCGCCGGGGCCGTACCGTATATTACGTATTAAAAAAAACTAGGTATATTACGCTCTATACCTAATTACTAATTAAAATAGTAGTTAACTAACTCGACCGTTGTCTCCCTTTTATTAATTCCCGACCTTCTACTACCCGTTTAAAGAGCGAACTATACCTATTTTAATATATATAAGACCTCTTAGTACTAGCTTATATAAATAGCTAGATCCCGTATTATATACTCTTTTTTATTAAAAATTAGGGGACCCTTTATATATTCCCTTACGTCTATAATATAGCCTAGATTAAAAAGATTTTTAGTTTTATAAAATATAATTTTTAAGTTAGCGTTAATATATTAGATCTTAACGTCTATATTAACCTAGCTATTTATAGTATTTATACTATTACTTAGTTAGATTCCGTACTATTAAAAAGTACTACGCTACTCCTTAGGTATACTTATATTAGTTACGATAGCTAAGCCGTCGAGGGGGCCTAATCTATCGAGCCCTAGAGGGGGGGACCTATCGAGGGGCATCTTTAGTAAAGTAAGTTCTTAATAAGTAGTAGTTTATATATTAATAAGTATATTTAATAGGTTTATTTAATAGGCTTATTTAGTAAATTTATTTAGTTTAAATAGAGAGTAGCTTTAGGTAATATTAAAAGTAATAAAAATAAAAAATTTTTTTACGAGCTCTAAGTAGCTAAATATTAGCCTTTTTAGCCCTTTTTTTAAAAACCTTTACGTTACTATTAAAGTTTAAAACCTCTACGATTAAGGGCCGCCTCTAACTATTATAGCTAACTATTATAGTTAACTATTACGGCCGACCTCTACTATTAACCTTTTTAACTAGCGCCGCTACGTAATAAAGAGGGCAGCTTACTTATCCTAAATTAAATAGCGGTTTTCGTATTAAAATTACTATATTACGTTAAGCGCGTGATTAGGATATATTACGCGTATTATATAGTTAAAAAGTATATTATATTATATAATTTCTTTTAAAAGCGTAATCCTATTAAGGTCGATCTTTTGTACTTATAAAGCCGGAAAAAAACCACTATATATAAACCTCCCTACGAATTTATAAAACGAAATAGTATTAATAATAATTTTTATTTATAATCTTACCCTACGGGAGGCTAATAAAAAAGATTTACTTATTATAATAAAAATTAACTAATAAAAGTAGTATTAATATTAATAATAAATAGGCTACTAAGTACGGGATTTTAAACTAATAACCCCGTATCTTAATAATCTTTACGTATATAGTTACTAAGTATACCCTCTTTATAAGGATCGTAAGAGGGGTATATATTAAAAAAAGTTTAAAGTACTTCCCTACGGGTATATAAGATACTTAGTTAAATACGTATTTAAAACGTATAACTTATATAAAATCTAGGTACTTATACTTAAATAAGTATTTATTATAAAGAATATTAAGTTTAATAAAAAAGTTTTTTATAATCCCATATACGAGGAGTAAGTTATTATAAATAAGGAAATAAATTTAGTAATCTAAGAGATATAAGAACTTTTTAATATCAATAATAAGCTAGTTTAAGTACTTAGGGAAGTAGATTTAAACTTCGGAAATATTAATATTTAAAATAACTTTATAATTAAGGATAGTATTATTATTAGATTTTTAACTATATAGGATACTAAGTAATTAATAAGCGTATTATAAGGTATAATTAATAAAATAGAAGAGGTTATTATAGTTTTATTATTATTATTAACTCCTGAAATAACCTTTTTATATAAGCTCGGGGGTAGGAGTAAGGAAGGGGATATAATAACCGGGTTATAAATAGCTCTATATAGTTTATAATCTTTTTTATAAGCGTTTATATATATTATAAAGGTTCTTAAGCTTTTAATTTTTAATAGCTCTTAGTAAAACGTTAGAGTATCAAAAAAGTATAGGGTATAAAGGACTTTCGCGGTGCGGTACTTAGGAAGAACTACTAATACTTATAAAAGTAATATAAGATACCTCCTTCGATCGGGTTAAAACGGCCTTAATTAACGGAGTTATAATTAAAGAAAGAGAGTAATATTAACTAGATTAGAAAAGTAGAGTTCTTAATTATCTTATATTATTATATTCGAAGGTAAATTATTAAAAAAGCTCTAGTTTAATCCTAAAAAAAAAGGGTATATATATAATTAAAGTAGAAATCCGCGCTACTAAGCTCTTCTCCTTAATCGGGGGCCCTTTTCTTTATATTTTCCTCCGATTAGCTCTCCTATAGGTCCTTATACTTAATTAGCTTAGAAAAAAGAAATACTAGGACTAATCGCCCTACCCTATTCTAATTATCCCCTAATTTTTTTTTCCTAATCTTTTATAAAAAGAAATTATCTTAAATTAGTTCTAGTTACTATATATAATTAATCGTATTAAGCTTTTTACTTACCCTTCTTCTTTATAATTACTTTCTTTACTTCCTCTACTTTTACTACTTTCTTTACTAACTTTACTTAGTTCTTATTCTAATCCTTTTTAATAATCTCTTAATCTTAACTTTTACTAGCCTAATTTTCTTTAGATTTCTTTATTAATAATAGTATTTAAGGAGTATAAGTTAGAGTTATATATATAATTTTTATAATCAGGTTATTATATTAATTAACTTATTATTTTCTTATACTCTTATTAATATTAGTTTTATTTATATATATATTACGATATTATAAAAGATCTTAATAAAACTTAGCTAGTTCTTAATACTAACGTTTATTATTCTCTTATATAGCTTAATTATACTTAAAAAGTATATACTTAATAACCTCTTATTTTAACTAAACCTTTAGTATTTTAATTAGAGTTTTTATAATAAGACTATTCTTATCCCTAACTAAAATATTTAAAAAATTACTTTCCTAGTTACTTAGACTAGTTTTATTAAGAGCCGGGCTAAGGTATAATAACGATTTAAGTAGTAATATATTTAATAAAGACTTTATAACTTAATAAGTCTTAAGAATATTAATTAGATATATAAGTTAATTATTAATAACGGTATTTAAATACTAATTAATAGCTTTTATTAGTTTAATTGCCCGTAGAGTTTAATTAAGGTTACTACTTATTATAGATTTTTAAGTACTTTTTAGTATTTTTAAAGATCGAAATAATAAGAATAACTCTTTAAAAATAATAAGTTCTTATTTAAAGTTTTTAACTATTTTATACGTTTTTTTAAAATATATAAAATTAATAAGAGTATAATAGCTATAATTATAGGGATTATAAATTTTTAAATCTTAGTTAATAAACCTAAGGCTAGGTAAATAAGTACCGGATTTCTAAGGAGTTAGTACCTTAGGGGCGTTAATTATAGCGTAGTTAAAGTTATTTAAATTAGTATAAGGTTTATTTTTAAAGTACCGATCGTTTATTATTTTATTAAAGGACCTTTTTAAGGGAGGTCTTATTATATTAAAAAAGTAATAATTATTATATTAAAACTCGTAACTAATTTACTAGATCTAAGCTACGCGGAGTTTATTATTAAATAATTTAAAATATTTATAAATTATTTAATACGTATTATAAGTTAGGTTAAGCTAGTTATATCGGACTATATTATAAAACTATTTAAGTATATATAAACCGTATTTTTATTTACTTAGTTATTATATTATAGGGATTATATAAGTATTTATATTAATTAGTTATTAAATATAAAGAGGTATATCGATCTAGTTATAAAAGGCCTTTAGTACTTAGATATTATTAATAAATATCCTCTTTAAATACTTAAGAGCTTATTTTAGATCGTATTAATAAATTATATTATCTTACTAATTAATAATTATTTTTATAAAATAGCCCGGATTATTAACGTAAAAAAAGAAGATTACTAAGTATATTAAAGTCCTAATTTTTTATATAATCTCTTAAGTTTAAGGGATTAGGGTAAGGGTCTTATTTAGTTTAAAAGTACTCTCTTATCCCTCTTTAATTATAATTATATTACGTACTAAAACGAGGTCCCGTATTATAATTTCTATAATAGATCCGATCTCGTATTTCTAAATTTAATCTTTATATAATAAGCGTTTTTAAAAATTATAATAATTAGTTAAGATCTTTATTACTTTATAATAAGTTTAATCTATCTAAATCTTCTAGTTTTTTAAACCCTTAAAAACCTCGGAGCGCTAATTAAAAAAAGGAAGTACGTTCCCTATACCGAGCTAATTAGGAAAATCGATTTTATAAGGGGTTAGGATTATTTAAAAAAAACTAGTTTATTTAAATACTAAGTTTAAATAATAGTTAGTATACGCTTTATATTAGTAGTTCGTATTAAAATTAATAAACTAAGAGTCTTTAGTATTTATTATAGTCCTAGGGTTAGTCTTATTAAAAATAATATATCTATTTAGATTTTACTTTTTTAATTAGTATTTAGTATTATTTTTAAGGTTCTTTATTATAATTAGGCCCTAAATTCGCGCTATATTCTTTTTATTATTTAGCTTAAAAAGGGAAATAGGAGGTAAAGAGGTTATTATAAATTACTAAGTTAGTATTTATATAATAAATTAAAAAATAAAAATTAAAAAAAGTTTAATTAGTAATAGTTATAGGGAAGTGGTTAAGGAGAGAAGAAGGAAAAGTTAAATAGCTAGGTAAAAAGCTATTTTTTTATACTAATCGCAAGGGTAGCCTCTACTAATTAAGAAAAAAGGCGCTATATTACGAATAATAAGAAGGCCCCGATCCTATAATTTACTTCTTCTTTTCTTTATATAATAATTATAATTTAGCGCTAATTAGCTAAGAGGCTTATAATACTTTCCTCTTTAATACCCCGGATCTAGGGGGGTATATAGAGGCCCTTTTTCGATTACTCTATTGCTTTTTATTTCTTTCCCTAAATAATAGCTTCTTAATTATAATTATCCTTTTTTACTTAGTCTCTTTTTTTTTTAATAATATAATTTACTTACTTATTATATTTAATACTTTAGCTATTAATAACGCGTATTAGATTATTAAAACTATTTATTACGACGTCCGGCCTTAGTAATATTCCTCCTCTACTCCTAAAAAGGTCTATTTTTAAAAAACTTAGGGCTATAAGTTTTAAGAAGTTAGTAAAAAGTAGACTATAATAAGCACTACTTTATTTGATCTTTTTAATCCTTATTTTAATCTAATATTACTTTTTTTTAGATCCTTAAAATTACTAATTAGTTAACTTTTTTTAAATTAGCTAGAGAGCTTTATACTAAATTCTATATTATAAATCCTTAGGTTAATAAATATACTAAAAAAAAAATAGCTTAGAAGTTTTAGTAATTAATTACGAATTAGAACGTTATTAAGAAGTATATTTATAATCTAGGTATTATAAATAGATTATTTTTATAGAGTTATTAGGTTTTTATTAATTATAATTACGCTAGTTATTTTAGCCCTCTATTTTAATAATTAAGTAAACGAACCCTTATTATTAATTCTTTACTTATTTAAACTTATAGCGTTTAGAATATTATACTTTATAACTATTATACGTAGTCTTTTTAAAAGTATATCGGTTTTAATACTAAGGAGCTAGTTAGAAAAATAGTCCCCTATTTTAAGTATATTTTTTTTTAAATTACTTTAATAATTAATATAATAATTATATATATTCTAAAAATAAAAAATACTATTTTAAAAAGAGTAACGACTAGTAGGCTATTAGTTAGTCTAGAGCCGACTCTAAGTAAGGCTATTATTATTATTATATAATAAGTAGTAGTAAAATAGCGTCTCTAATCCTAACTAATATTAAAAAAGTTAAGACTTTAGTTTATATAGTCTCTAACTAGATCGATATTACTAAGACTAAGGAGGATAAGTACGATTCTATTCTTAAGGACGCCCCTCTTATATACTTTATTAAAAATTATATATTTATAATTTATAAAAATTATTAATATATTAAGATAAAATAAGTAAAATAAGAGGTTATATAAACTAAGCTAAATACTAAACGAGCTTGATTAAATAGGAAACTAAGCTTAAATATTTAAAAAAAGGGGTAGGGTTTCTTAATACGATTATATAATTAGTAAATAAAGTCGTTAAGTTTTTAATTATAATAACTAAAAAATAATTCTTCTCTTCTTATCGTCCTTTTATATTTTTATTTTAAATCCGAATAAAAAAATAATTAAAGAATTAATAAGACTTAATAACGTTTTTATAAAATAATATTTAATAAATAAAAAGAACTCGTAGCTTATACTAAGGATTAGTAATAGTAAGGGGTAGTTTAGCCCTCTCGAGAGGCCCTCGCTTATAATTAGGTTTATTTAGTAATTAGTTAAGTATCCTTATTCTTAGAATTTATTATATTATTATTATAATTAAAAAGTAGAATCGTAGCGTTAATTATATTATTTTATAAGGATAAAAGGTTAGTTAAGTTAAAAATAAAGTCCTTATAAAGATTAAACTTATTAAGTAATAAGTAGAGGCCTTCCGAAGATTTTAAGAACTTCTTAAGTCGATTATTAATATAAATAGCCCCTATAATTAGTTTATTAATAAGCGTTTTTAATTAATTTAACGATTTATTTAGAGCGGCTAAGTAGATATAAAAAAGTCCTTATTAATAATAATCGAGTTTTTTAGAAGTTAATATATCGTTTTTTTATTAAATATTAAAAATAAAAACTAAATCGCTAGTTTATAACTTTACTAATTAAAAAGTATACGAGGAGTTAAACTAGTTACGGGTTTAGGCTTAGTATTAAGCGACTTTATTAACTATAGTTTCCCGGTTATTTATTAAGGAAGTAAAAGCTCGTAATTAGGCTTAAACTTCTTAATCTATTATATATATATTTTCCTAATTAAGTACTCTCTAAATTGCCGTTCTTTTTTTAATTAGGGTCGTTATATAATAATTATAAATAAAATAGAACGGTATATAACCTAATAATACTTTAATAATTATCCTATTTATAAAAAGGGCTATAGCTAGTATTAGTTTAATATTTTTTTTTTAATTTAACTAAATACGAAGTATATATATAATAAGTTAGTAACCTTTCTTAAAGAGCCCGTTAATACGAAGGTTATAAGCCGATATAACCTTTTACTAAGTACTATATCGTTAATTAAGTTATATTATAGCGCCTATATTTTCTTATCCTTTATTAATAATTAGAGTACCGTAGATCCTATAATAATAAATAATATTTTTTTAAATAAACTTCGTAATATTTTTTAATATAGCGTTCCTTATAATCCGTGTTTTTAAGTATTTTATAAACTTATAACGTATTTTAATAACCTTTTATTTATTTATATACTAAACGTTTAAATAGACCCTAAAGAAAAGTTTATAAATCGGAATTATAAATATATAGGGGTCGTTAAAGCGTCGTAATCTAGCTTTTTAATAAGTTTTATAAGTCGTAATTAGCTCCCGAGTCTAAGCGTATATTCTTAGCTAGTAGTATTATTTTATAAAATAAAAATATATAACCTCTCGTCTCTTATACTTAGACTTATTATATACTTTACTAATTAGGTCTACTTAGTAGCGCTTATTATTAATTACTTAAGTAAGTTAAGGACGAGTTTTTATTCTTTATTAAAATAAAAGTTTATTTTATATAATAAATCGTATTACTATTTATTTAAAACGTCTAAATTAATTAAAAAGTATACTGGCTAGCCTTTTTAAAATAAAAAAGAAATAAGTAATTTATTTTAAAAAGTCCGATTATTATTCGTTCGGCGCTAGTATATCGGCCGGAATATTTATTTCCTATATTTAATTAATAATAGTATTACTACGACTATATATTATAATAAAAAAGTTCTTTACGACTTATATTTATAAGACTTATATATTAATAAAGTCCTTAATATCCTTATTAAGCTCTACCTTAACTAAGTTAGATTAACTAGGGGGTTTTCTTAAAAAACTATCTACTATAGTATTCTTTTTCCTATTAATATACTTAATTTTAAAATTAAAAAGTCTAATCTAAGAGAGTTAGCGTATTATTATTACTAATAATAGGTTATTCGCTATATTATTAATCTAAATAACTAAGATTTAAGCGTCGGTTTTTAGTAAGAAGTTAATTTTAAATAAATAATTATAAAAATACTTTAGGCTTATTAAAACGCCTTATATTTTAAGCTTTTTAAAGTTATAATTAAGCTTTAGCCCGCGCTATATCCCGCTCTTATATTAAGTAATAATACGCTTATTATTAATAATCTAATTAAGTATATTATTCTATTTTTTAATATTAGCGTCCGTTATAAAAATAATCCGTCTAGCCTTAGTATTATAGTTTAGTAAAACTAAAATAGGAGCTATAATAATCGCTTTTTTAAACGTTTTTATAACTTCGATTTATAGCGCTCCCTATTTAAAAAATTAGTTCTTACTAAGTAAGGAGTATAACGGGGCTACTTTAAAAAAAAATTACTCAATTTAATAATAATAAAAAGTAATAATACTAAGAAACGATCTAATTTCTAAGATATTTAAGTATTTTATTTATTTAAAAATCTTAAGAACTTTAGTCTAATTAAGCTATTTTCTTTTTATATTATAAAAATAGTTTATAATAACCGCGGATAGCTAGTACTATTACAACTTTATTTTAGAGATAATATAGCTAGTTAGTTTAATATTAACTAAGACTTAATTAATATTCTAGAAGTATTTATAAATAAATCGCTAGATCCTAAGATAGTTAGTTAAGTACTTATTATTATAGTAGGATTACGGGCTTTTAACTACGATATTATTAATAAAAGTATTATAATATTTTAGAATTAAGTTATAAAAAATATAGGTTATAATTTTATAGAATTAGGCTATTAAATTTATTACTCTTATTAGGAGCGTATAATATTTATATAGCTTAAGTAGAGTTAAGAAGGTCGTTAGATTATAGCTCTTTTTATTTAAAAAAATCTAATTATAATTAAAAAAGAAATCTAAGAGGGAAATAAGTTAATTTATAATAAATTCTTTTAAAAACTCGTTAGTATTAAGTAGTTATTAAATATTTTAAAAAATAATAGCGTTAACCTTAGTTACTAAGTTAATTAGCTAAAGACTGCCGTTCTTTTTTATTACTAAGAACTAAGGGTTTTAATATATAGTATAGCTTTTTTTAATAATACCCTAGGTAATACGTTCTTAGATTATTTTAAAAACTTTTAATAATAGAGCTTTTAGGATCGGGATACCTTTTACTTACTAAGTTTTATAAAATATAGTTTTAATTAATTATAAGAGTACGATTATAGGGTTAAGACGGCCGTATTTAAAAAAGTCCTATACTAACGCTTTTTCTTAATTAAAGAGTATTTATTTAAAAAAATCTTATTTATAAAATAGGAAATAGTTATAATCCTTAAAAATAGCTTAGAGGCGGTCGTTCGTTAATTTAAAGCCTAGTTTTATATTTAAGAACTTAGGTATAATAATATCTCTATAGGGGCCCGATTAATCTTATAGCTTATTTTTAACCTTTTTAAGTTTCTTAAGCTTTTAATAAGGATCGTTATTAAGTATTAATTTATTAAAAAGCGTATCGTTAACTAGTTAAACTTTCTAATCCTTCTTTTTATATATTATATTAGCTTTTATAATATAGGGAATTTTATAAAAGGCTTTTTTAGCTATTTTATACTATTTTAATACTTTTTACTTTAGTTTTATAATTTATTATTTAATATATAACTCCTCTTATTAAGAGGTAAGTATTCTTATTAAAAAACGTAAATCGTTTTAGTTAGCTAATCCGTTCGGTCTATCTCTAGCCTTACCCTAAGTAGTTACTATTACTCTCTTAATTTATATAATCTAAAGCTAGATCGTATAGAGCGTAACTATAGTTATAATTTAATTAGCTTAGCCTTAGTTTAAAACTATTATAATACGCTCGTCTTTTTTTAATTTAAATTCTAAGTAAGGGTTATTAAAATTAGTAATATCCTTAGTTATATTATTAGTATTTAGTTTTCTAATTTAAAAACTTTTTTTATATATTACTTAAGCTAGGGTAAAATATTTTTTATGTTCCGAAAACCGTTTATTTTAATTATTTTTATAAAGATCCTTAGTCTCGCGTCCTTAATATAAATTAGAATAGTAATTATTAACTTATTATATTTAAAAAATAGCTTAGTATTTTATATAAATAGAAAACTTAGTAGTAATAAATTAGAGGTCTCTTACTCGTTCTTAATAAAAAAATAAGTAGTTATTTTAAACTTATTAATTTATATATCCGTAAAGTAGAAGTTATTAAAAGTTATTTAGCTAGTTAGATCGTACTTAAACGTCTATATCTAAAACTTTATTATTATATAAGAAATACTAGCTTTTTTAACGTATTATTTTAAGAAGATATTAACTTATACCCTAGTATTTAAAATAGTAATAATTATCGAACCCTTATTATCCTAATCTACGCTAAATATTTAGATTTTTAACTAAAAGTAAGTATTTAAGATTATAAAAGTTAAGAACTTAAAAGTCGGATTAGTATTTTTAACTTTACTAATCTTAGTTATATAGCTCGGCCTTAAAAGGAGGTTCTAGTTATACTTATTAAAAAAATCCTTAATATCCTTTTATTATTACCTATTCTTACTAAATTTACTAAGGATTTTAGAGCTTTTAATAGAATTTTATTAATATTAAAGTACTCTTAATTACGTATTAAAGTTATTATTATTATAATATATTTTAATATAATCTTTTATAAGAAGTTTATAAAAAGCGAGATTAAGGCCTCGAGCCTCTTTTTTATTAGCTTTTTTATCTTAGCCTTAAGGTTAAAATTATAAGTTTAATTTATAGTTATTATTTTTTAAATCTTATAAAAAAGAGGCTCTTAAGATCCTTAAGTACTAATATTAGGGATACTAATTAGGACTTTAATAAGCTAGGGCCTAGAGATAGATATAGAGGTCACGTTCTTTACTATTTTAAAAACCTTATTACTATTATTAATTTTTATAATTTCCCTTTTTTAATTAAAAAAAGAAACCGTTTTTTTTTTAAATTATAAGGACTAGCTTGGGCTATTAATCTTATATATCTTCTTAAAGTATAACGTAGTTACCGAGGTATAGTTCTTAAGTAATTCTTTTTTATAAATAATATAAACGTTTACTTAGTTATAGTAGCTTAAGTTAGGTTATACTACGTAAACGTATTTAATTATACTTATAGGATTAGCTAAGGGAAGTATAAGTATAGTTTATTAAAATAGTCCGATCTAATAATTTAGAATTTACTTAGTTAAAAGCTTAGTATCTTCCTTAGTTAATATATTTATTATATAAAAAAAAAAAAATAATACGATTAGTAATCGTACGCTTTTTTTTATTTTTAATTATAATAAAAGGGATATTTTTTATAAACTTATAACCGTTATACTTTCCATAGTACTAAGCTCCCTAAGCTAAAATAATAAGATAAGTGTCCTTATTAAGAGTATACTAATCGTAATCCTTAATAATCTAGTAATATAGACTTTAGTAGTACTAATAATAGTCTCTAGGTCTTATAATTAGGGGCTAATTAGGACACGTAGTACTTATATTAAATATATAAGTAAGACCTTAAGAATAAATACTATTTTAATAGATCTTTAGCTTATTTATTTTATTAACTAGGTTAGAATTAGTAATATTATTAGTAATTACTTAGGTAACCTAGGCCCCTATGATTAACTAGCGATATTATTAATAATTTAGATATTAGTACTAAGTATTTTTATATACTTATAAAATAGGGGATCGTAGCGAGGTTTTAAGTTAATTTTAATTATTAATAAAAAGTAAGCTATATTCTTTTTTATATATAATTACGTTAAGAAGTCTTATTTTAAACCTTATATACTTTATTAATTTAATAAAGCTATTTAAAATAACCCCGACTTCCTCTATTACTTTTTTTATAATATTAGTATAGAACTACTTATATATAGCCTTAATTAGGCTCTTATTAGTTATAATATAGAGGTCTTATCGTTTAATAAGGGTAATTATATTATTAATCTTAGTAAATAGTACCTAAGTAGAGTTTAAATCTAAAAATAAAATAAGTAATCCTTTAATAACTCTTTTAATTTACTCTTTTTTATTTAAAAAGTAATTAATATCTTATTTTTTATACTTTTTTTAAAAAAAATCCTTAGCTTAGGCCTAGGATAGCCCTCTAATCGCGTCCTTAACTAGAGTTTAATAATCTCTTTTTATAATATACGTAATAAGTTTACCTCTAAATTAATCTAGGACCCTATTAATCTTATACTAGTCCTCGAACTTTTTTAAAAAGTTTATAATATTATTATTTTTAAAAACTATAGTCCCTTTTTAACTAAGGAATAGTATTTTATAAAACTTTATATTTTTTATTAAATTAAGCTAAGGAATTATAGGGTCCTTAGTTTAAAACGTAGTTATTTAAATCTAAGTAGTAATAGTACTTAGGAAGGTATTAATTAAAGTATTTATTTTAACTTAAGCCGTAACTAGCCTTTTTTAATTAGATTAGTAAATAGATCCGTTACTAGAGGTAGGCTTCTTATTATTAAATAACTCCGCGGTTTATAAGTTTTAATAAATTATAAAGGCTAGTTTAATAAACGGTTTATTTAAAGTAAAAAGGTTAAGTTTATATAATTAAACGTCCTAAAAAAAGCTAATAATAATAAAAATAACGTATTAGTTATTTATATTTATAGTCCGAGGTTATTAAAAATATAGTTTATTAATTTTATTTATAATTTTAATAGTTTTATATTAGTTTATTTATTTTAAATAGAGTTTAAAAAAAGAGGAGAGGAGCTATTTTAATAACTAGAGCGTAGCTATTATTTTAATTAGCGTAATTTAAGCCGTCCTTCTTAGCCCTTACTAAGTATATAACTAGAGTTTTAATTAAACTTTATATTAGGTTTATAATAATACTAATTAAAATTATTAATAAGTCTAGTTAAAAACTAATTTCCTAAGCGCCCTTAGTCCGACGTATTCGTATTTCTAAATAAGTTTATTATTAAATCTCTAGGCTATATTAATTAATAAGGAATAGTTTAGTTAAATAACTAGTTATACTTATTAAGGTATTTTATCGGTTCTAATTCTAAGTCGTTATTTGTCTTATTATATTATTATAATATTCGTATTTAGGCCTAATCCGGTCCTAAGTATTTATATATTTTTCTATTTATTTATTTTATTTATTTATTAAGGTTTATTATATCCCCCTCTTATTAAATAAGAAGCCCTTTTTTATATATCTTCGTCTTTATATTTTAATTATTTAGTCTTTTTTTTTATTAAAGTCCTACTACTTATATTTATTTTAATTATTATACTACTTTTTTTTATTTATTTATTTAAACTATCTCTGATTAAGTTGGGTTTTTTTTTACTTATTCTCTTATTTAAAAAGGGAAGGGATTTTTAAAAGGGGAGACTATTAAAAAAGTATAAGGTATAAAGGACTTTTATAATACGGTGCTTAAGAAGAACTATTAATATTTATAAAAGTAATATAAAATACCTCTTTTAATTGGGTTAAAACGGCCTTAATTAACGGAGTTATAACTAAGGAAAGAGTATAATATTAACCGGATTAGAAGGGTAGAGTTCCTAATTGTCTTATATTATCGTATTTAAAAATAAATTATTAAAAAAGCTCTAGTTCGATCTTAAAAAAAAAGGGTATTAGAATAGGGTAGGGCGATTAGTTTTAGTCTTTTTTTTCTCTAAAGCTAATTAAGTATAGGGACTTATAAAAGAGCTAATTAGAGGAAGATATAAAGAGAAGGGCCCCTAATTAGGAAGAGGAGCTTAGTAGTATAGATTTTTATTTAAATTATATATATACTTTTTTAAGATCGAACTAGAGCCTTTTTAATAATTTACTTTTAAATATAATAATATAAAATAATTAGGAAGTTTACCCTTTTAATCTAGTTAATATTACCCTCTTTTCTCGGTCGTAACCCCGTTAATTAAGGCCGTATTAACTCGATTAAAGGAGGTATTTTATATTATTTTTATAAGTATTAGTAGTTTTTTTTAAGTACTATACTACGAAAGTCCTTTATACCCTATACCTTTTTAATAATCTCCTTTTTTAAAAATCCCTTCCCTTTTTAAATAAGAGAATAAGTAAAAAAAAGCCCGACTTAATTAGAAATAATTTAAATAAATAAGTAAAAAAAAGCGGCGTAATAATTAAAATAAATATGAGTAATAGGACTTTAATTAAAAAAAAAACTAGGTAATTAAGATATAAAAATAAAAACGTATAAAAAAGGGCTTTTTATTTAATAAGAGGGGGATATAATAAACCTTAATAAGTAAGTAAGATAGATAAGTAAAAAAATATACGGATACTTAGGACCGGATCGGGCCTAAATATAAATATTATAATAGTATAATAAAATAAATAACGAGTTAGGATTAGAACTAATAAAATATTTTAATAAGTATAACTAGTTATTTAACTAAATTATTTTTTATTAATTAATATAGCCCGGAGATTTAATAATAAACCTATTTAGAAATATAAATACGTCGGACTAAGGGCGCTTAAGAAACTAGCTTTTAACTAGACTTATTAATAATTTCGATTAGTATTACTATAAGCCTAATACGAAGTTTAATTAAAACTCTAGTTATATACTTAGTAAGGGCTAAGAAAGACGGCTTAAATTATATTAATTAGGATAACGGCTATGTTTTAGTTATTAAAATAGTTCCTCTTTTTTCTTTTAAAACTCTATTTAAAGTAAATAAACTAATATAAAACTATTAAGATTATAAACTAAATTAATAAATTATATTATTAATAACCTCGGACCGTAAATATAAATAATTAATATATTATTTTTATTATTATTAGCGCCCCTTAGGACGTTTAATTATATAAACTTAACCCTTTTATTTTAAATAAACCGTTTATTAAGCTAGTTTTTATAGTTTATTAAAACCTATAGACTGCGGAGTTATTTAATAATAAGAAGCTTATTTTTAATAACGGATTTACTTACTAATTTAATTAGAAAAAGCTAGTTACGGCTTAGGTTAAGATAAATATTTTAATTAATACCTTTTTAAGTACTATTATTACTTAGATATAAATATTTATGTTTTAAACTAAGGACTTTATAATTCTTTAGCCTAATTTAATAAAAAATATAGGGTTTTATAAAATACTATTCTCTAGTTAAAAAGGGATTATAGTTTTTAAAAGTAATAATATCGTAGACTTTTTAAAAAAGTTTAAAGATTAGTACGAGATTAATAAGGTCCTAGACCGATTTAGAGGTAAATTTATTATATATATTATAAAAGGAGATTATTAAATTCTAATTAAAGACGTAATTAGAGGACTACCCTAGGCCCAAGCTAAGGATTTTTCTTTAAAAGAGTATAAAAAATAAGATACTAACTATTTTTTAAATAAAGAAAAGTAAATTAAAAGAGTTACTAAAGGACTACTTATCTTATTTTCTAACTTAAACTCTACTTAAGTACTATTTATTAAGATTAATAATATAATTACTTTTATTAAATAATAAGACCTCTATATTATAATGAATAAGAGCTTAATTAAGGCTATATATAAGTAGTTTTATATCGATATTATAAAAAAAGTAGTAGAAAAAGTCGGGGTTATTTTAAATAGCTTTATTAAATTAATAAAGTATACGAGGTTTAAAATAGGACTTCTTAACGTAATTATATATAAAAAGAAATATAACTTACTTTTTACGAACGATTAGAGTTAACCCAAAACCTTTTTATAATCCCCTACTTTATAAGTATATAAAAATACTTAGTACTAATATCCGAACTATTAATAATATTACTAGTTAATAATAAGGGCCTAGATTACCTAGGTAGCTACTAATAATACTACTAATTCTAACCTAGCTAATAAAATAAGTAAGCTTAAGATTTATTAAAATAGTATTTATTCTCAAGGTCTTATTTATATATTTAATATAAGTATTATACGTCCTAATTAGCCCCTAATTATAGGACCTAGAGACCGCTATTAGTACTATTAGAGTCTATACTACTAGATTATTAGAGATTACGATTAGTATATTCTTAATAAGGACGCTTATTTTATTATTTTAGCTTAGGGAGCTTAGTATTACGAAAAGCGCGATAGTTAAGAGCTTATAAGAAATATCCTTTTTATTATAATTAAAAATAAAAGAAAGCGTGCGATTATTAATTATATTACCCTTCTTTTTTATATAGTAAATATATTAACTAAGGAAGATACTAAGCTTTTAGCTAAGTAAATTCTAGATTATTAAATCGGATTACCTTAGTAAACTATATTTACATTTCCCTTAGCTAATTTTATAAGTATAGTTAGATACGTTTACGTAGTACGACCTAACTTAGGCTACTATAGCTAAATAGACGTCTATATTATTAATAAAAAAAGACTACTTAAGAACTATATTTTAATAATTATATTATACTCTAAGAGGATATATAAGATTAATAGCCCAAGCTAGTCCTTATAATTTAAAAAAAAAACGGTTTCTTTTTTTAATTAAAAAAGGGAAATTATAAAAATTAATAATAGTAATAAGGTTTTTAAAATAGTAAAGAACGTGACCTCTATATCTATCTCTAGGCCCTAGCTTATTAAAGTCCTAATTAGTATCCCTAATATTAGTACTTAAGGATCTTAAGAGCCTCTTTTTTATAAGATTTAAAAAATAATAACTATAAATTAAACTTATAATTTTAACCTTAAGGCTAAGATAAAAAAGCTAATAAAAAAGAGGCTCGAGGCCCCGATTTCGCTTTTTATAAACCTCTTATAAAAAATTATACTAAAATATACTATAATAATAATAATTTTAATACGTAATTAGAGGTATTTTAATATTAATAAAATCTTATTAAAAACTCTAAAGTCCTTAGTAAATCTAGTAGAGAATAAGTAATAATAAAAAGATATTAAAGATCTTTTTAATAAGTATAATTAAAACCTCTTTTTAAAACCGAGCTATATAGCTAAGATTAGTAGAGTTAAAAGCGCTAATTTAACTTCTAAGCTCTTAACTTCTATAATCTTAAACGCTTATTTCTAGTTAGAAATCTAAATATTTAGTATAAATTAAAATAATAAGGGTTTAATAATTATTACTATTTTAAATATTAGGGCATAAGTTAATATCCTCTTAAAATAATACGTTAAAAAAGCTAGTATTTCTTATATAGTAATAAAGCTTTAAATATAGATATTTAAATATAATCTAACTAACTAAATAACTTTTAATAGCTTTTACTTTACGGACGTATAAATTAATAAGTTTAAAATAACTACTTATTTCTTTATTAAGAACGAGTAAGAGACTTCTAATTTATCATTACTAAGTCTTCTATTTATATAAAATACTAAGCTATTTTTTAAATATAATAGGTCGATAATTACTATTCTAATTTATATTAAGAACGAGAGACTAAGGATCCCCGTAGAGATAATTAGGACGAACGGTTTTTAAAACGTAAAAGATATTTTACTCTAACTTAAGTAGTATATAAAAAAAGTTTTTAAATTAAAAAACTAAATATTAATAATATAACTAAGGATATTACTAGTTTTAATAACCCTTATTTAAAATCTAAGTTAAAAAAAAACGAGTATATTATAGTAGTTTTAAACTAAAATTAAGTTAATTAGATTATAATTATAATTACGCTTTATATAATTTAGCTTTAGATTATATAAATTAAGAGAGTAATAGCGGCCGCTTAGGGTAAGGCTAAAGATAAACCGAACGGATTAACTAACTAAGACGATTTACGTTTCTTAATAAAAATACTTACTTCTTAACGAGAGGAGTTATATATTAAATAATAAATTATAAAGTTAGAGTAAAAAGCGTTAAAATAGTACGAAATAATTAAAAAAGCCTTTTATAGGATTCTTTATATTATAAAAATTAATATAATATATAAGAAAAAGGACTAGAAGGTTTAGTTAGTTAATAACGCGCCCTTTAATAAATTAATACTTAATAACGATCTTTATTAAAAGCTTAAAAAACTTAAAGAAGTTAAAAATAAGTTACGAGACTAATCGGGCCCTTATAAAAATATTATTATACCTAAATTCTTAAATATAAAACTAGGTTCTAAATTAATAAACGACCGCTTTTAAATTATTTTTAAAGATTATAATTATTTTTTATTTTATAAATAGGATCTCCTTAGGTAAATACTCTTTAATTAAGAAAAAGCGCTAATATAGGACTTTTTTAAATATAGCTATTTTAACTCTATAGTCGTACTATTATAATTAATTAAGATTATACCCTATAAGGCCTAATAAGTAAAGGGTATCCTAATCCTAAAGGCTTTATTACTAAAAGCCTTCGAAGTAATCTAAGAACGTATCGCCCAGGGTATTATTAAAAAAAGCTATACTACGTATCGGAACCCCTAGTTCTTAGTAATAAAAAAGAACAATAGTTTTTAACTAATTAACTTAGTAACTAAGGTTAATACTATTACCCTTTAAAATACTTAGTAACTACTTAATATTAACGAGTTTTTAAAAGAATTTATTATAAATTAACTTATTTCCCTCTTAGATTTCTTTTTTAATTATAATTAGATCTTTTTAAATAAAAAGAGCTACGATTTAACAACCTTTTTAACTCTACTCGGGCTATATAAATACTATACCCTCTTAATAAGAGCGATAAATTCAGTAGCCTAATTTTATTAAATTATAACCTGCATTTTTTATAACTTAATTCTAAAATACTATAACGCTTTTTTTAATAATATTATAGTTAAAGGCCCGCGATCTTATTATAATAATAAGTACTTAACTAACTATCTTAGGATCTAGCGATTTATTTATAAATACTTTTAGAATATTAATTAAATCTTAGTTAATATTAAGCTAGCTAGTTATATTATTTCCGGAGTAAAGTTATAATAGTACTAGCTATTTACGGTTATTATAAGCTACTTTTATAATATAAAAAAGAGACGGCCTAATTAGGCTAAAGTCCTTAAGATTTTTAAATAAATAAAATACTCGAACGCCTTAGAAATTAGATCGTTTCTTAGTATTATTACTTTTTATTATTATTAAATTAAGTAATTTTTTTTTAAAATAGCCCCGTTATACTCCCTACTTAGTAAGAACTAATTTTTTAAATAGGGAGTGTTATAAATTAAAGTTATAAAAACGTTTAAAAAGTAATTACTATAGTTCTTATTTTAGTTTTACTAAACTATAGTACTAAGGCCGGACGGATTATTTTTATAACGGACGTTAGTATTAAAAAATAGGGTAGTATACTTGGTTAAATTATTAATAATAAGCGTATTATTATTTAATATAAGAGCGGGATATAGCGTGGGTTAGAGCTTAATTATAACTCCGGAAAGCTCGAAATACGAGGCGTTTTAATAAGCCTAAAGCGTTTTTATAATTATCTATTTAAGATTAACTTCTTATTAAAAACCGATACTTAAGTCCTAGTTACTTAGATTAATAATATAATAAATAACTTATTATTAATAATAATAATACGCTAGCTTTTTTAGATTAGATTTTTTAATTTTAAAATTAAGTATATTAATAAAAAAAAGAATACTATAGTAAATAGCTTTTTAAAAAAAACCCCTAGTTAATTTAACTTAGTTAAAGTAGAGCTTAACGAGGATATTAAGGACTTTATTAACGTACGAGTCTTACGAATACGAGTTATAAAGAACTTTTTTATTATATTATATAGTCGTAGTAACGCTAATATTAATTAGATATAAGAAATAGATATTCTAGTTAATATACTAGTACTAAATAAATAATAATCGGACTTTTTAAAATAAATCGCCTATTTCTTTTTTATTTTAAAAAGGCTAGCTAGTATACCCTTTAATTAGTTTAAACGTTTTAAATAAATAGTAATATAATTTATTATACGGGATAAACTTCTATTTTAACGAGGAATAAAAACTCGTCCCTAACTTATTTAAGTAATTAATAATAAGCGCTATTAAGTAGACTTAATTAGCGAAATATATAATAAGTCTAGGCATAAGGGACGAGAGGCTATATATTTCTATTTTATAAAATAATATTATTAGTTAAGAATATACGCTTAGACTCGGGAGCTAATTACGACTTACGAGGCTTATTAAAAAGTTAAATTACGACGCTTTAATAACCCTTATATATTTACGGTTCTAATTTATAAACCTTTTTCTAAGGTCTATTTAAACGTTTAGTATATAAGTAAATAAAAAGTTATTAAAGCGCGTTATAAGTTTATAAAATACTTAAAAACGTAGATTATAACGAACGCTATATTAAAGAATATTATAAAGTTTATTTAAGAAGATATTATTTATTATTATAAGATTTACGGTACTCTAATTATTAACGGGGAACGAGAAAATATAAGCGCTATAACGTAGCTTAATTAATAATATAGTACTTAGTAAAAGGTTATATTAGCTTATAACTCTTATACTAACGGGCTTTTTAAAAAAGGTTACTAACTTATTACGTATATACTTCGTATTTAGTTAGATTAAAAAAGGAAAAATATTAGACTAATACTAGCTATAGCTTTTTTTATAAATAGGATAATTATTAAAGTATTATTAAGTTATATACCGTTCTATTTTATTTATAGTCGTTATATAATAACCTTAATTAAAAGAAGAACGGTAATTTAGAGAGTACTTAATTAAGAGAATATATATATAATAAATTAGGAAGTCTAAGCCCGATTATAAGCTTTTACCTTTTTAATAAATAACTAAAAAACTATAGCTAATAAAGTTATTTAATACTAAGCTTAAACTTACGACTAGCTTAACTCCTTATATACTTTTTAATTAGTAAAATTATAAATTAGTAATCTAGTTCTCGTTTTTAATATTTAATAAAAGAACGATATATTAATTTTTAAAAAACTCGATTATTATTAATAAGGACCTTTTTATATTTACTTAGCTACTCCGAATAAATCGTTATATTAACTAGAGACGCTTATTAAAAAACTAATTATAAGGGCTATTTATATTAATAATTAACTTAAAAAGTTCTTAAAGTCTTTAAAAGGCCTCTACTTATTACTTAATAAGTCTAATTTTTATAAGGACTTTATTTTTAACTTAACTAACTTTTTATTTTTATAAGATAATATAATTAATACTACGATCCTATCTCTCGATTATAATAATAATATAATAGATTTTAAGGACGAGGATATTTAATTAATTACTAAGTAAACCCGATCGTAAATAAGGGCCTTTTAAAAAGGCTAAATTACTTTTTATTATTACTAATCCTTAGTATAAGCTATAAGTTTTTTTTATTTATTAAATATTATTTTATAAAAATATTATTAAACTTTATTTATTCTTTAGTTATTTTTTTATTTAGATTTAAGATAAAAATATAAGGAGATAATAAGAGGAGAAGAATTATTTTTTAATTATTATAATTAAAAACCTAACGACCTTATTTACTAACTATATAATTATATTAAAAAACCTTACTCCTCTTTTTAAATATCTAAGCCTAGTTTTCTATTTAATTAAGCCCGTTTAGTATCTAGCTTAGCTTATATAACCTCTTATTTTACTTATTTTATTTTAATATATTAATAACCCTTACGAGTTACGAATATATAGTTTTTAATAAGGTATATAAGAGGGGCGTTTTTAAGAACGGAATCGTACTTATTCTCTTTAATCTTAGTAATATCGATTTAGTTAGAAACTATATAAACTAAAGTCTTAACTTTTTTAATATTAGTTAGGATTAGAGATACTACCTTATTACTACTTATTATATAATAATAATAATAGCCTTATTTAGAGTCGGCTCCGGACTAATTAATAGCTTACTAATCGTTACTCTTTTTAAAATAATATTTCTTATTTTTAGAATATATATAATTATTATATTAATTATTAAAATAATCTAGAAGAGAAACGTACTTAAAATAGGGGACTATTTTTTTAACTAGCTCCTTAGTATTAGAACTGATGTATTTTTAAAAGGATTATATATAATAATTATAAAGTATAATATTCTAAACGCTATAAGCCTAAATAAGTAAAGAATTAATAATAAGGGTTCGTTTACTTAATTACTAGGACAGAGGGCTAAAATAACTAGCGTAATTATAACTAATAAAAACCCGATAGTTCTATAAAAATAATCCGCGTATAATACTTAGATTATAAACGTACTTCTTAATAACGTTCTAATTCGTAATTAATTACTAAAATTTCTAAGCTATTTCTCTTTTAATATACTTATTAACCTAAGGATTTATAATATAGAATTCGGTATAAAGCTCTCTAACTAATCTAAAAAGAGTTAACTAATTAGTAATTTTAAAAATTTAAAAAGGAGTAATATTAGATTAAGATAAGGATAAAAAAGATTAAATAAAATAGCGCTTATTATAGTCTACTTTTTATTAACTTTTTAAAACTTATAGCCCTAAGTTTTTTAAAAATAGACCTTTTTAAGAGTAGAAGAGGAATATTACTAAAGCCGGACGTTATAATAAGTAGTTTTAGTAATCTAATATACGTTATTAATAATTAAAATATTAAATATAATAAGTAAGTGGATTATATTATTAAAAAAAAAGAGATTAAATAAAAAAGGATAATTATAATTAAGAAGCTATTATTTAAGGGAAAAAATAAAAAGCGATAGAGGAATTAAAGAAGGGCCTTTATATACCCCCCCTAAGATCCGGAGTATTAAAAAGGAAAGTACTATAGGCCTCTCGGCTAATTAGTACTAAATTATAGCTATTATATAAAAAAAAGAAGGAGTAAATTATAGGATCGGGGCCTTTTTATTATTTATAATATAGTGCCTTTTTTTTTAATTAGTAGAGGCCGCCCTTACGATTAGTATAAAAGGGTAGCTTTTTACTTAGCTACTTAACTTTTCTTTTTTCCCTCCTTAACTACTTCTCTATAATTATTACTAATTAAACTTCTTTTAATTTTTATTTTTTAATTTACTATATAAATACTAACTTAGCAATTTATAATAGCCTCTTTACTTCTTATCTCTCTTTTTAAGCTAGATAATAAAAAGAATATAGCGCGAATTTATAGCCTAATTACGATAAAGAACTTTAAAAACAATACTAAATACTAACTAAAAAAATAGAATATAAATAAATATATTATTTTTAACGAGACTAACCCTAGGACTATAACGAATACTAAGGACTCTTAGTTCGTTAATCTTAATATAAATTACTAATATAAAGCGTATACTAATTATTACTTAAACCTAGTACCTAAATAAACTAGTTTCTCTTAAATAATCCTAACCCCTTATAAAATCGACTTTTTTAATTAGCTCGGCATAGGGGACGTACTTCTCTTTTTTAATTAATACCCTAAGGTTTTTAAAAGTTTAAAAAACTAAAAAACTTAAATAAGTTAGACCTATTATAAAGTAATAAAGATCTTAATTAATTATTATAACTTTTAAAAACGCTTATTATATAGAGATTAAATTCGAAAATATAAAATCGGATTTATAATAGAGGTTATAATATAAAACATCGTTTTAGTACGTAATATAGTTATAATTAAAGAGGGATAGGAGAGTACTTTTAAACTAAATAAGACCCCTACCCTAATCCCTTAAACTTAAAAAAATATATAAAAAATTAAGATTTTAATATACTTAGTAATCTTTCTTTTTTATATTAACGATCCGGGCTATTTTATAAAAATAATTATTAACTAATAAAATAGTATAGTTTATTAATACGATCTAAAATAGGCTCTTAAGTATTTAGAGAGAATATTTATTAATAATATCTAAGTATTAAAAGCTTTTTATAGTTAGATTAATATACCTCTTTATATTTAATAACTAATTAATATAAGCGCTTACGTAGTCCTTATGGTATAATAGCTAGGTAGATAGGAATACGGTTTATATATATTTAAATAGTTTTATAACGCGGTTTAATATAGCTAGCTTAACCTAATTTATAATACGTATTGAATAACTTATAAATACTTTAAATCGTTTAATAATAAACTCCGCGCGGCTTAGATTTAATAAATTAGTTATGAGTTTTAATATAATAATTATTACTTTTTTAATATAATAAAACCTCTTTTAAAAAGGTCCTTTAATAAAGTAATAAACGATTAAGATTTTAAAAATAAGCCCTATACTAACTTAAATAACTTTAACTATACTATAACTAACGCTCCTAAAGCGCTAACTCCTTAAAAATCTAGTTCTTATTTACTTAGTTTTAGGTTTATTAACTAGGATCTAAAAATCTATAACCCCTATGATTATAGTTATTATACTCTTATTAATCCTATATATTTTAAGAAAATATATAAAATAATTAAAAACTTTAAATAAGAACTTACTATTTTTAAAGAGTTATTTTTACTATTTTAATTTTTAAAAATACTAAAAAGTACCTAAGGATTTATAATAAGTAGCGACCCTAATTAGACTTTATAAATAATTAAACTAACGAAGGTTATTAATTAGTATTTAGATATTATTATTAATAATTAATTAATACGCCTAATTAATACTCTTAAAACTTATTAAATTATAAAGTTTTTATTAAATATATTATTATTTAAGTAATTACTTCGCCTTAGCCTAGCTCTTAGTAAAGCTAGTTTAAGTAACTAAGGAGGTAATTTTTTAAATACTTTAGTTAGGGGCGGGGATAGTTTTATTATAAAAACTCTAATTAAAGTACTAAGGGTTTAATTAAAATAGGAGGCTATTAAGCGTACGCTCTCTAAGTATAATTAGGCTATATAAAAGAATAATAAATATTAGTATTAAGAGCTAACTAAGTTTTATTAAGATCTTTTATAATATTATAATATATATATAAATAAAACTAATATTAATAAGAATATAAGAGAATAATAGGTTAATTAATACGATAACTTAATGATTAAAGCTATATATATAACTCTAACTTATGCTTTTTAAATACTACTATTAATAAAGAAATTTAGAGAGGATTAGGTTAGTAAAGGTTAGGATCGGGAGATTACTAAAAAGGATTAGGATAAGAACTAAGTAAAGCTAGCGGAGAAAGTAATAAAAATAGAGGAGGTAAAAAAAGTAATTATAAAAAAGAAAGGTAAATAAAAGGCTTAATATAATTAACTATATATAGTAACTAAGACTAATTTAAAATAATTTTTTTTATAAAAGATTAGGGAAGAAGAAATTAGGAAATAATTAGAATAGAGTAGGGTAATTAGTCCTAATCTTTTTTTTTTTTAAAAACTAATTAAGTATAGGGACTTATAAAAAAGCTAATTAAAAAAGGATATAAAAAAAAGGGCCCCTAATTAAAGAGAAGAGCTTAGTAGCGCAGATTTTTATTTAAATTATATATATACCTTTTTAAAATCGAACTAGAGCCTTTTTAATAATTTATTTTTAAATATAATAATATAAAACGATTAAGAAGTTTACTTTTTTAATCCGGTTAATACTACCCTTTTTCTTTAGTTATAACCCCGTTAATTAAGGCCGTATTAACTCGATTAAAAGAGGTATTTTATATTATTTTTATAGGTATTAGTGGTTCTTCCTAAGCACCGCACTATAAAAGTCCTTTATACCCTATACTTTTTTAGTATATATATAATTAAAATAAAAATCCGTACTACTAAGCTTCTCTCCTTAATCAGGGGCCCTTCTTTTTATATCTTTTTTTAATTAGCTCTCCCGCAGGTCCCTATACTTAATTAGCTTAGAGAAAAAAAATACTAGGACTAATCGCCCCACCCCATTCTAGTATATAATAAACGAAGTACTAATTATAAAAAAGTAATTCTTAATATTAAAGTTAACGTTAGTAAAGAAGCCTTATAATAAACCTCTAATCTTATATAAGAGTAGAGCTTATAAAAACTACTTTATTAAGTACTAAATAAAGCTTTATTAAGTCCTAAACGTTTAAACCGGACCTATAAACCTTTATAACGCTTTAATAATAATATTTTTATAACGCTCTTATATTTATATATAAAAAACGGTAATTATTAAAACTACTACTAGGACTACTTTTTTTTTATTTTTATATTTAATTAATAAAAAGCTATAAAAAAAAGTAGTATAAGATATATAATACTTTATTAAGTAGTAAAGGGAGTAGTTTATAAGACCTACTTAAAGCGCTCTAAAGGAGTTTAAAAACCCTGACTTATTAAAATTAACTTCTAGAGCTTATTAAAGAAGTTTAGTAATATTAAATATCTTTTATAATAATTATAAAAACTACTTAGGGATACTATAAATATAAAAATAAAAAAGCTAAGAGATATTAGTATATAAAAAGAAGTTAACTATAATCCTAAATAAGGGATCTTATTTTTATTAAAATAGGTATATATTTATAAGTATAACGTTAATAACGAGGTTAGTAAGGTAAAAGTACGTATATATATAAGGGGGGATATATAACTACTTAACCCCTTATAAAATACGTACGCTTTAATACTCGTTATAAAGGCTTTTAAGCTTATAATAATAATAATTACCTAATTTAACCTTAAGGCTAATTAATATAATATTATTAACGTATTCTTTAACGCGCTTATTAAGAGCGAGAAACTAGTAATTATTAAACTCTTAAAAGGATATAAGGTTATTAATAAAATAAGTAAACTTTAATACGCTTTATATAGCCTCTAAGACTTATTAATTTTATAGTTCTAAACTTTTATTTTTATATTTCATAATATAAATATAATATATAGCTACGAGGAGATTTATATTTATTAAATTATAAATAAAAAAGTAATACTAGTGTTCTATATTAACGACTTTATTATTTTATACTATTAAAACGATTAAAAAGCGGCTTAAAGAATCGTTAACGGTATAAAAAAATATATTAACTTTGAAGAGAACGGACTAATTAATTACCTCTTTAAAGTATAAATTCTATAAGACCGTACTACTTATAAGATTTATTTTATTTATAACGTATATATTAAGTAAGTTATTAAGCGCTTTAATCTTATAAACTTACTATATTTAGCTACCCCTCTTTTTTAAAAAGAGTTTAGACTAAACGAGGGGTAAGTAATAAAAGAGGAAATAAAGAGCTATTAAAAAAAGGTCAGAAGTATACTTTATATAGCTATTATAATTAGACTAAACGTCGCTTTTACTTACTTATAATTATTATAGTTCTTAACTAACCTAAGCGGAACTTATACTAAAGTAATTAATTAATATATTTAATATTTCTATATAATAAGATATTTTATACTCTATTATAATAATATACTAAGTACGTAATTATTACTCTTAGCTAGAAATACTAGCTTTATAAATAACGAGATAATACGACGATTATTTTAAGAATACCTAATATTCTTTTTTAATAGCCCTATTTAATAAAAGTTAGTATACTAAGTAACGGTTACGACGTTAAGTACTAAAACTAAGCTTTTTTATTTTAGAAAAACCGTAAAAAAAACCATAGCTCTAAAGCGCTTTTTTAAAAATATTACCCTTAACTTAAGAGAAGTATAATTAGTTAACTATAATAATTAATAAACGATTTAACTCGTTATAAAAAAAAGGGAAAGAATAGCTACTTAACTTCGCTATATTAATATATAAAATATATAGCTAAGATAAGAGTATACTAAACGTAGCTTCGAAGTTACTTATATAATAATAAAAAATATATTAATAAATAGGCTTATTAAAAACCTTTTATTAGCTAATTTTGAATATTTCTATATATTTCTTAACTTTTATAATATATAAAAAGTTATTATAAATAGTTAAAAATAATTAGAAATAATTAATTTAGGCTATATTTAAAAGAACTTATTACTTAAAAATAAACGATAAGTAGAACTTAGAGTATAGCCTAGAGGCTTAAAAATAAATAAAATAGAACTTTTCTTAGCCTAAAGGCTTAAACTCCTAAAATAACCTTACTTCATAAGGTATATATATATAAAAATAAAACTAGGGCTTATACTTACTATTTAAAATCCCGGTTTAAGAAGTACGAAACTATTAAAACTATAGTATTAATAATAAAGAGACTTGTTATACTTATTAAAAACCGCGCCTTACGTACCTTAAAATCCTTAAAATTATAAATAAGGGGAGTAAAAAATAGAGCGACTATTAGGTTAATATTTTAAAATATAAGAGCGGGTAGTATAATAAAAAGTTAGTTATAAATAATTATAATAAGCGTAATTAAAATATAAGTATACTTAAGAGAGGGGTCTAGGGGCGCGCGGGAAGGAAGTCCTTAGTATAAAAGCTAATATAGTTCTTATATATTTTAATATTATTATTTATTTAGTAAATAATACCCTAGAGCTTAGTAATATCTTATTAAAACTATAGTTAGGAGTACGCTTTTTAATAATAAAAAAGGATAATATACTTACGAAAAAAAAGTACTACTTATAATAGCCTCGGTAAGGGCCTAGGTTATTAATTATAAAACGATTAGTATATTAATATATTACGTAGCTAAATAGCTATTAAAATAGCGTATATACTAGCTACTATTTCTTATAAAATAATAATTACTATTTTTATAATTAATATACTAAAGAGCTATTTAAAAATAGGGTATATACTAGATCTCCCGTTTTTTAAGAACTTCTCTTTTAAGCTTTTTAAGGACTAAGTATACGTTAAATAAGCTTAAAATAGTAAAGAGAACTATACTTATTACGGAGGGTACTTTAGCTTTTTAATATTCCTTTTTATTTCTTATTACCTTTTTAAAAAGAGCTAGTTTAACGGTTTTTAGAGTTTAAAATAATATTAAATACGAACTTTTAAAATAATAATATATAATATACCTTTTTTAAAAAACTCGATATTTAAACTAAACTTATTCTTATTCTTAATCTCTAAAAAAGAAATAAATAAAAGCTCGCTAGAGCTTTTATTATTACTATTAAAATAGGGTGGGGCGATTAGTCCTAGTCTTTTTTTTTTTAAAGCCGATTGAGTATAGGGACCTGCGAGAGAGCTAATCGGAGGAAAATATAAAAAAAAGAGCCCCCGATTTAAAAGAAGAGCTTAGTAGTACGGATTTTTATTTTAAATAATATATATACTTTTTTAAGATCGAACTGGAGCTTTTTTAATAATTTATTTTTAAATATAATAATATAAGATAATTAAGAAGTTTACTTTTCTAATCTAGTTAATATTACCCCCTTTTTTTAGTTATAACTCCGTTAATTAAGGCCGTATTAACCCGATTAAAAGAGGTATTTTATATTACTTTTATAAGTATTAGTAGTTTTTTTTAAGTACTGTATTACGAAAGTCCTTTATACCCTATACTTTTTTAATAATCTCCCCTTTTAGAAATCCCTTTTTTTTTTAAATAAGAAAATAAGTAAAAAAAAGCCCGATTTAATTAGAGATAATTTAAATAAATAAGTAAAAAAAAGCGGCGTAATAATTAAAATAAATGCGAGCGGTAGGACTTTAATTAAAAGAAAAACTAGATAATTAAAATATAAAGACGAAGATATATAAGAAAGGGTTTTTTATTTAATAAGAGGGGGATATAATAGACCTTAATAAGTAAATAAGATAGATAAGTAGAGAAATACGTAAATACTTAGGACCGGATTAAGTTTAAATATAAATATTACGATAGTATAATAAGATAAATAACGAATTAAAATTAGAACTAATAGAATATTTTAATAAATATAATTAGTTATTTAACTAGATTGTTTTTTATTAATTAATATAGCTCGGAGATTTAATAATAGACTTATTTAGAGGTACGGATGCGTTGGACTAAGGGCGCTTAAGAAACTAGTTTTTAACTAAACTTATTAATAATTTTAATTAGTATTATTATAAGCTTAATACGAAGTCTAATTAAAACTCTAGTTATATACTTAGTAAGGGCTAAGAAGGACGGCTTAAATTATATTAATTAGGATAATAATTACGCTCTAGTTATTAAGACGGCTCTTTTTTTCTTTTTTTAAACTTTATTTAGAGTAAATAGACTAATATAAGATTATTAAAATTATAAACTAAATTAACGAACTATATTTTTAATAACCTCGGACTATAAATATAAATAATTAATACGTTATTTTTACTATTATTAGCGACCCTTAGGACGTTTAATTATATAAACTTAACTTTTTTATTTTAAATAGACCGTTTATTAAACTAGTTTTTATAGTTTATTAAGACCCGTAGACTATAGAGTTATTTAATAACGAGAAGCTTACCCTTAGTAATAGATCTATTTATTAATTTAATTAAAAAAAGCTAGTTATAGCTTAGGTTAGGATAGATATTTTAATTAATACCCTCTTAAGCGCTATTATTACCTAGATTTAAATAACTACGCCTTAGACTAAGGACCTTACGATTCCTTAGCTTAATTTAATAGAGAATATAAGGTTTTATAAAATACTATTCCTTAGTTAAAAAGGGACTATAGTCTTTAAAAATAATAATATTATAAACTTTTTAAAAAAGTTCGAGGATTAGTACGAGATTAGTAAGGTCCCGGACTAATTTAGGGATAAACTTATTACGTATATTATAAAAAGAGATTATTAAACTTTAGTTAAGGACGTAATTAGAGGACTATTTTAAGCTTAAGCTAAGGATTTTCTTTTAAAAAAGTATAAAAAATAGAATACTAATTACTTTTTAAACAAAGAAGAGTAGATTAAAAGAGTTACTAAAGGACTACTTATCTCGTTTTCTAACTTAAACTTTACTTAAGTACTATTTATTAAAATTAATAATATAATTACCCTTACTAAATAATAAGACCTTTATATTATAATTAATAAGAGTTTAATTAAGGCTATATATAAGTAGTTTTATGTTAATATTATAATAGAAGTAGTAGAGGAAGTTAAGGTTATTTTAAATAGTTTTATTAGATTAACGAAGTACGCGAGGTTTAAAATAGGACTTTTTAATACGATTATATATAAAAAGGAATATAGCCCGTTTTTTATAAACGATTAGAGTTAACTTAAAACCTCTTTACGATTTTTTATTTTATAAGTACGTAGAAATACTTAGTACTAGTATCTAAACTATTAGTAATATTACTAATTAATAATAAGGGCCTAGGTTATTTAGATAGTTATTAATAATACTACTAATTCTAACCTAGTTAACGAAATAAATAAGCTAAAGATTTATTAAAATAGTATTTATTTTTAAGGTCTTACTTATATATTTAATATAAGCGCTATGTATCTTAATTAGCCCCTGATTATAGGACTTAGAAACCGCTACTAGTACTACTAGAGTTTATACTACTAGATTATTAAGGATTATAATTAGTATATTCTTAATAAGGACGCTTATTTTATTATTTTAGCTTAGGGAGCTTAGTATTATAGAAAGTACGATAGTTAAGAGCTTATAAAAAATATCCTTTTTATTATAGTTAAAAATAAAAAAAAACGTGCGATTACTAATCGTATTATTTTTTTATTTTATATAATAAATATATTAATTAAGGAAAATACTAAGCTTTTAGCTAAGTAGATTTTAGATTATTAAATCGGACTATTTTAATAAACTATACTTATACCTTTTTTAGCTAATTTTATAAATATAGTTAAATATATTTACGTAGTACGACCTAACTTAAGTTATTATAACTAAGCGGACGTTTATATTATTTATAGAAAAAGATTATTTAAGAACTATACTTTAGTAACTACGTTATATTTTAAAAAGATATATAAGATTAATAAACCGAGCTAGTTTTTATAATTTAAAAAAAAAAACGGTTTTTTTTTTAATTAAAAAAGGGAAATTATAAAAATTAATAATAATAACGAGGCTTTTAAAATAATAGAGAACGTAACCCCTATATTTATTTCTAAGCCCTAGCTTATTAAAGTCCTAATTAGTACCCTTAATACTAGTACTTAAAGAACTTAAGAACCTCTTTTTTATAAGATTTAGAAAACGATAATTACTAATTAGACCTGCGATTTTAACCTTAGGGCTAAGGTAAAAAAGCTAATAAAAAAGAGGCTTAAGGTCCCGATCTCGCTTTTTATAAACTTTTTATAGAAGATTATACTAGAATATACTACGGTAATAGCGATTTTAATATATAATTAGGGGTATTTTAATATTAATAAAATCTTATTAAAAACTTTAAAGTCCTTAGTAAATTTAGTAAAAAATAAGTAATAGTAAAAGGATATTAAGAATCTTTTTAATAAGTATAATTAGAACCTCTTTTTAAGGCCGAGCTATATAGCTAAGATTAGTAAAGTTAAAGGTACTAATTTAATTTTTAAGTTCTTAACTTTTATAATTTTAAATACTTACTTCGAGTTAAAAGTTTAAATATTTAGTATAAATTAGGATAATAAGGGTTTAATAATCGTTACTATTTTAAATACTAGGGTATAAGTTAATATCTTTTTAAAATAATACGTTAAAAAAGCTAGTATTTTTTATATAATAATAAAGCTTTAGATATAAACGTTTAAGTACGATCTAGCTAACTAAATAACTTTTAATAGCTTTTACTTTGCGGACGTATAGATTAGTAAGTTTAAAGTAATTACTTATTTTTTTATTAAAAATAAGCGAGAGACTTTTAATTTATTATTATTAAGTTTTTTATTTATATAAGATATTAAACTATCCTTTAGATATAATAGGTTAATAATTACTATTTTAATTTATATTAAGGACGAGAGGCTAAGGATCCCCGTCGGAATAATTAAAACGAACGGTTTTTAAAATATAAAAGATATTTTGCCCTAGCTTAAGTAATATATAAAGGAAGTTTTTAAATTAAAAAACTAAATATTAGTAATATAACTAGGGATATTATTAGTTTTAATAATCCCTATTTAGAATTTAAGTTAGAAAAAGACGAGCGTATTATAGCGGTCTTAGATTAAGGCTAAGCTAATTAGATTATAATTATAGTTACGCTCTATACGCTTTAGCCTTAGATTATATAGATTAGGAGAGTAATAATAGCCGCTCGGGGTAAGGCTAAAAATAGACCGAACGGATTAGTTAATTAAGATAATTTACGTTTTTTAATAAGAATACTTATTTTTTAATAAGAGGAGTTATATATTAAATAACGAATTACGAAACTAGAGTAAAAAGTATTAAAATACTATAAAATAGCTAAAAAAGCTTTTTATAAAATTCTTTATATTATAAAAGCTAATATAATATATAAGAAGAAGGATTAGAAGGTTTAGTTAGTTAACGACGCGCTTTTTAATAAATCGATATTTAATAGCGATCTTTATTAAAAGCTTAAAAAACTTAAAGAGGTTAAAGATAAGCTATAAGATTAATCGGGCCTTTATAAAGATATTATTATATTTAAGTTTTTAGATATAGAACTAGGTTTTAGATTAACGAACGACTGTTTTTAAGCTATTTTTAAGGATTATAACTATTTTTTATTTTATAAATAAGATTTTCTTAAGTAGATATTTTTTAATTAAGAGAAAGTACTAGTATAAGACTTTTTTAAATACGGCCGTCTCGATTTTATAATTATACTATTATAATTAATTAAGATTATACCCTATAAGGCCTAGTAAGTAAAGGGTATTCTAATCCTAAAGGCTCTATTACTAAAAGTTTTTAAAATAATTTAAGAACGTATTACTCGGGGTATTATTAAAAAAAGTTATATTACGTATTAGAACCCCTAGTTCTTAGTAATAAAGAAGGACGGCGGTCTTTAGTTAATTAACTTAGTAACTAAGGTTAATATTATTACTTTTTAAGACGCTTAGTAATTACTTAATACTAACGAGTTCTTAGAGGAATTTGTTATAGATTAACTTATTTTTTTTTAAAATTTTTTTTTTAGTTATAATTAGATTTTTTTAAACGAAAAGAGTTACGATCTAACGACTTTTTTAATTTTATTTAGGCTATATAGATACTATACCCTCTTAATAAGAGCGATAAATTCGGTAGTTTAATTTTATTAAATTATAACCTATATTTTTTATAATTTAATTCCGAAATACTATAGTGCTTTTATTAATAATATCGTAGTTAAAGGCTTGCGATTTTATTATAATAATAAGTACTTAACTAACTATTTTAGGATTTAGTAATTTATTTATAAATACTTTTAGAATATTAATTAAGTCTTAGTTAATGTTAAGTTAGCTAGTTATATTGTTTTTAGAATAAAGTCGTAATAATACTAATTATTTATAGTTATTATAGGCTATTTCTATAATACGGAAGGGAGATAGTCTAATTAGGTTAAAGTCCTTAAGATTTTTAAATAAACAAAATATTTAAACGTTTTAGAAATTAGATCGTTTTTTAGTATTATTATTTTTTATTACTACTAAATTAAGTAATTTTTTTTTAAAATAGCCCCGTTATACTCTTTACTTAGTAAGAACTAATTTTTTAAAAAGGGAGTATTATAAATTAAAGTTATAAAAATGTTTAAAGAGGCGATTATTATAGTTTTTATTTTAGTTTTACTAAACTATAGTACTAAGGCTAGACGGATTATTTTTATAATAAATATTAATATTAAAGGATAGGGTAGTACGCTTAGTTAGATTATTAATAACGAGCGTATTATTATTTAATATAAAAGCGGGATATAACGCGGGCTAGAACTTAATTATAACTTTAAAAAGCTTAAAATACGAGGCGTTTTAATAAGCTTAAAGCGTCTTTATAATTATTTATTTAGGATTAACTTTTTATTAAAAACTAATACCTAAGTCCTAGTTACTTAGATTAATAATATAACGAATAATTTATTATTAGTAATAATAATACGCTAGCTCTTTTAGATTAGATTTTTTAATTTTAAGATTAAGTATATTAATAAGAAAAAGAATATTATAGTGGATGGTTTTTTAAAAAAACCCCCTGGCTAATTTAACTTAGTTAAAGTAGAGCTTAATAAGGATATTAAGGACTTTATTAACGTACGGGTCTTATAAATACGAGTTATAAAGAACTTTTTTATTATAGTATATAGTCGTAATAATACTATTATTAATTAGATATAGAAAATAAATATTCTAGCTAATATACTAATACTAAACGAATAATAGTCAGACCTCTCGAAGCAAATTACTTATTTTTTTTTTATTTTAAAGAGGCTAGTTAGTATATTTTTTAATTAGTTTAGACGTTTTAAGTAGATAGTAATACGATTTATTATATAGGATAAACTTTTATTTTAACGAGGGACGAAGACTTATCCTTAACTTACTTAAGTAATTAATAATAAGCGTTACTAAGTAGACTTAATTAGTAAAGTATATAATAAGTCTGGGTATAGGGGACGAGAGGTTATATATTTTTATTTTATAGAACGATATTATTAGTTAGGAATATATACTTAGACTCGGGAGCTAATTACGATTTACGAGGCTTATTAAAAAGTTAGATTACGACGTTTTAATAACCCCTATATATCTACGGTTTTAATTTACGAACTTTTTTTTAAGGTCTATTTAAACGTTTAGTATATAAGTAAATAAAAGGTTATTAAAGCGCGTTATAAGTTTATAAGATATTTAGAAGCGCGGATTATAATAAACGCTATATTAAAAAATATTACGAAGTTTATTTAGGAAGATATTATTTATTATTATAGGATCTATAGTATTTTAATTATTAATAGGGGATAAGAAAATATAGGCGCTATAACGTAGCTTAATTAATAATACGGTACTTAGTAAAAGGTTATATTAGTTTATAACCCTTACGCTAACGAGCTCTTTAAAAAGGGTTACTAATTTATTACGTATATATTTTATATTTAGTTAAATTAAGGAAAGAAAGATATTAAACTAATACTAGCTATAGCCCTTTTTATAAATAAAATAACTATTAGAGTATTGTTAGGTTATATACTATTCTATTTTATTTATAATTATTATATAACGACTCTAATTAAAAAAAGAACGGCGACTTAGAAGGTATTTAATTAAGAGAATATATATATAACGGATTAGGAAGTTTAAGCCCGATTACAAGCCTTTATTTTTTTAGTAAATAACTAAGAAGCTATAGCTAATAAAGTTATTTAATACTAAGCTTAAACTCGTAACTAGTTTAACTTTTTATATACTTTCTAATTAGTAAAGTTATAAACTAGTAATTTAGTTTTTATTTTTAATATTTAATAAAAGAACGATATATTAACTTTTAAAAAACTCGATTATTATTAATAAAAACCTTTTTATATTTACTTAGCCGTTCCGAACGGATCGTTATATTAACTAGAGACGCTTATTAATAAACTAATTATAGGGGCTACTTATATTAGTAATTAATTTAAGAAGTTCTTAAAGTTTTTAAAAGGCCTCTATTTATTACTTAACGAGTCTAATCTTTATAAAGACTTTGTTTTTAACTTAACTGACCTTTTATTTTTATAGAATAATATAATTAACGCCGCGATTTTGCTTTTTAATTATAATAATAATATAATAAACTCTAGGGACGTAGATACTTAACTAGTTACTAAGTATACTTAATTATAAACAAGGGCCTCTTAAGAGGGCTAGATTACCCCTTACTACTACTAATCTTTAGTATAGGTTATAAGTTCTTTTTATTTATTAGATATTATTTTATAAGAATATTATTAAATCTTACTAATTCTTTAGTTATTTTTTTATCTAGATCTAGGATAAAAATATAAGAAGATAATAAGAGGAAAAGAATTATTTTTTAATTATTATAATTAAAAACCCGACGACCTTACTTATTAATTATATAATTATATTAAAAAACCCTACCTCTTTTTTTAAGTATCTAAGCCTAGTTCCCTATTTAATTAAGCCGGTTTGGTATTTAGCTTAGCCTATATAACTTTTTATTCTACTTATTTTATTTTAATATATTAATAATCTTTACGAGTTATAAATATATAGTTTTTAATAAGATATATAGGAGGGGCGTCTTTAAGAACGGAATTATACTTATTTTCCTTAGCCTTAGTAGTATCGATTTAGTTAGAGACTATATAAACTAAAGTCTTAACTCTCTTAATATTAGTTAAGATTAGAAATATTACTTTATTATTACTTATTATATAATAATAATAATAATAGTTAGGGTTAGGGTTAGGGTTAGGGTTAGGGTTAGGGTTAGGGTTAGGGTTAGGGTTAGGGTTAGGGTTAGGGTTAGGGTTAGGGTTAGGGTTAGGGTTAGGG
>MPDP01000046.1:600000-957712 GCA_030869315.1 Colletotrichum cuscutae | reverse complement strand
GTCATAGGAACATAAAATTTACGGCATTTCCATGAGGAGTATTCTCGGCCATCTCGGCGATCTCGGCGAAGTGTGCGCAAAATATATGGCTCGATGCAGCGGTGCAGGTGTTCCATCCAAATTTGCATTAGAAATCATCTCTCGTACCAGGCATGGATCCCGCACAAACTTCCGGCAATCCGGCAGCCACCAATGTATCAGATACTGTCTCTCTTGCAGTGAACAGGAAACATCCTCTAGTAACCATCACGAGCCTACCAGACGAGGTCCATCACTTGGTAGCTTCAAATCTCTGCGAGCATTGCACAGGTTGTCTCACCAACCCAGACCAACCAAGCCACACCAATAGCGCCGAGCTTTTCAGCCTCTATCTTGTTGACACTCACTGGCGAGACATTGCAACTCCGTATCTCTATCATTTCTGCGTCCTGCGTCAGACGTTAGGTAGCGCTTTTGCTGGTGTACACGCTCTTTGAACGTCCCGATCTCGCCAAACACATCAAGTCATTTTGTTTCAGAGAAGTCCAACCTCAGGCAATGGAAATCCCAAAGTTCGCCGTCCGAGAAGTCTTGAAATTTTAGGAACCATGCCTCTCTTGGCACCTATGCACTGAAGCCGGTGGTAGAGATCGGCACAAGAATGTGGGGCATGCATTTCCTCCGAGGGACAGCTATGTGGCACCAGTGGTTGATGCTGCAAACACCAGCCCTAGACACAGTATCAGTATATCATCAACACCAACTACATTTTCATGAGTACGCAGACATCGAGAAATTGGCTTTTATGGGAATTCGGCGCAACATGGACATTCCCACGATGCTGATGTTCGACAGCCCTTCATATGTCCCTCGTCAAGTTTACCCGCATACAACCGGCTGCTACGGACGCTACGGGCCCTACGGATGGCCTTTCGACGATAGTCGCAGCTTGCGTGATCTTGCAATCGATTGTATGTTCATACGCTGTGGCGGCATGGAAGGAATACAGTATATTAGCCACGGCCACATGAATTGGGTGGCGTGCCAAAACCTGTATGACTCTTGCGTGAGCTATACAATGGTAATAACCTGGTATCATCGCTCCTATCTTCCTCGCGAAGCTTATCTCTTGGGGGTGGCTTCCGAGCCGTTTTCTTAGTCTATAATGTACAAGGACTGCTAGAATGTCGTGATAGCTTTAACTATCTGTAGCCTTACTGCACGTCACGTGACCTCGGTTATGTAATTACCGAGGCCCACTTCGCTTATACCCTCTATATTAGAGCGTGCTTCGTGCTTATTCTCTATTTTAATAAATTATCCGTTCTCTTATATATACGTCGATACCCTTATTATAATTATATAATAGTTATAAACCTAGCTCTAATTTAGACCCTTATATACCTTTATTAAAAAGTTATTTTATAAGGACTACGGCTTACCGTATCCTTTTTTATAATATTATTTACTTTTATTACGTTTATTAAACTTAATTTTATACGAAGTAATATGTTTTAAAAAGACTACTAATACTCCTAAGTAAAAGCTTAACTACTAGCGAGACTAGCTAAAGTAGTACTTTACTCTTTATATTAAGGCTCGATTAAAGGACGTTAAGGATTTTCTAAACTTAGATAACCTTACTTTTTTATTAAACTTATTACTTTTTATTAAGTTTATCCCTTTAATTAAAAAGTACGTTAAAATATAAAATACTATTTAAGATTAAGTATATAAAGCGGCCTTTAGTAAATACTAATAATAACTTAAAGAGTTTATTTAATAAGAATAAGAGGTAAAAAGCGAGGTTATAATCGAACTTAAAAGCGACCTTATTAAGTAACTAGTCGCTTTAATAAAGGTAAAAATCGTAATAGCGAATTAAGTACGCCTTATTAAAGAATACGCCTTTTTTATTTAATAAATAGTATTTAAAACGATTTTTTATATAAAAAAAAAGAGATTATACGAGTTAATAAATTACTAGATCTCTTTTATAATCGCTTAAAATATTTTAAAAAACGTAAAAAAAGAACTTGTTAATTCTTGAGATTATTTCCTTTATACCGTAATCTAGGTTTTTAAATAAAAGTACGTACTAAGTAACTCTAGCTTATTTATAATTATATAAGAGGAGTTTAACGTAGTTATAAATAGGGCGAACTCTAACGTTAGTTTATTAACTTAGATTAAGGATTTTTTTTTAGCTTATTATTAAGTAAAGTAGCTTAAGTTATTTAAAGTCTAGGGGACCCTCGCTTTTAAGGCCTTTTTTTATATAACTTTATATTACTTTGCCCTTAACTAGTCTAACTAAGAGCTCGTTAATATTATTAAGCTAGAGTAAAAAGGGGAAGCTATTCTTAATATAAAGTATTATATTAAGATCTTTAATAACTTTTTATATAAAAAAGCGGTATATAATAAGAATTATAAACGACCCTTAGTAATATTTATAATACTAATAAGTTATTTAAATTCCCTTAATTAGAGAAAAACGACTCTTAATTCGTTTATAAACTACTTATATAAAAAGAACTACTATTAAAAACTAATAAAATATATAAAAATAGAGCTCGCTCTAATTAATAAAACAAAGATAAAATACGTTTAGCTAGGTAGTAACGAAACTTAAAAAATAATTTCTTATTTAAATTATAAGAAGTATACCGATCTCCGGGCCGACCTCGCTTAGAAGGGCTAAATCTATATAAAACCCCCTACTAAATAAAATAATAATAATAAGGGTAGTTTTATAAAAGTAACTAAATTTACTAAGCTAAGTAATAAAAAAAATTCTAAAGCGATATACTTATTAAATATCGTAGCTATAATTATTAACGTTAGTCTACTCCTTAAGCTAAGTACGAAGGTTAATAAAAATAATAATTTTATAATCTTTTCTATACTTTTTATTAACTTATACTTTTTTTTAAAAAATATAGTTATAAATAACTATAGTACTATATATTTTATTAATAACTAATTGCTCCTAGAGCTAGATTTTATTTAATAATATAATAGTTTAAAAAATATAAACTCTAAGACGGCCTCTTATTTTATAATTACTAAGGGAACGAGGGTTATATAAAATATCTTTATAGGACTAAAGGGGCCCGGGACTAAGCACCTTACCCTCTATAATATCGGTTTTATTAAGAACTTCTATATAAACGTCGTATTAAAAGCGCTTTTTTAAAAAACTAATATCTAATACTTAGGCTTCGATTATACCCTTTAGTTTAGAAGCGAATTTAATAATATTATTATTAAATAGTTTAAGAAAAAAGTTAATTTAGTTTTTTTAAAATATAAGCCTTATTCGCTCTATTCTCTATTTATAAATTAGTTTTTATTTATTAAAATAATTTTAGTACGTAGTATATAATACTTACGTTCTTTATACTAATTAAAGAACGACCGATGAAATATAGCCTAGTTATAATATTTAAGATCTAGCTATTTTACGTTAATAATATTTAAAAAGCTCGTACTAGTTACTTAGAGAGTAAGGATTAAAGGATTAAGCTATTTAGAATATTAATATTATATAACTATTTATATAAAATAAATAATCTTATAACGTACTTTAGAACGAAGAGTAACCTGACCTTATTATAAGATCTTATAGGACCTCTTTAACTACTTATTTATTTATAAATAAAGTAAGTAGTTAATACTAATTAAAAACGAATATTTAAGTAAGATCTTTGTTTTTTTATAAGTTACGAAGACTTATAATATAGTATTTAGGGTCTTATATTTTTTTAAATAATAAGTATATATATAAAAGAACGTAGCTATTTATAAGATCTAATAAGACATAAAACGTATAGTAATTATAATTAATAACGAGACTTATTTTTAAAAATAAGTATAAGAGCTAAGAATTAACTTAGAAATTACTCTTTTATATATAAAAAAACCGAACAAAGGAGGGGAACGAGCTAACTAAGAGATTATGATTAAAGCGATTAGTATAATATTAATAACTAGCTTATTAAACGAACTTTAAATAAAGGCTATATTAGCTATAGCTTATTTATATAATATTAGCCCTAGGTAACGTACTAACTAACTTTATTAATTTAAACTAAGGAAATCTAGTATGCTTATTATTTTAAGTAGTAGTAACTAATAAATATACTAAAGCTTATTTACGATCTATGTTCTTATTAGGGATAGACGTATATATATAGCTATAGAGCGTACTTTTTGAAGAGGAATTATAAAAAAGGAATTAATAAAAGACGCTTTAAAATAGAATAAAGAGGATATATTAAGTATTTTATAAGTTACGTACCGAATACTTATAACTTATATAAGATCTAGATCCCCTTACTTTTAAAAGTTATTATTATTTAAAATATAACGTTTAATAAGATAGTTTTTTACTTAAAAAATAATATTAAATCCGTAATTTATTTACTTAAATCGAGGGCTATAGTAAATAAGATATAATAGCTACTTATAATAATCGAACCTAAGCTTTAATTACTTAGGATTATAAATAAAAAAGAGGTCGTATTAATTAATAATAAAGAGTAGTTATTACTACTTATACTCGCTCTATAAGAAATAAATAAGGCTATAAAAAGCTTATTTTATTTTTAAATAAACGAGGTAAATAGCTACTTATTTTTAAAATAACCCTAGACTTTAAGAGTTTAGAGTTAGATATAAACCTCGCTTAGCTAACTAATTTAGTAAATAAGGCCGTAAGAGAAGTTAATCCTTTTATAAAGAAAATTAAAAATATTATATATATATAAATAAAAGCAGAGACTTTTTAGATCTCTTATAGAGAGGACTTTTTTATTTAATTAGACCTTAACGAGCCCTTTTAATAAGCAAGCTTATATTAAAAAGTAAGAGTAATAAACGATCTAGTTAGTAATTTTAATATAGTTAATATATATAGCTAGGATAATAGGTATATTAAGCGAAGCTAGAGGTTAAAGAACTAATTATTAGAAATATTTATTTAAGACCCGAATTAACGAGAGCGATTTAAGTAGTACTCTTTTTATACTTAAGTAAAAAGAGATTAGGGCTCCTTTTTTAATATATATATACTTAATTAGTAAAAAGCGGTTAACGAGGTAACTTAGGGGTATAGGATACTATATTATTATGTTTATATTATAATAATTAAAACGAAGTACGCTTTACTAATTACGTTTTAATCTAATCGAATCTATATAAATTAATTAATTATCTCTCTAGGGAAGTAGAAAGATGTTTTTAAAATACTAGAACTTTTAAAAAGCTAATTTATAAAAATAGTACGGTTAGAAATCTAAAAACTAAAAGAAATAAAGATTTAAAAAGTAATTAATAGGGCGTTAGTTATATCTAAGCTAATACTCTTTAAATAGGTATTTAATTATAAGCTCGATAGTAATAATTACCTCGATTATTATAAAGCGAGAATTTACGTTAAAGAGGACTTTTAAAAACGATACCCCCTAGAAAAGACCTACGTAGCGATATTAATAACTAGGACGTTTAGAGTAACTATAGCTATTGCTACCTAATTCGACTTAGAAGTTTATTAATATAATATAGTAAACGCCTTTTTAAACGTAGTTAAAAAGCTAGGTAACCCCCTTATTATTTATAAGCTTTTAGACGGCTTTTATTAGTTAAGTATATATATAAAGCTCGAGCGAGCCCTTTATAGTACTTATAATACTCTATTATTATAGTACGAAGAGCTAGCGTTAACTTTTAAAAACCTAAGTCTCTTATTTATAAGCGAGGACCCTTATTTATTTTAAGATTTTACTAAATAAGTACTAGTTTTTTTTACGTAAATAATATCCTCGTTCTCTATTATAAAGACTACGTTTATAATACTAATTAGGTAACCGAGAGACTTAAAAAAAAGTACGAAATAAAAGACTAAGGGCTAGTTTTATAATATTTAGGTATAAAGGTTATTTATAATCGACTTAATTAGAAAATATACTTTATTTATAATTAATATTTTAAGAGAGTAGTTAAGAAGTTCGACCTTACTAACTCTACTACTTTTATAACCTTATTATTAACGGTTTTAATTAAAAAGAACCTAGGAATTACGTCCCTAAGCGAGACTAAGTTTTTTTAAAAAAAGGTTAGTTCGATATTATATATAGCGATTATAATTCGGCCCGACGTTATTTTTATATACGCCTTATTCTCTTAGTTCTTAACGAACCTATTTTATTAATATTACTTTATTATAAATTAGGTTATATAATACCTTTTTTATATATAATACTTAGTAATTTATTTTAGGATCTTAGGAGGTAAATAAGTGTTATTAATTATAAATAACGCCTCGTTTATAAATAATAAAAAGACCCGAAGATCCTCGTAAGGTTTTATAATCTCCCTTTTTAATAACCTCGTTTAGTAAAAAGTAGCTTATTAAAATATAATAACTACGTTAACTACGGAGGCCGAGCTACTAAGCTTAGAATATATAATTAAAGAGATATTTATTTTTAAATACTTATTTAGAAATATCTTACTTAAGCTCGGTAACGTATAGAAAATATATTATAATAATCGTGAAATAATTAGACTTATAACTAAAGAAGGGGAACGTATTTTTACTCGCTTATACTATATTAATATTTAGAATATATAATTATAATAAGAGTACTTAAGAAGCTTATTCTAAGTAGTTTATATATTAATAAATAAAATACTAACTAACGACTTTATAAAAAACCTTTTTAGAGCGAAGTTCGAATACTTTATATTATTCTTAAATATAAGAAATATATAAGAAATAGTTATACTAAATAAAGGGACGGTTAAGAAGTAATAAAACGGCCCGGGGGGCCCAGTTTTTAATAAAAAAACGTAGCCTATAGCTAGGGAGTATAAGTAGCTTTAGTAACCTTATTAGGTTATTTAAAAAGAGGCTATTTATTTAAAAAAGTAAGTACGAACTTATTTAAAAAGGACTTAAATGCGGGCTATATATTTAGAGGGATATATAGGCTAATAAGAGTATTAATCCCGATTCGGATATTATTTATTTTTATAAATAAAATAGCTAATATTATTACGGTTTTAATAAGTTTTTTTAACGACGCCTTTAGTATAAAGAGAGCGCTTATAAATACCTCTCTTACTAAAGCCTCGTTTATATAAACCCCCTTACTTTTATTTTTATTTAAAAAACTATTATACTTAAAGGTCTTATGTAATACTATTATTATATAAGTTAGGGTTTATATATTAATTTATAAGCGAGGAATAGAACGAGGATAGTTTAAAATATATTTTATTAAGTATAGGTAGGACTATATTAGTAGTTATAAATACTACTACTTTTTTTATTACTTCTTACTTAAGGTATAAGAACTTTATACCTAGGTCCTATATATACCCCTTAGGAATAGGGGTATAACCCGACTTTTTATAAGTTTAGTAGTATTAGTATTTATTATTAATATACGAACCCGGGAGGTATATACTATCCGAACGGTTACTAAGAGCGCTTTTAATATACCTAAGGTATTTATAGCTAAACGGGGGAGGTAGAAGTACTAGTTTATATTAAACCTTAGTACTAAGGATAGTACTAAGAGGGTCTATTATTAAAAATTAGTTTTATAAACGATAATAAATAAAAAAGTATTATACGTACGGTTAATTACTTTATATTTTTTAAAAAGAGGTGAGGGAGGGGGTTATGAACCCTCTTTACTTATACTATCCTCCTAGGAAAAAACTTCTTTTTTTTTTTTAAAAAAAAAAAAAGGGAATAAGGGAGGGGGTTATAAACCCTCCTCGTTTTTATTATTTCTTTAAGTATCTCGTTCGGCTATAAGGCCGTTACTTATTAAATAAAATAATTAAGTTAAAATTAAATAAACGAGGCTATATTACTAATTAAAAATAAGATAAAGGAGATTACTTACTTATTATAAGCTTATTAAGGGGGTTAGGGGAGCTACTACTCTCCCCCGAGGCCATAGTTTTAAGCTTATGCTTTTTAGTTTCTTATACTATAGTAATACGAGCGTAGTTTTTAGCCGTTCGTTTATAAATAAGTATTTAAATAAAACGATACTATTAGCTAAGACCCTTTTTTAATAATGCGTACGTATAAAAACGTGTATATAAAAGCGAAAGGTAAGGGTATATATATATAGTAGTATAATAAGTATAGGTTAAAAAAGAAAAGAAAGTTTATACCGTAAGTAGTAATAAGGAATTTATATATTTATTACCCTTAGCCCGTAAGTCGATTATTTAATTAATAAGAGGCCGCTTTTTAATTATACTTTTTATTAATAAGATAGCCTTAAGATTACTTATAGTAACGAATATAGAGGTTAATTTATGGCCAATTTACTTTTTATTTATAACTCTATACGTAGACCGATTTACTTTATAATTCCTTTTATAAATAGATTTTTATATATTAATAAGTAGTTTTCTATTTTAAGCGGACTTTTTATAACGATATAAGTAGTTAGGTACGCTTTTTTTAAACGTGATTTTATTTAGGGGGGTGTATTATAATAACTTTAACTATTTATAACCTTACTATACGTTATATAACCTTAGCTATATAATTACTAAGGCCTATTTCGCTTGTACCCTCTATATTAGAGCGTGCTTTGCGCTTATTTTTTATTTTTAATAGATTATCCGTTCTCTTATATATACGTCGATGCCCCTATTGTGACTATATGATATAGAACGTATTAAAAGAGGAGAGCTTCCCTAGTTTCGTGCCTTATATATTATTACTAAAACTAACGCGGTAGAAATGAGCCCTGAGGAGCTGGTGATTAGATGATAACTAGAGAATTTGGGATTGGAGCTTAAGGTTTATGAGTAAGGTATACGACACGGTGTGGATTACGCGGTCCTGGAAGATGAAGGCTGGATAGTAAATGATAAGATTGGAGGTTCGCTTGACTTTCAATTCTCGTCTAAGGAAACACTGTCCTGAGGCTTTAAGCCCCGAGAGATCACACGTTACCGAAGCTATGTACTATTCGGGAACATAGTATGGTACTTTATTTGTTTTTAATAAGAAGGTATCTCCAGACCATCTCAATAAGTTTAAATTATCGTCAGATGGTGAATGAACATTTCAGGTGCCTAGTGACTTCACATGACACCGCTCAGCCTGGCTCGGTGAATGTCACTGTTTCCGACCATCTCTACATTGCTCCTTAGTCACGCCTTTCCCGGAGAACATTGCTCTAGAAAGCAGCAAGACCACCGAGAGCAAGCATGCCAAGGGCACCCATAGAAGCCAAAGCAGGAGCAGCACCAGCCTGAGAAGCAGTGGTAGCCGCGGCAGCCGTGCTGCTAGCGCCGGCAGTCGGTGTGGCGGTGATCGAGACGGAGGCAGTCGCGTTAGAAGCAGCAGTCGATGCAGAAGCGGCGGCAGATGACAGAGATTCGATAGCAGAGGAAACAACGGCGGAGGCAGAGGCGGAGGCAGAGGCGGAGGCAGAGTCGACGGGGGGAGCGGAGGCGCCGCCGGTGACCTCGCGGCAGAACTTGCCGGCGGCGGGGAGGAGCTGACCTGTTGTTGAGAGCAAGTGTCAGTCATGGTGTTGAGGCTGTTGCCTGGAAGATTGAAGGCGTAGAGCCTGGTAGATGTGCAAAACAGAAAAGGACTAAAGTGAAGTTGACGTACCAATAGCAACGTCAGAGCCGCAGGCTTGAAGGACGCAGTTGACGCCGACGGTGTAGATGCTGCGGTAATTGTCCGCCTCACAGATGCAGGCAGAGTCGTCAATGCTGCTGCACTTGGTGCCGTCCTTTACGGCCTTTGTGAGGCACTCGATGGAGCACTTGGGGACGACGTCTGTGAACTTTTGTTGGGCCACGGCAAGGCCGGCGGTAGCCACGAGGACGTATGAGCACTTCATCTTGAGGGCTGTGATGAGGTTTACGGCTTTTCAGACGACACAAGAGACAGACTTTTTGGTGATGCTAACCAAGGAATTAGGAGACGAGTGATAGGCGCGGAAAAGAGAAAGGAAATCTCATCACGTCTAGCTCTTGCCGGAGGTACATACGATGTTATATATGTACAAACACATAGGGCCTTCCAAGTCCATGGCTGCCATGGAGGGCAGGCCATGTTTCTGGACAATGTGAGAGTCAGGCCTCTGCATGTGGCGTCCGCACGCGAGGTAGTTCGACCCTCCCTCACTCCATCACCAGCGTTATTAGAATAAGGCGTTCGTGTTGAGTGGTCCGATGGTGCATCCGAAGCCAGGATCGATTAGATGGTCCGGCCAACTTGACAAGGGGTTGTACTTCTATGCATGGCAGCCATGCCAGATCAGGATGCTCGGTTAGAGCTCTCTCGCTTCAATCGAGTCGCGTCCAGGGCCTTTTTGACAGCGAGGTGGAGAGGGGGACGCTAGCTTGGCCGTTGCTGAGAAGTGTCATTGGCTGGAGGGGAGTGAAGAGATTGATAAAGTTTGCAGAGGAGGCGTGGGGTAGGGGACGAAGAAAGTTATCTGATCCATCAGATAAGATTGGATGGCGTCGGCGCTCTCGGTAGGCCTAGGCAAGTTTTCAGCTTTGGCCCTGGTGTGCTCCAGCTACACCAGGTTAGTCCCAGTCCCTCATGGATTCCCCTGCCCTTGCTCGGTACGTGTTCCGATCAGTGAGCGCTTTTCCATCTCGTTGGTCATATTGACGATGTTGGTCCATGGTAGGCAAGGAACTTTTGCTCAGCCCGAGGATGAGCTCGGGAAGACATGTGAAGGGCTTTCAGCGTGGTCAATCGTGTGTGTTTCCGCTCCCTACAACTTAATGCAAAGCCACTATAGGTTGTATTTCGATTCGCAGTGAGTCGGGTTGATCGAGTGAAATCATTGCATTCTTTTTCTCTCGCTACATGATGGTCTATAGCCTGCGATAGTGTCCAAACAAATGTGATTCTTGGGCAACTTGAAGTTCTCGTAACTGGAGACAAAAGGCTAGTTGGGTCTTCAGCGATGAAAACATTGCAAGCAAAGCGGAGAATCGACAGGGGTTGCGATGTGCGCTAGGTTCATGAGCTTGACGTGACGAGGTCCAGTAATAAATATGTACATAGGCTCGGCCGATTTGCTCCAATTCGGACGACAGCACGTGGACGGTGGATGAATGGAAGCGCAAGGTATTACGGACAAACTTGGGCATACCATCAGCGAGAGTTGAACTTTTGGTTATTGGCTTGCACCTTCACGAGAGGTATGCGCCTTATGCTGGCTAAGGTAGTCTCTTGTCGGAGTCTCTTATTCATGATCAAGCTAAGGTGGTCTGAGTACCTCAGGAAGTAGAAGAATTGTCTTTGATTGAAGCGTCGTTGTCTGATAAGAACTGGCCTTTAGCAAGCTGAGTTCAGCGAGCAAGAGACGCGCAAGAGAGGGAATTGTTTGAGAAGAATTCTTCCTTCAGAGAAATTCCTAAGGTGTGGCTAGAGGAACACAATGTGGCTGAGACATAAGGTTATCCGTGGCTGTGGCTTTGTGGCTGACCTATCATCAGCCACATAACGGAGTATCGCCCGGCGTTGCCTGATTCTTCTACTCCGGACGATTCCGTCCCGTTGAGCCGGCGATTGGTGCACCATTGCCGCGGTACGTACTCACCGAGTCCCGACGAGTGGCCGATAACGCAATCGTTTTAGAGCACACACCTTCGGCGGGCAACAGCAATTGACCAAATGGAAAGAACCTTGCCCTGCTGCTGCCCTGCGGGAAAGAGTCATCGCAGCGAGGGAAGCAGCAGAGAAGTGGGCCCGTCGTCACGTTGGCCCGCAGACCTGGAACCCCGCCAAAGCAAAACCTGCCCCTCCATGGCCGATTTTTAAACCCCGCGTCTTCCCCTTCTGATTGTTTTTGTGAAGTTATCGCAGACCGACGTTGCGATCGCAGCAACCCATACTTTGGACAATTCGCTAAACAAGTTGCTTGTTGCTATACACACATTCTCTCATTCTCTCGCACATTTCAATCCATACCGGACGCCATGGCTACGATTGATATCGTTCTCGGCGCCCAGTGGGGGTAAGCTGTCAACATTCTCGCCGCCCAAATTTGCTCTACCTTTTTTGCTCTACACATACATGCGTCTTCTCACCTCACAATATCCCGCTTCTCTCCTTTGTCTATCTTGTGCTATTGCACACTGGTTACATTTCTCAATCTCTGGCCAGCAGAGTGATACATGACAGACAGGGACCTCAAGGGTGTACACGTATCGGCCGTGTGTGCGTATGCTCTCGATGGATCACGACACATCGACAAACATTCACCTCTGCTGCGCCATTGAAGACCTGCCGCAGAACTACGAACTAACATATCGCGCTCAAATAGTGACGAGGGTAAGGGAAAGCTGGTCGACGTGTAAGCTATGCCCATTGACGCCCCCGGGCCCCTCTTCTGACATCCGCGATATAGCCTCGGACAAGACGCGCAGATTTGCGCCAGAGCTCAGGTTGGGTTTTTGGTACCTTTTGGATAATCAATGGCATGCTGATGGCCCTAGGGCGGACACAATGGTAGGAGTCACTCCAACTCCCGAAGCCATCGCGACGTGTAGTATCTAACTCGACCTCCAACAGCCGGTCACACCGTCATCGTCGATGGCGTCAGCTATGACTTCCGTACGTGTTTATGTCCTCGCAACGCTCCTTTGACCCCCTTATGCTGATCATCACCATCTACAGACCTTCTTCCCTCTGGTCTCCTGCACCAAAAGTGCATCAGCCTCATCGGATCCGGCGCCGTCGTCCACGTCCCGACCTTTTTCAAGGAGATGGCTGATCTCGAGGCCAAGGGCCTGAAGAACATCCGCGAGCGCCTCTTGGTGTCCGATCGCTGCCACATCATCACCGACTGCCACATCCAGGTCGATGGGTTGGAGGAGCAGGAGCTTGGCGGCAACAGCATCGGCACCACCAAGCGCGGTATTGGCCCGACCTACAGCACCATGGCTGCCCGCAACGGTATCACCATCAGCGAGATGTTCGACGAGGAGCTCTTTGAGCACAAGCTTCGCCAGCTCGCTCAGGGTTTCAAGAAGCGCTTCGGCGACCTTCTTGTCTACGACGTTGAGGACGAGATCAAGCGCTTCAAGCAGTACAGAGAGGACCTCCGCGTAAGTTTCCTCGCGACGTTGAAATGCCGTATTGGTGACTAACATGCCTCCATAGACCTTTGTTGTCGATGCTGTCCCCATCATCGCCGACGCTCAGAGGAACGGGAACAAGATCCTCGTTGAGGGTGCTCAAGCTGTCATGCTTGACTTGAGTACGTGAATACTATAGCATATTGATTATGGATGCCTTGCTAATCTTGATAGACTTCGGTACCTACCCCTACGTTACATCATCTAACACTGGCCTCGGCGGTGTCTTCACTGGTGTAAGTTGAAGTAATCCTTGAATGAACAGACCAGTGCCCTGACATGTCACTAGCTCGGCCTCAACCCCAGAAAGATTAACAACGTCGTCGGTGTCGTCAAGTCCTACACCACCCGTGTCGGTGGTGGCGGTTTCCCCACGGAACTGCTCAACGAGACGGGCGAGAAGCTCCAGAAGATTGGCCACGAAATCGGTGTTTCCACCGGCCGCTCTCGCCGCTGCGGCTGGCTCGACCTGGTCGTCATCAAGTACTCGCACGACCTGAACCACTACACCGCTCTCAACCTTACCAAGCTCGACATCCTCGATACCTTCCCCACCATCAAGGTCGCCGTCGGCTACAAGAACAAGCACACCGGCGAGGAGTTCCCCTCCTTCCCTGCCAACATCAGGGCCCTTGATGACGCTGAGGTGGTGTACGAGGAGCTCGAGGGCTGGAACACGCCCACGACGGGCGCCAAGACGTACTATGACCTGCCCAAGCAGGCTCGCGCGTACGTTGAGTTCATTGAGAAGTTTGTTGGTGTCAAGGTTGTCTGGATCGGCACTGGCCCTAAGAGAGAGGATCTTATCTTCCGTGGATACTAGATCCAGGTGTCCCTGTGCTTTAGGAGGAAAATGAACCCGAAGGGGTTACAACATAAAAGATGAGACGTTGAGTCTCTCCATGGAATTATTGATAGAAGTTCCATTTGCACCTGAAAACAATACATCGCACACAAGACCATAATTTTCGAGACTCTAGCATCTACAACGAGCTTTTGCCGCTCTTACAGTGTCACATCTGATACATTGGTAGCAGTGTGTAAAGCACCGGCAGATTATCCGTAACGCCCCAGTAAGAGAAGCAATGAATTGGGACAGTGACTCACATTTCGCTTAACCACACTGGCCAAATCCCAATGTCATCACCACAATCTTTTCCCAACGGGGCCGAGGAGATACGCAAGATCGACCCCAATTACACGGTTTACCCCCGACATCGGGAGGGGCTGAGGCATTTAGCCTGTCCCTCGGCCCCCCCCCTCTTAATTCCGCCGAACAAAGCAGCTAGCAAATTTTTTCACTTTTACTCCAAATTGGGAGGTCGCCATTGGCCCGCTGCAGCAATATCACAGACCTCCAATCTGCCAGGGCAAAAACTTCAACCACACCGGCACAGTTTGCAACGAAACTTGAAGCCCAAACTCGGCGCAACTCGGCACAGACGAGTATCAAAGATGTTCTGAATTGTCTGGCCGGTTGGCCCAATGGCAAGGCGTCTGACTACGATATACCGTGGAATCAGGAGATTGTGGGTTCGACCCCCATGCTGGTCAGAATCTTTTGCCGGGTTGCCTTTTGGTTGTTTGTAAACACAAGGAACGTTCCCGACACTTGGTTGTGCGTTGTCTTGTGTTGTCCTTGTTCTACTTTGAGTCTTCGTCATATACTGGCCCTGTTTAGATTACCCCAATGTCACCTCTTTCATCCTTTCAACACAGCTGCAGCATGTCTCTGAAATGGCCATGGAGTTTCTTTATCTTAAACGATGAGCTTGTTGTTCGATGCGTCACTGCCGACTACATACGGAATCCATCGCCCCACTGAAAAGTGAGAGAACGTAACCGGTGTATCTTCAGTCTCCTTAACTGAAGCCTGAGCAAAAATGCCCAGAATGGGTCCCGTGAAGTCCCGGGCATCAAGATCCTTGACCGAAACCACCCCGATCTCTTCCCAACTGCAATTATCCAGGTTAAGACTTTCGCTGCCAAGAGCAGCAACATCCTCGTCGAGCAGTGCAGCATAGAACTTCCACTCAGTCTCCGAAGCTTGGATCTTGAAATTGATCTTCCGTGTCTCGTTCCCCAGAGGAAGGGTTTTTGAGAAGACTTTGTCGAGGCCAGACGCAGAGTTGAAGGCATGGCAGACGATGGCCTTAGCATCAGAGTCGAACGCTATTGAGACGTGTCGGGCGCTGTCTCTGTACATTGCTAAACCTGCTCGAAGCCCCTTTGCTGACTTCATGTTGTCGTCTAGCTTGAGAGAAGCAATAGTGTAAGTTGCCAAAGATCTTTGCCTTCTCCCGAGAAAAGTGCAAGTTCCTGTAGGACTTGAGAATCCGTTGCGGCTTGGCAAGAGTGTAACTCTGTTTTCGTCATCCTCAGAGAGCCAGTAGTTGGGAAAGTCGGGATCCCTAATCAAGACATCCGTGACACCAGCAGGTGGTTTCAAAGCTTGTACATCCAAGGTCGACGCAGCCTCCACAAACCCCCTCTCAAACTCCATCTTGGGCTGAGTCATCCTTGGCCATTCCCCCTCAGGCCACTCAACAGGCGTCAGAAAACTCTCACGCCCCAAGGCAGCGCATCCATCACCATCCCTCCTGACGCCGAGCACCGCAGCCCACCATGCTCCCCTCGCGTCCTGAAACAATTCCCCGTGACCGATGTTCTGGATGTACTCATCCTTCCCATCCGCCGTCATAATCGGGTTCCCTTCGAAGCTTTCGTACTATTAGTATCCCTATCACAGGGATATTAGTTAATTAGTTCGAACCGTAACTTAATAAAGTAAGTTAATTAAACTATTCTAATATATTATATAAAATATAAAAAAGAGGTTCTAATTATAAGTTAAGTAGTTTATAATAATTATAAATAGGGCCCCTCGTTAGCCCCTATATAACCTCGGTCGTATATTAAAATTAAATTAGAATTTTAATTTAATACTAACTTTTTTTTTTATTAATTTAACTACTACTTTTATTACTACTACTATTACTATAATTAAAGGTTTAATTCGACCTTAGGCCCGTTTATTAAGTCGTCTTTTTTTACTTTTTTTTTTACTTCTTTTATATAACTTATCCTTTTATTTATATTATTACTTTCTTTTTATTAATAAATTACTCTAATCCTTTATTAAGTACTACTTTTATAAAAGCGTTAGCGAGGTTATTATTACTATTAATTTAATAAATCTCGAAGATCTTTTATCGTTCGTATAACTACCTAAGGGCTATAATATTTATTATAAACTTCTTTTTTTTTATAGTACTTAGTTTAATAAAGTACTTATATAATGAGTACGAATTAATATAAATAATTATAAGAATTATAAAAAAGTTAAGTTAATTTATAATCCTTTTAAATATAATTAAAATTATATAAATAAGGTTAACGCTATTAACTATATTATAAACTTTAAATACGAGTACGCTACGTATTACTTACTTATTTTTTATTAATAAATAGTAAATAATATTACCCTAAATCGTAAATTTATTTTTATTAAATTTCTTATTAACGAGGATAATAATATATCTTAACTATAAAGTTAGGTCGTTATTATTTATAAATAATTTATTAATAAATACGTAAAGCCTTATTAAAATAAGCTTAATAAGCTAGTAAATAAGACCTTAGTTACGGTATTCTTATTATTATTATAGTTATTAATTAAGAGTATTAAAATTACTCTTTATAAGCTTTATAACTTACGTAGCTCTAATATAATTAAAAATAGCCTTAAGTTAATAAATACTTATAATATATACCCCTTAAGTAAGCTTAGCTTTATATTATTTTTTATAATTAGGGGATTTTTAGTTAATAAGGATAATCTTTTTACTTTATCCCTTTTATTAAAATACTATAATATCTCTTTTAATTATTAAAATCCCTCTATTAAACGTTAATAAGGATTTTAGTATTAAGATCTCTTTTAGTTTAGTTATAAATTTAGCTTTATAGAGCTCCTTATCCTCTTTCTTTATAAACTCGATATTTAATAAACTTAGGGTATTATCTATTTATATTTTAATAATACTAAAGGGGTCGTCTATGTACATAAAAATTAGGAAATAAGAATCGTATATTAATATAACTATTAATAATTAGTTAATATAAAAATCGTAGTACGTTACTTATTAATAAGTACCTAATTTAATAAGGCTATATAATAGCTTAAGTACTTTAATAATCGTACTTTTTAAGTACTTACTAATTATCTTTTTTAAAAAATAAGCGAAGATCTTTTTTATAAGCCTAGTTACTAATTAAGTATATGCTTAGGTAATATTACGATTCTAAATTTAGTATCCTCTTTACTATAGTAATACTATTAGTACTATTATAAGGCGCTAGCTATAGCATTAAATTATAAGTAACTAAGTAAGTAACGTCGCTTTTTTAACATTACTATACCTTTATATAACGTACTTCGATTTTTTATATAGCTATAGGGTACCCTTCCTTTTTATTTCTCGAACTATATACGATTTAAAAATACGTAAATTTGCGTATTTAACTAGATTATAAAAAAAGAATTAATAGACCCCTCGATCGCATAGTATTTTTATTTCTATTAGGTTTAATCTTTTAAAGGGTTTCTTAGCTATTATTATTATACTATTCTTTTATAATTAGGTTACGAATATAAAATTAGCTTTCTTTTTTACTATATAAAATATATTAATTATAGCGTCGTTAATAATAAATTATTAAAATAGTACCCTTTATTTAGGTCTTCTTATACGTCTTAGCAATATATATATTACCTTTTTTTTACTATTATTATCTATTTATTTTACTACAATAACTTTATTAAGGATAATTTCTTACTCCTCCTTATATTACTAAAGGGATTCCCTTAGCTCTTTTTTTTCTTATTAAACTAATATTTCCCCGCTAGGATTAGTATAGTACGGTCGTACTATTATAATTAATACTTTAAATAATTAGTCTCGATTTTTAATAATAATATATAAACGTTTATTAACTAAGATTAATTTATATAGACTTAACTACTATTTAATAGTTTTTTTTTTAAACCCTAACGTTCGAATTTAATAATATATCGAGGTTAGGGCTTATATTTAGCTTACTATAAGTAATAATAGCCTTATTAATTTAGCGCTTTATATTCGTTTCTTAAAGTACTTTTATTACTTCATTAATTACTTAAGCTCGCTAAGCTATATTTAATAATAGTAACGAGGCTATTATTATCCTTATATATACTCTAAATATAAAAAGCGTTAGAACTAGTCCTTTTAGGCCTATAATATTATTATAATACTTAAATACTATTTAAAAATACTCTTTATTTATAATATCGGGGTACTCGTTACGAATCATTTTAAACGCTCTTTTTAATTATTAATAAGCTCTTTTTACCTTATTAATATTATAATATACTTTAATAAGTACGATTTTTAATTATATACTATATATAATAGTATTATTTCTAAACTTAATTAATTTAAAGCTCGTACTTATATCGGTCCTAATCCTATTTAATAACCCTTAGTATATATTAATTTATACTCTTTTTAATATGAACTAAATAGTCTTAATAAATAAGTCCCTAAAGAATTAGCCTTTTTAAAATAATATAATCTTATAAATAATATATAATACTAAGCGATTATTTAAATAGAAAATATTAATAACGATCTCTTAATTAAAATTAAGCTCGTTATATAATTTAAACTTAAATTTACGCAGGCTCTAGGTATTTATTTAGTACTAGTAATATATTTTTATTAAGTACTTTAGAGCTCCTATTTCTATATTATTCCCTAATTATTTAAAGAGGTTATATAGCTTTATAATTAATAAGTAGGTAAAGTATTTATATAATTACTTAAGCTCTCTTTTTATAAAATAGTTAATAAATTTAATATCTAATTCGAGCTTTATAAACATATACTTTTATTACCTTTTAATAAATATAAACTATTTACTATTTAATAATTTATCCTTCGTATTATTAAATATAATACCTAACTAATTTATATTTTTTAAATATAATAAAAATAGTATATTAATAAGTAAGATATAAAAAGTTATCGTTCCTAAGTATATATTAATTTCTATTATACTTAGAGCGAATATTTCCTTACCTTGGCCAAAGCTAATCCTCGTAATACTTATTATTAATATATTTAATATAACTAAAATTATCTTTTAGAGTATATAAAATTACCCCTTATCCTTAGTTAATTATTATAATACTCCTATATTTAAAATAATCTTTTAGAAAATATTTAGGCCGTATTGTTTATTAATATAGAATACTTATATGAGCTTAGTATTTACGTAGTTTAGGGAGTATAAAAAAGACCTCTCTAAGTACCTTTAAAACTATTTAGTACCCTATTTCTTTTTAAGTATTAAAAGAGGTATTAATGTTTTTTTAAATATTAATAAAATGGAGTTTAGTACTATTAGATTTATTTATTTATTTATATCCATTATCTAAGGGATCTTCCCTTATTATTTATAAATAAAAGCCTACTTATTAAAAGCTTTTACTACTTTTTATTCGTTTAGCTTTATATATCTTTTAAAAGCTAACGGGGTAAAAAAGGAATAATTAATCTCGTCGATTTTATTAAAATCTATTTCGTTAGTATATAAAGTAAGATTTTTTTATTTTCCGAATTTCTTATTATATATAGATCCTCTAGGCCGCTAATTATACTTTTAGATCTATTTTTATATATAACGAGGAATTAGTTAAATTAATAAGGGCTAGTTTTACTATTTACTACTCTTAACTTCTTATACTACTCGTACGATTTAGTACGCTCTTTTTTAAAATAATTACTTAACTAATAGCCGTCCTTTTTATATATAAAATACTTCCTTTTTTATTACCTCTATTTTAAATTTAATTAGTAGCTAGTTAAAGAGTTTGTTTTTTTAGCTTAGTAATTACCGTACTTAGCGTTTTTCTTTTTATTTTTATATATATAATCGACTTAGTACTATTAATAAGGGCCATTGTGCGATTATAAGTACGTTGAGTAGGGTATTCTAGCCTTAATATTAAAGCTAGCCCTTAGCCTCGAGTAAAGGGTTTTATAATACTTATAAAGTTAGTATAGAGTTACCCTCGCCTCTAGGACTCTTTATATAATAGTATAAAAATACTTAACTTTTTATTTATTTATCTTCTTATTTAACTACGTTTTTATTAGCTTATTAATTTAATTAATAAGTTTTTTAAGGATCTTTAGCCTCGACTCTTTTTTTATTATTCTAGCTATAGACTTAAATAATAATACCCTTAGCTTAAATAAGAGCTCTAGACTCCTATTTTAAGTCTTGAAGCGACTTCGAATTACGTTAACTATATTTAAAAAGTCAGTTTAATTTATAATACGTATTATTTTATAATAATAATCCGTAGCTTTATTAGTTAGTACAACGTTAATTACTAAGTAGTATTATTACTCTTAAATTTTAACTTTTTTATAATACTTATAAAAAACTATAGGGGTTTTTTATAAAACCTCGTATTTCCCTCCTAAGTATAATTTCTTTTTAAAAAAGATCTTTATAAAATCAGTAAATTACTTTATAATAACGACCGTTAGGTTAGTTTTTTTATATATCCCTTACGTATTAGAGTAGTTATATTAACTCTACGTAGTCGATCGTATACTTCTCTAATTAATAAGTAATAAGCTATATATTAGTAGCGTTACTAAGCTAATTATTATAATTAGTAAGATTATTAATAGTTACTTTTTTTATATAATCTCCGTAGCCCTTATTATAGCGGGCGCTAATATATTACTATTAATGATTTTTAATAAAAATTCTAATTAATTTACCCTCTTACTAAAGTCGTCGTATTTTATTACTACTTAGTTAATTTAATTTTAATTTTATAGCGTAAGTTCGTTAGTAATAATTATAATAGCGAGCGTTTTATAAGCTCTTCGTCCTATTACCTAGGTTAATAAAATACTTTAATAGTAGAGGAATTTAATAACCCTTTTTATTATATTCGGATTAGCGCTTATAAACTATTTATTTTCTTAGTTACTTAGGTCGTTAGTAATTTTATAAAATAGAGGTTACCCCTCGAGCCCCTTTTAAATATAGATTTTTATAAAATAGATTAATACTACGTCGATTTACTTACTATTAAGGTTATTAAAATCTCTATATACCCACTTTCTTTAGTATTTTAATTAGATCTCTATTTACTTATATAGTATAAGAATTCCTCTTTTTTAGCTATAAACTAACTCGCTCCTCGTTATTCCCTAACTCGTACTTCGATTTATAATAATTAGTATATTTAATTTTAATAAGGCCGTTTTAAAACTACTTATTAACTTTAGTAATAATATACTATCGTTAGTCGCCGGATTTATTAAAGTCTAAGACCTTCTTACTTTTTCTTATTTTTTTTATATTAAGCCTTATTACTATTTACTCTTTATCCTCCTCGTTAAATACTATTTTAGTAGTCTTTTTTTAATTACTTAATTAATTAATACTAAACGTAAATTTATAAATAGCCTAACGACGTCTCGATTACGTAGCGTTTCTTTTTAAATTAAAACCCGAGAGGCGTATACGTTTATTAAATAAATTACTATTAGTTAATAATCTATTTCTTATTTTCTTAAAATTAGTAATTTTTATATTAAGAGCTAATAATTTAAAAAAGGAGCTTTTTAATAACCCTTTAAAGTATTCTTTTTTTATTATAATAATCGTAACTTTAATAAAAAGCTATAAAAAGATCTTTTTAAAAATAGTAACCTCTTTACTAAGCTAACCTTTAATATTTATAATATACGGATTATAACTATTATAATCTCTAAACCTCCTCTTTCCTCGTTATACTATCCTCTTTATTATATTCCTAAATAATATCTAGAGGATAGTTAAGAGGGCTACGAAGAAATTATCTAGGTTTTCGAGGTCGTATTTATAAGCCCCTCGGAGGTAGTTCTTTTATATATTATAAATCTCTTAGCTTTATAATTCTTATATAGGTTCTTATTACGCTTACTAAGAATATTTATTATATTTAAAAAACCCTTTCTTTAATCGTATAGTACTCTTTTATACTATATTATTAAGCTCGTTTATTACGCTAATTAATTAAGTAAGTAGTCGTCGTATAAGTATTTCTTTTTACTAATTTAACTAACTAGCTCTTAATTACAAGCCGGCCGTAGGAGAGTTATTTTAGTAAAAGGGCTACTTAAGTCGACGTTAAAAGACTAGTTACTTAAGTAGTTTTATTAATTAGCGTAGTTTAATATAATAAACGTCGGCTTTCTATAAGTAGTCAAGGGCTACGATTCCTCTACTTCGTTTTATTATAAAAATTCCGTATTTTATTACCTATTTTTTATAAAGTTAGGTAGTATAATTCTCTTATTACGTTTTATTTAAAGAGGTCGTCTCTTTTATACTAAATACTTTACTAATTTATAATAATAAAATTAATTATTAATTAGTATTAGTATCTTTATTATAAAAATATTAGTTAATTAGTTCGAACCGTAGGTTAATAAAGTAAGTTAATTAAACTGTTTTAATATACTATATAAGGTATAAAAAGGAGGTTCTAACTATAGGTTAGGTAGTCTATAGTATTTATAAATAGGGCCCCTCGTTGGCCCCTGCGCAGCCTCGGCCGTATGCCGAGGTCAAATTAGACTTCCAATCCGACACGTACAGTCCCCATATGTCTCTCGATCTCGCGATGGAAAGCATGTGGTGCTCAAAAGTCCCGCCTTCGGCTACCAGGAGGTAATACCACCCATCGACTTTATACACATGCGGTCCCTCGGTGTCGTATCTCGCGTACCCGCCCCAAATCTCTCGTTGCTCAGAACGCTGCTTCCCGGTGAGAACATCAACTTCAACTTGCTTGATCGTACAACTCGGCTGCTTTGAGCGATCCATTACGAAGCAGCCCTGGAAGTACACGCGATCGTCGTCATCGAAGAACAGACTTGGATCGATGCCGTGGAAGTCGACTGGGATGGGATCACTCCACTGTCCGCTCCAGATGTCAGAGGTATGAATGATGGAGTTTTCTAGGTCGGAGGATCCGTTTGAGGAGCCGCAGTTGGTGCAGACGATGTAGAATCTCCCGCGGTGGTGACGGATGGTGGCGGCGAAGAGGCCGCCTGTTGCGATCATTGTGTGGCCGGTGTCAAGGGTGACGGAGTTTGTGCCTGCGTTGGCGAGGGTGAGTTGCTCTGGGCGGTTGATTGCGTTACCTGACGCAGCCAAGTTAGCCAGGAGTTGATTCTTTGATGTGTTTAGTAGGATATCGTACCGATATGCTTCCAGTTCTGCAAGTCACGGGAAACGTAAATGGGAAGGCCGGGAAAGACGTGGAAGGATGAGGTGACGAGGTAGAAGATCCCTTCGACCATGACGACCGAGGGATCTGGAGCAAAGCCCGGGATGATGGGGTTCTGAAACTTTGTCATGTTTGCCATCATCAATTATTGCGCGAGTTTTGTATAGTTCCTATGGTATCTTGACTGCTTACGATCACGTCTCGTGGGTTGCTCGTCACTTATAAGGCCACCGGGCAGGACGGGGCATGGTCTCCGTCCCCCGCACCGGAACCCGGAGTTGGTCCCGTTGAGACCCACTTGGACATTTAACAATTCGCCGCGGAGAATTAGGCATGTTGGGCAATCCTCCGACTGATGTCGGTCTAGAGAAGCTTCCCAGGCCAGGGTTTATCTAGTCTCTCCAGAATTTCCTCTCGCCGAATTGCCATCTTGAGAAATCGTGCTTTGATGACGAACCAACAGCGAACAGCTTACTTCTGAGCACTAGTTCCTAACATAGTAAGCCTTGAGAGCGATTCCGCTATGTAGTATGTGACCAAAGGAGTCTCAAATCCTTTGCCCACTTTTGAATAGAAAAGCTTAGAGAATAGGGCACTTGACCGTCAAAGTCGTTCATTACGATTAGATTGTTTAGCTGAAATGCTCGAACAAAACCCTCTCTCAAGCGTGTTCCGTCGCCTATGCCATGACACGGTAAACTTGATACTCATCACCAACGCTCACCGGCAGAACGTTAAAGGTAGCATAAGAGTCGATACCTTCAGGCTCAAGAGTCACAAACGTATGCGCCGCATTCTTCTGCCTAGTACTGACCCAGAACCCGCCAGCCGGGATCCGAACCTCCTTGACCACGGTCTCCGTCGTCACAGTCGTGCGAGCAATTCCCTCATACTTTGTCCGCGCTACTTCGGCACTCGTGATGTTGAATGCCTCAACCTCGCCTTGGAAATCAGATTGTAACATCTGTACTTCCACGCCAGTAATTCGCAGACGCTCAGCCACATCAGCCCACGCGCGTGAAAAGACATAGGCCTCTGGTCTCGCACGGGTGAGGTTTGCTACCACGGGTGTGGTGTTGAGGAACTGTACAGGAATACCAACGAGGTCTCCCGTCGTCGCTTCGATGAACTGCCAAGTGATGTTGGTCGGCCGAGCAGACTCCGTAACAATGATGTCGTCGGTGCTGGCAATGAACTTTGCGCGCGCGTTTTCCACTGTCGAGAGTACTTCTTCAGCCCTATCAGCAGCCGTCTGAACGACTGTCTCGGCCATCGTCAGGCCCGTTGCGACGCGGCGCTGCCAGTGCTGGTCTGCTAGTCCGATGCCTCGAGTCTCGGTCAGGAACATGATGGCTTGGGTCAGTGCAACGGCACTATCTCCGATTTTGGCGTCACCGGTGGTTTCTTCCAGGACGAAATTGTCTGTGCCCGAGGAACCGACGATATAAGGGCCCCATCGGAGACCTCGTCTCTCCATAGCTGCGGCAATGTTGTTCGCGAAGACGGCTTCGGACATGTTCCGGATATCGGGATGGATGTTGGCGTTCTTCATGGCGGAGAACTGGCCGTCTTGGACATCTACCCATTGCTCGTTGGCCCCAAAGGGTCTAGTAGGGCTATACTCGTGACAATCTACACCGACATGAGGCGCGAAGCTCACCATCAGCTGCTTGATGTCCCGAGTCTGCTGGCGCGCAAGTTTCGTGTGGTCGCGGTTCGGGTCGAAGCTGGTCGCAAAGTATCGTTGGAAGTACGCCACACCGTCCGGATTATATCTCGGGAGCATCATGATGTCGACTTTCTCAAGGATTGAAGCCGCCCAGGTGGCATTGGCGTCGAACCTGCCAAGGAGGGCGAGCAGGGCCTGGTCACCAGCTGGTTCGTTTCCGTGGACGCCGCCCTGCATCCAGATGCGTACTTTTGAGGGTGCGTTAGCATTGCCGTAGGTGTTCTGGCTGGTATCCGTCGGGACGCCTCTCGAGGTAGACAGGTAGACGTAAGGAATCGAGCGGCCGTCTTCCGACTTGAAGTCGGGGCTGTGGTAGGTCATTGTTAGTATCCCTATCACAGGGATATTAGTCGATTAGTTCGAACCGTGGGTTAACGAAGTAGGTCAATTAAACTATTCTAATATACTACGTAAAGTATAAAAAGGAGGGTTCTAACTATAAGTTAAGCAGTCTATAATAATTATAAATAAGGCCCCTCGTTAGCCCCTACGTAGCCTCGGCCGTATACTAAGGTCGAATTAAACTTCTAATTTAATACTAACTTTTTTTTTTTATTAATCTAATTACTACTTCTATTACTATTACTATTATTATAATTAGAAGTTTAATTTAACCTCGGGCCCGTTTATTAAGTTGTCTCTTTTTATCCCTTTTTTTATTTTTTTTATATAACTTATCTTTTTATTTATATTACTACCTTTCCCTCGCTAATAAATTATTTTAGTCTCTTATTAAGTACTATTTTTATAAAAGCGTTAATAAAGTTATTATTATTATTAATTTAATAAATTTTAAAAATCTTTTATTACTCGTACGACTACTTAAGGGTTATAATATTTATTATAAGCCTCTTTTTTTTTATAGTACTTAGTTTAATAAAGTACTTATATAATAAGTACGAATTAGTATAAACGATCGTAGGGATTATAAGAATATTAAGTTAATTTATAATCCTCTTAAGTATAGTTAAAATTGCGTAAGTAAAGTTAACGCTATTAACTATACTATAGACTTTAAATACGAGTACGTTACGTATTACTTACTAATTTTTTATTAATAAATAATAAATAATATTATTTTAGATTATAAATTCGTCCTTACTAAGCTTCTTATAAATAAGGATAATAATATATTCTAACTATAAAATTAAGTCGTTATTATTAATAAATAATTTATTAATAAATACGTAGAGCCTTGCTAAAGTAAGCTTAATAAGTTAATAAACGGGACCTCGGTTATAATATTCTCGCTATTATTATAATTATTTATTAAGAGTATTAAAATCGCTCTTTATAAGCTCTATAACTTATATAGCTTTAGTATAGTTAAAAATAGCTTTAAGTTAATAAATACTTATAATATATACCCCTCGAGTAAGCTTAGCCCTATATTACTTTTTATAGTTAGGGGATTTTTAGTTAACGAGGGTAATTTTTTTATTTTACCCCTTTTATTAAAATACTATATTATCCTCCTTAATTATTAAAATCCCTTTATTAAATACTAATAAGGATTCTAATATTAAGATCTCTTTTAGTTTAGTTATAAATTTAGCTTTATAAAGCTCCTTATCCTCTTTTTTTATAAACTTAATATTTAATAAACTTAGAGTATTATTTATTTATATTTTAATAATACTAAAGGGGTCGTTTATATATATAGAAATTAAGAACTAGGGATCGTATATTAATATAACTATTAGTAATTAATTAATATAAAAGTCGTAGTACGTTACTTATTAATAAATACCCGATTTAACGAGGCTATATAATAGCTTAAGTACTTCGATAATCGTACTTTTTAAGTACTTATTAATTATCTTTTTTAAGAAATAAATAAAGATCTTTTTTATAAATCTAATTACTAATAAAATATATACTTACGTAATATTACGACTCTAGATCTAATATCCTTTTTACTATAGCGATATTATAAGTACTATTATAAAACGCTAACTATAGTATTAAACTATAAGTAATTAAGTAAGTAGCGTCGCCTTTTTAATATTACTATACTTTTATATAACGTACCTCGATTTTTTATACGGCCGTGGGGTACTCTTCCTTTTTATTTCTTAAACTATATATAATTTAAAAATATATAGATTCGTATATTTAACTAGATTATAAAAAATAAATCAATAGACCCCTCGATTATATAGTATTTCTACCTCTACTAGGTCTAATTTTTTAAAAAGTCTCTTAGCTATTATAATTATACTATCCTTTTATAGTTAGGTTATGAGTACGAAATTAGCCTTTTTTTTTATTATATAGAATATACTAATTATAGCATTATTAATAATAAATTAGTAAAGTAGTACCCTTTATCTAGGTTTTTTTATATATTTTAGTAATATAAGTATTACCTCTTTCTTATTATTATCGTTTATTTATTTTATTATAATAATTTTATTAAAAATAATCTCTTACTCTTTTTTACGTTACTAAGGGGATTCCCCTAGCTCTTTTCTTCTTATTAAGCTAATATCTCCTCGCTAAGATTAGTATAATACGGTCGTACTACTATTACTAATACTTTAAGTAGTTAGTCTTAGTTTTTAATAACGATATATAAATATTTATTAACTAAGATTAATTTATATAAGCCTAATTATTATTTAGTAATTTTCCTCTAGACCCTAACGTTCGAATTTAGTAATATATTAAGGTTAGGGCTTATATTTAGTTTATTATAGGTAGTAATAGCCTTATTAGTCTAGCGCTTCGTATTTATTTCTTAGAGTACCTTTATTATCTTATTAATTACCTAAGCTTATTAAGTTATATTTAGTAATAATAGCGAGGCTATTATTATTTTTAAGTATGCTCTAAATACGAGAAGCGTTAGAACTAGTCCCTTCGGGCCTATAGTATTATTATAGTACTTAAATACTATTTAAAAATACTCTTTATTTATAGTATCGGGGTACTTATTATAAATAATCTTAAACGCTCTTTTTAAACTACTAGTGGGCTCTCTTTACCTTATTAATACTATAATATACCTTAATAAATACGATTTTTAATTATATACTATACGTAATAGTATTATTTTTAAACTTTATTAATTTAAAGCTCGTACTTATATCGGTCCTAATCCTATTTAGTAGCCCCTAGTATATATTAATTTATATTCTCTTTAATATTAACTAAATAGTCTTAGTAAATAGGTCCCTAAGGAATTAACCTCTTTAAAATAATATAGCCTCGTTAATAATATATAATACTAAGCAATTATTTAAATAAAAAATATCGATAACGATCTCTTAATTAAAGTTAAGCTCGTTATATAATTTAAATTTAAATTTATATAGGCTCTAGGTACTTATTTAATATTAATAATATATTTTTATTAAGTACTCTAGAGCTCTTATTTTTATATCGTTCTCTAATTATTTAAAAAAGTTATATAGCTTTATAATTAATAAGTAACTAAAGCGCTTATATAATTATTTAAACTCTCTTTTTATAAAATAATTAATAAATTTAATATTTAATTCGAGCTTTATAAACGTATACCCTTATTACTTTTTAATAAGTATAAACTATTTACTATTTAATAGTTTATCCCTCGTATTATTCAATATAATACTTAACTAGTTTATATCCTTTAGGTATAGTAAAAATAGTATATTAATAAGTAGGATATAAAAAACTATCGTACCTAAGTATATATTAACTTTTACTATACTTAGAGCGTATATTTCTTTACCTAGGCCGAAGCTAATTTTTATAATACTTATTATGAACGTATTTAATATAACTAGGAATATTTTTTAGAATATATAAAATTACCTCTTATTTTTAGTTAATTATTATAATACCCCTATATCTAGGATAATCCTCTAAAAAATATCTAGGCCGTATCGTTCGCTAAGATAAAATACTTATACGAGCTTAGCGTTTAAGTAATTTAAAAAGTATAAAAAGGACCTCTCTAAGTACCCCTAGAATCGCTTAGTACCCTATTTCTTTTTAAATATTAAAAAAAGTACTAATTTTTCTTTAAACGTTAATAAAATAGGGTTTAGTACTATTAAATTCGTTTATTTATCTATATTTATTATTTAAGGGATCTTTCTTTACTATTTATAAATAAAAGCCTATTTATTAAGAGCTTTTATTACTTTTTATTTATTTAGCCTTATATATCTTCTAGAAGTTAACGGAGTAAAAAAAGAGTAGTTAATCTCGTCGGTTTTATTAAAATCTACTTCGTTAGTATACGGGGTAAGATTTTTTTTATTTTTTAAATTTCTTATTATATATAGATCCTTTAGGTTACTAATTATACTTTTATATTTACTTTTATATAGTGGTTTCTTTCCGGCTTTATAGGCGCAAAAGATCGATCTTAACGGGATTACGCTTTTAAAAAAAATTACACAATATAGTATACTTTTTAATTATATAATATATATAATATACTCTAAGTATATGCTTAACGTAATATAGTAATTTCGATACGAAAACCGCTTTATAATCTAGGATAGGTAAGCTACTTTTTATATAATAACGCTAGTTAAAAAGGTCGATAGTAGAGGTCGGCTATAAAGGTTAGAGGCGGCCCTTAACTACAGAGGTTCTAAACTTTAATAGCGACATAGAGGTTTTTAGAAAAAGGGCTAAAAAGGCTAATATCTAGCTACTTAAAGCTCGTAAAGATTTTTTTTATCCTTATTATTTCTAATATTACCTAAAGCTCTATTTAAACTAAATAAATCTACTAAATAAACCTATTAAATAAACTTATTAAATAAACCTATTAAATAAACTTATTAAATAAACCTATTAAATAAACTTATTAATATATAAACTACTACTCTCTTAGTATATAGTTAGTAACTAGCGGGCTAAAGATGCCCCTCGATACGTCCCCCCCTCTGGGGCTCGATAGATTCTTAGGCCCCCTCGACGCCCTAGCTATCGTAGCTAATATAGGTATACCTAAGGAGTAGTATAGTACTTTTTAATAATATAGAATCTAGCTAAGTAATAATACGAATATTATAAATAGCTAGGCTAGTATAGACGTTAAGATCTAGTATATTAATACTAATTTAGAAATTATATTTTACGGAGTTAAAAATCTTTTTAATACGAGCTATATTATAAATATAAGAGAATATATAAGGGGTCCCCTAACTCTTAATAAAAAGGAGTATATAATACGGGATCTAGCCGCCTACGTAGGCTAGTATTAAGAGGTCTTATATACGTTAAAGTAGGTATAGCTCGCCCTTTAGACGGCTAGAAGTAGTAGAAAGTTGGGAGCTGCTTTTTTAATTAGTAGTTAAGTATAGAGCGTAATATACCTAGTTTTCCCTAATACGTAATACATAGTACGGCCCCGGCGGATTACTCCGTCGGGGGGATATTTACTTTTATATATTTATAAAGAATTAGTTAAATTAATAAGGGCTAGTTTTACTATTTACTACTCTCGACTTTTTATACCACTCGTATAATTTAGTACGCTCTTTTTCTAAGTAATTACTTAACTAATAGCTATTTTTTTTATATATAAAATACTTCCCTTTTTATTACCCCTATTTTAATTTTAATTAATAACTAGTTAAAAAGTTTATTTTTCTAGCTTAATAATTACTATACTTAGCGTCTCTCTTTTTATTTTTATACGTATAGTCGACTTAGTATTATTAATAAGGGCCGTTATATAATTATAAATACGTTTATTGGGGTATCTTTATTTTAATATTAAAGCTAGACCTTAGCCTCGAATAGAGGGTCTTATAATACTTAAGTAGTTAATATAGAGTTATCCTCGCTTCTAGGACTCTTTATATAATAATATAAAAATACCTAACTTTTTACTTATTTATCCTCTTATTTAGCTACGTTTTTATTAACTTATCGATTCGATTAATAAGTTTTTTAAAGATCTCTAACCTCGACTTTCTTTTTATTATTCTAGTTATAAACCTAAATAATAATACCCTTAGTTTAGATAAGAACTCTAAACTCTTATCTTAGGTCTTAAAGCGACTTCGAATTATATTAACTATATTTAAAAAATTATTTTAGTTAATAATACGTACTACTTCGTAATAGTAATTCGTAGCCTTACTAGTTAGTATAATATTAATTATTAAGTAGTATTATTATTTTTAAATTCCGACTTTTTTATAATATTTATAAAAGATTATAAGGGTTTCTTATAGAACCTTATATTTCCCTCTTAAGTACAATTTCTCTTTAGAGAAGATTTTTATAAAGTTAGTAAATTACTTCGTAATAATAATTATTAAGTTAGTCTCTTTATATATCCTTTACGTATTAATATAGTTATATTAACTCTACGTAGTTAATTATATACTTTTTTAATTAATAAGTAATAAGTTACGTATTAATAACGTTACTAAGCTAGTTATTAAAATTAATAAAATTATTAATAACCGCTCCTCTTATATAGTCTTCGTAATCCTTATTATAACGGGCGCTAATATATTATTATTAGTAATTCTTAATAAAAATTTTAATTAGTTTACCCTCTTATTAAAGTCGTCGTATTTTATTATTACTTAGTTAACTTAATTCTAATCTTATAATATTCGTTAGTAATAACTATAGTAATAAGTATCTCGTAAGCTCTTTATCTTACTACTTAGGTTAGTAAAATACCTCGATAGTAAAGGAATCTAATAACCCTCTTTATTACGTTCGGATTAGTACTTACGAACTACTCGTTTTTCTAGTTACTTAAGTTATTAATAATTTTATAAAATAGGAGTTACCCCTCGAGCCCTTTTTAAATATAAATTTCTATAAAATAAACTAATACTACGTCGATTTATTTACCGTTAGGATTATTAAAATCTCTATATACTTACTTTTTTTAATATTTTAATTAGATTTCTATTTATTTATATAGTATAAGAATTCCTCCTTTTTAGCTATAGACTAACTTACTTCTCGTCGTTCTCTAACTCGTACTTCGATCTATAATAACTAGCGTATTTAATTTTAATAAGGTCGTTTTAGAGCTACTTATTAGCCTGAGTAATAGCGTATTATTATTAGTTATTAGATTTATTAAAGTCTAGGACTTTTTTACTTTTTTTTATTTTTTTATATTAAGCCTCGTTACTATTTATTCTTAGTCTTTTTATTTAAATACTATTTTAATAGTCTTTTTCTAGTTATTTAATTAATTAATATTAGAAATAGATTTATAAGTAGCTTAATAACGTTTTAATTACGTAGCGTTTCTCTCTAAGTTAAAAACCTAAGAGGTATATATATTTATTAAATAAATTACTACTAATTAGTAATTTACTTTTTACCTTTTTAAAATTAGTAATTTTTATATTAAGAGCTAGTAATATAAAAAGGGAGCTTCTTAACGGCCCTCTAAAGTATTCTTTTTTTATTATAATAATCGTAACTTTAATAAGAAACTATAAAAAGATCTTTTTAAAAATAGTAACCGCTTTACTAAGCTAACCTCTAGTACTCGTACTATTTACGATTTACGAATTATAGTTATTATAATTTCTAAATCTCCTCTTTTGTTATTATACCGTCCTTTTTATTATATTCCTAAGTAATATCTAGGGAGATAGTTAAGAGAGTTATAAAGAGATTATTTAAATTATAGGTTTCGAGGTTATATTTATAAGCCCCTCGGGGGTAGTCCCTCTATATACCGTAGATTTTTTAATTTTATAATACTTATACTCCTAGTACCCCTAATAAGTATACTATACTTAACGATCTTTTTTTTTAAATTATATAGTACTCTTTTATATTATACTTCTCGAGCTCGTTTACTACGCTAATTAATTAGGTAGGTAGTTATATAAGTAGTTCTTTTTATTAATTAATTAATCGATTTTATTAATTTTTAATTACGGGCCGGCCGTAAGTAAGTTAAGTAATAAAAAAAGATTATATAAAGTCGATAATAGTAGCTCAGTCGCTTTAATATTTTTATTAATTATTAGGGGTTATTTTAATATAATAAACGTCGGCCTTTTATAAATAGTTAAGGGCTACGATTTCTTTACTTCGTTCTATTATAAAAATTCTACGTCTTACTACTTACTTTCCGTAAGGTTAAGTAATACAATTCTCTTATTACGTTCTATTTAAGGAGGTCGTTTTTTTTATATTAAATACTTTACTAATTTATAATAATAAAAATTAATTACTAATTAGTATTAATATCCTTATTATAAGGATATTAATTAATTAGTTCGAACCGTAGGTTAACGAAGTAGGTTAATTAAACTATTCTAATATATTACGTAAGGTATAAAAGGGAGGGTTCTAACCGTAAGTTAGGTAGTTTATAGTAATTGTAAATAGGGCCCCTCGTTAGCCCCTGCGCAGCCTCGGCCGTATGCCGAGGTCGAATTGGACTTCTAATCCGACAGTCATCCACTCATTGCGCGCTGCGAGAGTTTGGAGGAAGTAGTCTGCCGATCATAAGTCCTTAGAGTTGGGCCGCAGAGTTAAGCAGCTCAATTCAATTCGACTCACCGAGAGTGGCCTGGTCTGTCGGGCCGCTCGTGCCATTAGCAAAGGTGGCCGGGACACCGTCCGGGTTGGCGAAAGCGGGCGAGCGCAGGTCAACATCTTCAACTTCTGGGAAGTTCGCCGCTACTACTTCGCTATCCGGGACTACCTCAACCTGGTTGCTAGCATACGTGAGCTGAGCAGCAGCAAGGCCTGCGCGAAGCAGGGCGAAAGCCGCAATCTCTGGAACGTGCATTGTCAAGCACGGAGTTGGTTTTTGAGGTTGAAGGCGCAAGACGATCAGGACCAACGGGCAGCACACAATGCGACCCTGTCTACTATTTTATTGATCCTCACCGGGGCCCTTCGGCCTTCAGCCGACGCCGATAGTGTCGCCAAGGCCTCATTTAACCTGCCCCAATGCCAGAGACGTCATGATATTTCCTCTCGCGGTACGATGATCACGGTACTTGTCCCCGAACTATGCGGAAATAGGAATGTGTTTACCTTCGGTGTGGAGGAGGCCCCTCAAAGTGTGGGGTGGAAAAGTCTTGGAACAACCTCTAAAGCTTCCAGCGGTGTCGCTCGCCAAGAGGTGTTATCTTGCCAAGACAACAAAGGACCAGGCCGCCGGGCCAAGGAGCAATTGGGCAATCAAACTGATTTTACTTAGCATCTTTACTCATCGATTTACTCTCGTGAGAAACTCACTTTCGGCCCTTCATCGGCGAAGTCTTGATTTTCGACTCACAACTCTCAAGCCGGCAAGACCATAAGTGATATCGATGTCGGAAAGCTGACATGCCACGGATTATGAGACGGTGGCTTTGATAAAATTAAGCCTCTTGCAAATGCTCGAAGTCAGTAATAATATAACTTTTCTGTGGTCTGATCTAAATTATAAGAATAACATGTCTTTACGAAGCTTTTGGCAAGATCATGGGATCGATATCCATATCTCAATATTTCTATAAGTTTCCCTCTTACAGGGGAATTAGTTCGAACCGTGGGTTGACGAAGAGATTAATTAACTATATAAATTTCTGTGTATATATAAAAAGGAGGTTCTAACTGTAGGTTAGGCTAGCTATAATAATCCTAAATAAGGCCCCTAATTAGCCCCTACGTAATTAACTATATACCGCAGTTAAATTAGACTTCTAATCTAATACTAACTTTCTTTTTTTTTTTATTAATTTAATTACTACGGTTAGAAGTATAATTTAACCTCGGGCTCGTTTACTAAGTCGTTTCTTTTTCTTCTTTTTTTTTATTCTTTTTATATAACTTATTTTTTTATTTATATATTAACTTTTTTATTACTTACGAATTATTCTAACCCCTTATCAAGTACTACTTTTATAAAAGCGTTAGCGAGGTTATTATTACTATTAATCTAACGGATCTCGAGGATTTTACGCTTTTTATATAATTACCTAAAGGCTATAATATTAATTATAAACCTCTTTTCCTTTATAGTTCCTAATTTAACGAGATATTTATATAATAAGTAGGAATTTATATAAATAACCGTTAGGATTAGTAAAAGGCTAAGCTAATTAGTAATTCTCCTTAGCGTTATTAAAATTATGTAAATAAAGTTAAGGCCGTTAACTATACTATAGACTTCTAATATTAATATACTTCTTATTACTTACTTACTTTTAGTTAATAAGTAATAAATTATATTACTATATATTATAAATTCGCTCTCGCTTATACTCTTATTAATAAGAATAATAATATACCCTAATTATAAAATAAGGTCCTTATTATTTATAAATAAGCTATTTACGAATACGTAAAGCTTACTAGCCGCGAGGTTAATTAAGTAGTAAACGAGACCTCGATCGAGATTTAAGTACTACTACTTAAGCTACTTATTAAGTACTTCGATATTTTATTTATTTAGTTCTATAGCCTATACTACTCTAGCGTAGTTAAAAGTCGCCTTAGGTTAATATATATTTATAATATATACCCCTTATATAAGCTTAGCTTTATATTATTTTTTAATATTAATTACGTTTAAATTAACGAGGCTAATTTTCTTACCTTACCCCTTTTACTAAAAAATAATAGTTTCCCCCTCGATTATAAGAATCTTATTATTAAACGCTAATAAGTTATTTATTATAAGGACCTTTTTTAGTTTTATTATAAAGCCCGCTTTTTAAAGCTCCTTATCCTCCTTTTTTATAAAATTAATATTAAATAAGCTTAATATATCGTTAGTTTATATTCTAACGATCCTAAATTAGTTACTTTTATACTTAGAAATTAGTAAGTACGGGTCGTACGTAAGTATAATTATTAATAATTAATTAATATAAAAATTATAGTAAGTAGCTTATTAATAAGTGCCCGATTTTGCGAGCTTATATAGTAGCTTAAGTACTTTAATAATCGTACCCTCTAGGTACTTACTAACTATTTCTTTTAGTAAATAGGCTAGGATTCTCCTTATAAGCCCTGTGGCTAATTAGGTATATACCTAGGTAATATTATAGTTCTAAATCTCGTACCCCTTTTTTTATAATAATACTATTAGTACTATTATTAATCGTTAGCTATAGCGCTATATAGTAAGTAATTATATAAGTAGCATCGCCTTTTCGATATTACTATACTCCTAAATTATATATTTAGACTTTTCGTATAGTTAGGGTATTCTTTTCTTTTTAATTTTATAAACTATTTTTAATTTAAATATATAGAGGTTTATATACTTCTCTAGGTTATAAAAAATAAATTAATAAACCTCTCGATTTTAAAAAGTGTTTATTTTAATAAGATCTAATTCCTTATATAGCTTTTTATTAGTTATAATTACGCCTTCTTTACGTAGTTTAACTACTAGCTCGAAATCGGCTTTTTTTTTTATTATATAAAAAGTATTAATTACCTCGTCGCTAGTAATAAATTACTATATTAGTACTTACCGTCGTGGTCTTTTATAACGTTTTATTAATAATATTAGTGCTTTTTTAATAATTTCCTTTTTCTCGTTATTTATTAGTACTACTATAACGATTTTATTAAAGATAATTTCTTATACCTTTACTACGGGTTATATAGTTTCCTCTAGCTCTTCTTCTTTTTATAAGTTAGAAATTACTTTATTAAGATCTATATAATATAGTTTTATTATTGTAATTAATACTTCGAGGGGTTAGTTATAATCCCTTATAACTACGTAAGATCGCTCGTTAATAAAGATTAATTTATATAACCTAGCTTATTATTAAGTAATTTCGTACTATACTCGTATATCCGAATTTAGTAATATATCTAAATTACCTCCTATATTAGGCCTATTATATATAGTAATTACCTTATTAACTTACTTTTTTATACTTACCTTACGCAGTACTTATATTACTTTTTTAACTACTCAGGCTCGTTAGCTTACGTTTAGTAATAATAATAAGGCTAAGGTTATTTTTAAATATACTCTAAATATAAAAAGCGTTAGTATAAGCCTATTAGGCCCTATAGTATTATTATAATATTTAAGTACTATTTAGAGGTATTCGTTATTAATAAAATCTAAATTTTCTTTTTTAATAATTCTAAATACCCTTTTTAATTACTAATATACCCTTTTTACCTTTTTAATACTATAGTACGCTTTAATAAGTACGACTTTTAGCTATATACTATAGGCCGTCGTATTCTCCCTAAATTCTGCTAACTTAAAGCTAGTACTAGCGTCGGTTCTAATACTATCTAGCGGTCCCTAGTATATATTAATTTAGCTTTTTTATAAAGCTACCTATATTATTTTTATTTATAAATCCCGGAGGAATTACCTTATTTAAAAAAATATAGCTTCGTTAATTACGTATAGGACTAGCTAACTATTTAAATAAAAAATATTAATAATAATTTCTTAATTAAAGTTAAGCTTATTACGTAATTTAAATTTAAACTTATATAGGCTTTATATATTTATTTAGTATTAGTAATATACCTTTATTAACTACTCTAGTGCCCCTATTTTAATATTATTATTACTTAATTACTTTAAAAAGTTATATAACCTCGTGACTAACGGGTAGTTAAATCTTTAGTATAATCGTTTAAGCTTATTTTTCGTTAGGTAATTAATTAACTTCGTGTCGTTAGTAAGCTTTATAAACGCGTACCCCTATCGTTATTTAACTATTTCGAAGTACTTATTACTAAAGATTCTATTCCTCGTATTATTAAAAATAATACTTAGTTAATTTATATTTTTTAAATATAAGAGAAATAGTATATTAATAAGTAAAATATAAAAGGTTATCGTTCCGAAGTACGTCTCGATTTTTACTATACCTAGGGTAACGATTTCTTTACTTAGGTTAAAACTAATTCTTATAATACTTACTATTAACGTATTAAGTATTATTAGCGCAATCCTCTATAGCGCTTAGAATTACCCTTTTCCTCTTATTAACTATTATAATACCCTAGTATTTAGGATAATCCCTTAAAAAGTTTTTAAACTATATTTTTTACTTATATAGAATACCTAGATAAGCTTAGTATTCGAGTAGTTTAGGTAGTATAAAAAAGACCTCCCTAGCTACTATTATAATTACTTAGTACTTAATTTCTCCTTAGGTATTAAGAAAGGTAAATTTAGTATTATTAGATTTAGTAAGCCGGATTATAATTTACCTCCTTTACCCCTCTTTATACCCGTTATTTAGAGGACTTTCTTTTATTATTTATAAATAAAAGCCTACTTATTAAGAACTTCTACTACTTTTTACCCGTTTATTTTCGTATATCCTCTAGAGGCTAATAGGGTAAAAAAAGAGTAGTTAATATTATTAATTTTATTATAATCTAATTCGTTAGTATAGAGTATAAGGTCTTCTTTATTTTCCAAATCTCTTATGGGGTACGGATACTTTAGGATACTAAACTAGCTACTTTCGCTAGGTTCTATACCCCCAGATCTGCCCTTATATATAACGAGGAATTAGTTAAATCGATTAGGGCTAGTTTTATTTTTTATTACCCTTAACTTTTTATATTATTTCTATAATTTAGTACGTTTTTTTTAGAATAGTTATTTAATTAATATCTATCCTTTTTATAAATAAAATACTACTTCTTTTATTACCTTACTTATAAGTTAAATCTTTACTTATTTAATAAATCTAGGCCTCCTTATTAGTAATTACTGTACCTAGCTTTTTTCTTTTTTTTATTATATGTTCGATCGACTTAGTACTATTAGTAAGGGCTATTATACGCTTAGAAGTAAGTTTAGTATAATATTCTCGTTTTAATATTAAAACTAGATCTTAGCCTCGAGTAGAACGTCTCGTAGTCTTTAAGTACTTAGTATAAAGTTATTTTTATTTTTAGTATACGTTAGACTATAGTATAAAAATATCCGACTTTTTATTTATTAGTTCCCTTATTTAGCTAGGTTTTTATTAGCTTATTAATTTAATTAATAAGCTCTTTAAGGATCTTTACTTACGATTTACCCTCTATTATCCTAGTTATAAATATAAAAAAAATTACTTATAGCTCGGATAGGAGCTCTAGATTCTTATTATAGGTCTTAAAGCGGCTTCGGATTATATTAATAATACTAAAAAAGTCGTTTTAATCGAGATTACGTACTACCTCGTAATAGTAATTAGAGGCTTTGTTTATAAGTATAATATTAATTATTAAATAGTACTAGTGTTCCCTAATCCTAACCTTTTTATAATAATTATAAAATATTGTTAGGGTTTTTTATAAAACCTTATACTTCCCCCTAGAATATAATTTCTTTTTTAAAAAGATCTTTTTAAAGTTTATAAATTACTTCGTATTTATTACTAAATTTTTAATATCTATATACGATCCCTACGTCGCTACGTACTATTAATAACTTTAGGTCGTTTACCTTCTTTCTTATTAGCTAATTAGTATTAAATTTTAGATTAGTAGTAGTAACGAGCTATAGATTAAAATAAGTAGAATTATTAATTATCGTATTTTTAGTACTATATTTTACTTTTATATATCCTTTTATAATAATAAATTACTATTAATAATTATAAAAAAGAAATCTGTATTATTTACTTTTTTTCTAAATTTATTAAAACGATTATACGCCCTATTAACTTATACTTAGTTTTATAGTATAAATTCCTCTTTTATAATTATTATTACTAAGATTTTATATAGTTCTTATGATTATAATTACGTTAGTAATACCCCTCGCCCATAGAGGAATCTATTAACTACTTTTATAATTCCTAAGCTTATGCTTATAAACTATTTATTTAGCTAGTAACTAAGGTCGTTTACGATTTTATAAAATAGGGGTTACTCTTATAGCCCCTTTTTCTTATAAACCTTAGTTAAATAAATTAATATTATATTAATTTACTTATTATTAAGCTAATTCGTAATCTTATATATCTACGTCTCTTAATAATTTAAATTAATATTTACTTATTTATAAAAAATCGGGATTCTATTTAAGATCGGGTTTCTTTTTTTTTTTTTCTTACTTTAACTCGCTAGGGGTTATACTCTAGCCTATACCCGTATTAGTAGTTATTAATATATTTAATTTTAATAAGGATATATCTAATCTATATATAGGTTATAATAAGCCCGTGCTTTTACTATTTAACGAATTTATTAAGGTTTAAGAGATTCCCGCTTTTTCTTACTATTTTACTACTACTCTTATTTTTATTATCTCTAGTAATTACTATTACTTTTTTAAATTACTAGCTATCGTACTTACTAAGACCTCTTTTTTATTTAAAATAAAAAAGTAAGTTTTAATAACCCCCTTTTTTTAATAATAATAATAAACGTTTATATTATTATAAAAAAATATAGTAATTAATTTCGTAATTTTTATTAATTATTAATTTCTATTATTCTATATATTTCTAACTTCTTAAGCCTCGTACTTTTTATAACCTCTAAATAGCTTCTTTTTTTAACTTACCTCCTCTAGGGTAATATTTTATAAGAATAGTTAAATATAAATACTAAGTAGCTTATAAAAGAGCCGTATAAGCTATTAAGTACGGTTAGTAAAGTTAAGCCCCCCCCCTTTTTTTATAAGATTATAGGCCTTAAGGACTTATTAAAAATACTACTTATTACTCGTACTTAGTAAAGTTAGATACCTTAGAGATTTTCCTTTTATAGCTCCTTAGTACCCTATTTTATATCTTTTTAAATAATCTTTTTTTATAACCTAATTATAATTAAGTAATTATCGCTTTTCTAGTAGTCCTTTTTATTACTTAGTTAATTTTTAATTATAGGCCGGCTATTAAAAAGTTATTTAGTAAAAAAGCTACTTAAGGTAATAATAAAAGGCTAATTACTTAAGTAGTTTTATTAATTAATATAGTTTAATATAATAAACGTCGACCTTTTATAAGTAATAAAAGGCTATAATTACTTAATTCTGTATAATATTTAAGAATTACCTCTTTTTTTATTTATTTTTATAAGGTTAATTAGTATAAATCTCTTATCCTATATAGTATTAAGAAGTCGTCTCTTTTATATAACGAGATACTTTACTAATTTATAATAATAGAATTTAATTACTAATTAGTATAAGTTTCCCTTTTATAAGGGAATTAGTTCGAACCGTAGGTTAATAAAGAGATTAATTAACTATATAAATTTCTATGTACGTATAAAAAGGAGGTTCTAACTGCAGGTTAGGCTAGCTACGATAATCCTAAATAGGGCCCCTAATTGGCCCCTGCGCAATCGACTGTATGCCGCGGTCAAATTAGACTTCCGATCCGACAGTTTCTTCTGACCATACAAATATGATTGTGTCACAGAAAGTGGGCCCACTCCATTTGGACAGCATTAACTTCACTTACTTTTCGTGACATATTAATCCTAGACCCATCCGCTGGCGATGCGATTTGGGGAGTCTACACCCAGGAGTTTAGTAAGATTGAATGGAAGAATTGTTCCTTGTCAAGACATGCATCATTGCTCCACAGGTTAATAATCGTTTTAAGTCAAGACTCGGAAGCGGACTGATACAGTCATCGAGGTAGTTCCTCACTATGAGTTTTTCGGCTTTTCTATTTCACATCTATCTTCGACTCCAGTCCGCTTCCAGATTGCTTCAAGGCGCGCCCAGTCTGTTTTACGACTTCTGATAGATATGACGAGGTCCAAGAGAGCTCAAAATTCTCAGCTCCCGCGGTGCAATGTAAAACGGTTCCGTAGCGTCAAAGTAGTCATTATAATAGTCCTTCGTCATTTGGTGCTGCGGATTCATCACACCCATCAGCCAAAGGCCATACACGGGAAGCCACTCCAACTAACCTTCATTATCCAGTCTACTGGCTCTGACCTAGAAGAACATCAGAAAACATTCTCCAACGTCATTCATGAGCTTGGGCGAAGCATACCATTTCTCAATCCACGTAATCGTACCAGGAGAGTCATGAACTTGATACATCTCGAAATACATCAGCTCGGATTCTTTCTTCATTTTTTCAATTGTCGGTTCCGCAGCCCGCAGAAATCTCGAGACATCCTGCGGCGCAACGTGAACAGTGACATGAAAGACCGTTGACATGGCTGCTTTGTTCTACTTGAGTGCTGAAGAACGATGGTAGTCGGACGAAAGCCTGATGCGCTGATGTCAAAGCTGCGAAGCTCTGATCCCGGGGAGCTCGGCCTTTAAGTAGTCCGCAATATTAGTCGCTCCGACAATCCGAGGCCATTGCCGACGGTGGCTCAGAGGATGAAACGTCTGATGTCTGACCAGACGTGTAGACAGCTTAGTCAGTACGCAACGGCTTGTTATGCGTTGTACTAATTCGAACCCAATTTGTGATGTCATCTTGGATGCCTAATTCCCTGCTTCGACGTGGGCAATCTTTGTCTCGTCTTCTTAATGACCGTCTTCGAGTACTGAGCCAGCTAGGAATTGATCTAATCCATCGAATAGTTTGCATAGTAATGCAACTCTGCGATAGGTGTGTTGAGGAACACATGATCATGGCCTTCTGGAAATTGACCGAAAGGGCAAGAAGGCCCGTGATGGCACACCTGTGCCCTCGATAAGTCCAGGTTGAACGAATACCTGTTGCTAAATGTCCTTACTCAAAATATTGCAAAAGCATCGCTAACGACCCATTAATAACTAAAACCTGTCAATAAAGCCTTGAGTACTCTAGAAGAACCGCTCGTATTTGGCATGTCGCCATGGACCTTGAAGCACCAGGCAAGGCCGTTAGGTGCAGAACCCGAGATCCTCAGGACAGTTCCGGCTACCTAAAGGTTCAAAAGAACAGAAGGTAGAGTCATGAATTCCATGCCAAAAAGTTCAAGCAATGGTGTCACCGCCTTGTCGTATAAGTACATCGGAACGGGCTGCATCAGCGCAGGCGCAACGATTCACAGCGTGCTAGGAACACAGAATGAAACAACATACGCTTGAAGACTCATGCAATCGGCCTAAGCAGAAGAAACGGTGTTCTCATGCTATTTTTAAGGTAAAGGTAGGGAAGACCGAACAGGCTTTGAACCCAATTTGAACAGAAGTACCTTGTGCTGTCTACATGTATGGACATTAAGGTAGGCCCCGACGTAACCTGGCTGGCTACCTATGAGCATCAAAAATTATCCTATAAATCTTCGGTACTTTCTTTTCTCTCCGACGTTTAAACATGGAGTTGCCATCAACGACCTCACTTAAGAGACTTGCCATCCATCACCGACCCACCCTGTGTGGCCTCCTCTTACATCTTCCTGCGATCACCGATCAGATCCACCTGTCATCCATTAGATTCACTGCAGATCATATCATTTCAATCCGGTGGTACAGTACAATTTATTCGAAATCTTACCACAAGCCAGCACTTATCAATTCTACCTTAGGGCAAGATGATGCCAATCTCCTTCATAATGGCCATCCTTGCTGGAATCACGTTGTCCGTGGCCACTGACGTCCCGATACGAGAGCAAGACATATTTCCTTGCAATTGTATTTTTATTGTCAATAAATGGAATCCTGTTCATGCAGATCACGTTGCTAGCTACGAGTGCTGTTATCTTGCGGGAGGCCAGTGGAACGGCACAACATGCCCCCTGAATTATCGGAACCCTCGAGAATTAAGACAATTTTCGAAATGCTGCGAAAAGAATGGGGGATTTGGATGTATCTAGAAATATATGTAGCACCTGCGGCCCAGCTGATCTATGGGCCGAGGAGACATCGAATCTGACAGCGACGCCTTTTTCTCGCATATCGCGAACATTTAAGATCCCACCCCCGATGATCTGCCCTTTGATGGCGAGTAGCTGGCTTTTTCTCTGCTATTATCACTGACTTTCTGTCGGGTCTGTCGCACTTCAGCTAGCCACGCAAACATGAAAACTGCTGCGCTCAACAATAACATGGCACAAGCAGTAACTAAGGTCCAAGAACAAGCCCCGTAAGTCGACCCACCCCCTTTTGGCCACCCCCCCCTTTTGGCCACCCTATTAAAACATGGTATCAAAACATCGCTACTAACTATACTTAATTAATTAACTATCTTTTATTACTATAATAATATAGTTATTATTCTCCTTAGGTAATTCGACCCCTGCGAGTTAACTAGGACTAATTAGACGGTTACTAGAGTCCTCCTAAGCTCTTTATATATCTTAAATATTTACGAACTTAGTATTTAAGTTTATTAGTATACTCTTTTTTTTTTTACGGCCTTAATTAGTTAATTTTAGCTTTTAGAACTCAAATATAGTACTAAAATATTACTAAATAGTAGGCTTACTCGCTAAATACTTTTTTTATTTTTTTAAATAGTAGTTATTAAGTATTATAATCTAGACTAAGCTCTATAAATAACTTTAATTAATTATAGAGCTCGCTAGCCTTCTTAGGAGTTAACTAATTAATAATAAACGCTACTAATACTTAGTTAATAGCTTTTTTAATATTACTAGTTATTTACTTAGTATTTACGGTCTTTTTAGTTAGTATAATTAGGTTAGGTAGGACTATTAGATTAGTAAGTAGTCTGGCTATATTAGGGGGATATAGTCTAGTTACTTTCTACTTATTTTATATATTTAACGACGTTAGACTAGCTAAACGAGCTTTTTAGTAGTAGCTTAAGAAGTACCGCTTTTTAATAATAATAAAATTATTTATTATATCCTTTTTACTAAGCTCTTTTTTATACTTAGATTTAAAAAGTCTAAAAATAGCTATATCTAATAGCTAGAGAATATAAGAAGTATATAGTAGTAAAAATAGTAAGTAGACGTTGTTTTTATAGTATTCCTATATAAATTCTATCGTTATATAACTCCTATAGCTATTTAGAACTAATAGTCGAGGCTTATTAAGTATACTAAGCCCCCTAAGGGGGGGGGGGGGGGGTCTTAGTTTATAATAAGAACACTATTTTTAACTACTTAAAGGTAGTTTTATTAGTTATCTAGCTATTATCTATTACTATAAACTCCTAACTAGTATAAGGGTTAAGTTTAAGTAAAAACTACTATTATTATACCGACTTTTTTTTATATATAATTAGTAGTTTAATAGCTCGACTATTAGTAGAGATATACTTAATTATAAATACCTAAGTACGTAAACTAGGCTCTTTTTTTTATATTACTATAGTCTCTATTATGCCTAAAACTAGGCTATTAAATCCCTTACTCTTTAGGATATTAGTCTTATTTATATTATACTTATTAGCTTATTTAACGTCGCTAATTTTTAGTATATTAAGTAACTTAAACTATAATTTAATTATATTAGTAATAACTCTATTTAAATACCTCGAATTAATAGTACGATTTTTCTAAACCTTAATTAATAAATTTCTCCTTAAGAAAGCGTCTATCTATCTCTTCTTAAGAGGATTTATATCCCCTTAGGATTTTAAAACTCGCTTAGTAAATTCTCTAAACTATTTATAAGTTAGTATAATACTTAGATTATATTAAATACGAACTTACTAAGTTAGCTAGTCTTCTTATTATAAAAAAAGCCTCTAGAGGTTTACGAATACTATTACCCTTATTTAATAACCTCTTTTATAGTTACAAAGAGTTAACTTTAGAACTCCGAACTTAATCGAGGCCTTATTAATTAAGAGACCGTTTTTAATAGCCTTAAGAGCCTAAATAATTTTATTTTTAGTATACGAGACTATTATATATTAATAAATAAGTGTGTAAAAAAGAATTATATTTAGATAATTTTTATAATTATTATAGTAGTTTGAAAATCGTGGGTAGGGTTTTAATGCGGTGGCTGGGATGGAGAAATGGGGTGGCCAAAAGGGGGTGGGTCGACTTATTTCGTTGAGATATCGTGCAAGTTTCGTACGTTCGTAGCCAACCGCAAATCTGTACTTCTCGGCAACTCTTTTCTTATTTTCTCGAACAGTGAGAAAATGCAGCCAAGCGCCGATACGGCGAATATGAATGATAAACCCGCAAGGATCGCGCTGGCCAAGGTTGTGAGACGATTGAGTTTGACAAGGCTGGCAAGTGCAGAAAGAAGACCCAGTCCACATGTAGCAGTGGCAACGGCAGGCAATGGGAATCCTAGTGTCAAGTCGCGCATTCCTCTGCTTTTTATCGAGGAGGGAAACCCGATGATCATGGGGCGGATAATGGCGGCTGGATCATAGCCCGCCGAGCCTCCGACTCTAAGACATCCCTGTGGGTATCTTGGCCTAGATAGAACATGATGTGTGAGTACTGCGATCTTCTCTCAGACAGTTCGTATAAATCTTATCATACTGAACTATTACAAGGTGGGGTGTCACGCTCGTGACTTACCATGTGGCAGCCGTTGCTTGACACCAACCCCAAAGCCCGAAGTCAAGAACAATAGATGGCCCAATGGACCCACCTGCTCCACGTCTGGTCGCCTCTAATGTGAAGATTGACAAACTTGTGTTAGGGACAGATATGCAAGTGGCAAGAAGAAGCCCGAAGGAGGCAACGAGCAAAGCTGCACCGACGGCTGCAAATGGCCGAGGGGACGGCATTGTGTTTAATGTTGGCGAATTGATAACGGTTATGTGAGTTGGAAACGCTTGAAAAGTCGTGTTATTTTTCGGAATAAACGATTTATCATTTGAAAATGGAAAGATGGAAAATTGTTCGAGGGTTCCGGGACGCTACTATTATGCGAAGCTGATCTCAAGATCAGCACCTCAAATTGACACTACCCGCCCGAGCCTAACTACGTTCGGAGTTTTACCTGAGCAGAATCGACGACGTTGTCTCATTCTAGAAGAGCTTTACTCTAAAATCTGACTGCCAAGTTGAGTCTTCGGCTGTGTATGAGTCTCTGATGTCAATAGCCGCTGGGCATGCCCTACTATCCAATCATTGTGAGACTAGATACGGTGCGGAATTGATCGCTGCGACTAGCAACGATCTAACATAGCAAAACCATAGGCGCTATCCGTCATCCGAGCCTTTTTGATCTTCAGAGGATCTGAGTGTGAGATCCTTCAAGGTGGTCCTGCGACTTCATGTCATTGTCCCTCTTACCGTCATGATGCGCATTCGGGATTAGAATTTTGGGCTCTGCCATGCGCGCAAGGAGCCGCAACATGTATGCTGAGAGTCTTGAATCACCGTACACCTTTCTTCCTTGTCCATACATGGTTTTTCAAGTGGTCCCCCAGTCATTCGGCACCTATTGCTACGTTCAAGTCATTAACTTCCCGCCGTCCTTTTCCCGTATTACATGGATCACCATCTCAAAGCCTTGCAGCGATAGCTTTCTCGCAACAGGTGATTTTGAGAGTGGGCATATCAGACAAGAAGCCAAGTACTGCTGGGATTTAAGATGCGATGAAATTCCTGGACCCAATACAAGCCCTACTTGAATGTTGATTCGGCGGCAATATGTAAGGTTGTTGCGCGATATGAAGTTAGCTAGATCTAAGGTGTATCGTTGCCCTCAGAACTGCGAAGTTGATCCTTAACACGTTACCAAACGTCAGCCCAATATCGACACCCAGAACTTGGGTTAACTTCCTGCGGTGTTCCCCGCACTTCAGGTATGATAGCCCTGGGAACGTCGACTGCACGCATTTATCACGTGCTTTGAGTGCGAGTACTAGAAAGATGGTCCAGCCCCTCTGGTCTTTCCCAGACTAGATATACCCATCGGCAAATTCTCAGCTTTATGTGCTTGCTGATGTGCTCAGCTGAGTCGTCTTTCATCAATATCGTAACAAAATAAGTAGTGCACCCCCCTCCACTTTGTGTGACCCCTCACGGGATAGGCGAGGAATCAACATTCTCGTGACACATTCTCCAGGGGTACGTTGCTAAACTTGGCAGGTCGCCTTCCGGTTCATCCGTTCCACCGAGACCGGGTAGCCTTCGGGGCTCATATTCTTCTTAGGCCACCTTCGAGCTTCTTCTCCGGAGTGGTCGGGTTCAGTAATAAGTAATTAAGGCCTTCATCTTTTCTTCGAAATAAGAATGCAACTAAAGAAGTACCCCGCACGACGTCCCCCACAATCGCCCGGTGACAGTTCCATTACGCCAAGTTGCCAAGCTAGGCCAAGCCAAATCTCCAGCGCTTTGGTTCGATTTCCCCAACTCCTCCCTGCTAATCCGTTCTTCAAAGTTAACACAGCCTTCAAAGGCCAAGAAAGAAGGAACTTTGGACGAAACGAAGCGTTTCTTACGTCGTTTTCCATCGTGAAAACTCGGAACAGCAATTTCAAGCCGCGCGCCACCCTTTCCTCGCCATCATCTCGGCGAAAAGACCCTTTTCATCAATCTGCGAGTCAGTCCCGCTGCTCGCTTAACACCCATGGCGATAGCGAAGGAAGGTGCTTTCAGCGCTTCCACAGCTTCTGGACCGTTGGGTAGAGGGGACACCCCAGGGAATTCCCGTAAGCTTAATTGCTTGGCACGCGATCCACTTCCAAATCCATGGCATGAAGACTGCGTGCCTGAGCAGGTTGATTAAAGTTGCTTGGAGACCCTTGCTTCAAGCCTCCGAAGAAACGGCTTTTTGAGATGTCGTGACCTATCACGTAACCGCTTGAAGCACACCCTTTCGGGGCAAACCCGCGCGGATGGACGTGCAGAGGCGGACATGTTTGGATTTGGGCGAGCCCTTTAAGCTGTAGACGGACGGTGTTCCTTCCGATGGCAGTTGATCACTTAAAGACCCTTTTCCTTCGTTCTCTCAAATAACTACCGAGGCCGTTTGAGCTAGTTCATTTGATCGCCCTTGAAGAAACTACCTTATTTACACGTCAAAATGCAGCCTACGGAGATCCTCGCCATATTGGCGGGAACATACCAGCTTCTCAACACCTCAGCGTAAGTTGACTTCGAATGTGCTGGTTCAAACTACAGGATTGATCAAGATCTAACACTTGACTTGTGTAGCACACGTGATGGAGTAGCTGTGCCAGACAGAACATATGGTTCCAACCCCGTCGGCATCCTCTCCTACAGCAAGTCCGGCTTCATGTCGGCAACGATCACATCAACAGACCCCGAAGACCGACCCGCAAACCTGACGTTTCCCTTCGAAGATTCACAGTCAGACGCCGATTGGGCCCTTGTTGGCAAGCACAGCATCGGTTATGCCGGGCCGCTCAGAATCAGCGACGCATTCCCCGCGAACGCAACCTTCGGCCAAGTCATCCACGGACCCTTGACCGTCGCCAATGTCCCATCCATGGCCGGAGGCAGCCAAGCGCGCAACTACACACTCTATGAGGATGGAAAGATTCTGCGCATCTCTTCCCAACGAGACGGCGGCAATCGCGGAGAGCTATGGTGGAAGAGGCTGGACTAAGGGCAGGTGCTGGAAACCCGGGCCGCGGCGATGTTTTTGAGGAGCCAGTGATGCGTGCGATACCCATCTTATCATTTCATTAATGAGCTACTAAGACATCCGACTTCACAATGCTTCACTGCTTGATACCTCAACCTGCGTCCTGTCACAGGAACATTCTCCAGCAATATCTTGATGCCAGCAATTTGCGTTTCTGAACTGGAACTTGGGTAGGTACCTGATCAGGTGCCTCCCCAGGACTCTACTAGACACTTCTTAGGTTACTCTCGAATGAAGGGCGGCGCTATACAAGCTAACGTGTGCATATACTCCACGATGTCCAACGATGTTATTCTAACAACATCTGGCTAGTTTCAATTTAATGCGTCTATACAAGATGTAACGTGTTGATGAGCCCGAGGGTAAGGAATGTCTCTGGTGGTCATGCTCGCCATGTTCCTCTGTACTCCAAGATTGCCAGCCCTTCACTTAGACGCGCGCACATAAATAGGCTCCTTGGTTTTCCTTCTTCAACCAACCAGCTTCCTTGACGATGAGTATCGTTTCACATGACTTAGCGTAGACGTCATGCGGTTCGCCTGCTCAAGCCTGTGTTGCACAAGAAGATGCACTACTTTGGTGGGCTTACATCCGCCTGCAGAATTCACGGGAATGTGGCGGTGGCTGTCAGCGTGCGTGGCCATTGCCAAGATCAGGCAGCTGATAGCCTGACCTATCGGTCAGTCCAGGCAGCCTCTTGTGTTGGGATCTTCTCAGCTTCATCACCCGTACGAAAGCGGGGTCACTGGAAATCTCAAGACGAAGAGCAATCATCCGCCCATGAGTCGCTCTCATCATGGCCGAATTAGCGGCACTCGGCGTTGCAGCCAACATTGTCCAATTTCTCGAGCTCGGGCTCAAAGTATCGTTCTCCATCGTCAGTACGTATCGCAGTATCACAGATGATGGTTTGATACCGCGATTAGTTGAACTGAAAACCATGGCCGAAGATTTGCAACGCCGCTGTGTTCGCCTGCAGACAGATGCCAACGTCAAGATGGATGCCGGCATGAATAGCCTTCTGCAGCGTTGCCTAAAAACTTCAAAAGAACTTGTTGATGCGGCGGGTGGTCTAACAACTGCTATCGATGGCAAGTACCCGAGGTGAACAAAGGCCAAACTCTCCGTCAGAGCATATTTTAAGGAAAGCAGTATCATCGACATTCAAAAGAGACTCCGGGAAATCAAAGCTGCAATCTTTGAGGGACTTCAAACACTTCTCTTGTTAGTTTTCACTCTTCGAAACCATCGCAAAGCTGAAACAGTCCTCTAGCCAGCATCGTTCCGCGGTATCTGACCATGTACGGTCTCTGGGTGATGCTTCAGCAGCTTGGAATGGTGCCACCAATGCTAGGCTCGACCGAATGTTTAAGGATATCGGCAAACTTCTGAAGTCCGAAGATGAGGCCTCGTCTACGATAGAGTTGGAAGTATTTTCTTCGATGCTTTCCCGCTTCATAGAGGACGTGAAACATCAGCGCAACGTTCTGCAAATTCTCAAAAGCCTGCGATTTGCACAGATAATTGAACGACAGACCGAGATCCCCAAAGCCCACCAAAACACGTTTGAATGGATTTTCCGTGAATCCGCCACTGTTGGTTTCTCTTCCTGGCTCCAAAGCTCAAATGGTATATTTTGGATTACTGGAAAACCGGGTTCTGGAAAATCGACTCTCATGAAGTTCATTTCTGGACACGACAAGACTTTGCAGCTAGCAAATACGTGGGCAGGCCCAAATCAACTTGTCATCGCTAGCCACTTCTTTTGGGGTATCAGAAAAGGCCTCCAGAGTTCCCAAGAAGGCCTTCTCAGAGCGCTGCTCTTCCAAATCACGGTGAAATACCCGGAACTCATTCCCGATGTCTTCCCGGAGAGGTACGCCAGTTCGACACTTACACTCGATTCTTGGACAATCGAGGAGCTACTTGATGCTTTTGGGCGTCTAAGGAGTGCCCCGTTATGTACAAAGCGCATCCTGATGTTCATAGATGGGTTTGATGAGTACAAGGGGAATCACAAAGATTTACTCAACTTTCTCGACAACATAGTCCAAGCTTCTGGCCTAAAGATCTGCTGTGCAAGCCGGCCGTGGCGATTATTCGAAGATGCCTACGGCAACTCTCTCAACCATATCAGGATGGACCAACTCACAGCGAAGGATATGACAATCTGTCACAAAAAGCGGGCCCACTCAATGTGGGCAGCATTAACCACATCCATATCTCGTGACACAATCTATGTACGCGACGTTCTGGGACAGCACGAACACTATCATTGTTTACTGAAGACCCATCAAAAGGAGGCTGCGAAACTGATTGAGATCATCTCGCAGAAGTCAGAAGGCGTTTTCTTTTGGGTTGCTCTCGTTGTCAAATCTCTCGCTCGTGGTTTAGACAACTGGGACGACCTTGCAATATTGCAGAAGAGAGTTGCAGGCTTTCCTTCCGATCTCGAAGAATTCTTCCAGCGAATGCTTGACTCTATCGAAGACGTCTACAGGGAGGCCGCATCTAGAACCTTTTCCATGCTATTGCTTGCAGACATGCCTGTTCCCGTGCATTGCCTCTGGATCATGGATACTTTCTTTGAAGTCACGAGGAACTCCAAGTCTACAAAGCTGTTCAGATCATCGAATGCAAGAATCAGGTCTTGGGTAAATAATTCGGGTAGCATTTCTACCTCGTCAGTCGAAATCCAACCGGATGCCGAAGAAGCTCTCTACCGTCAAGATCAAGGATCGAATCAGCGGGATTTCGGCTTACTATCAACAGATTCTTCTAAGCTCATGGCTTACAACTTGAAGTCTATGTCTCACGATCTGGTTGTCCTGAATGTGTCAAGAAAGAGAGATCAAATTTTAGCTCAATGTTGCGACTTGGTCCAAAGCTGGGAGGTGGATACGCCTGCGCCATTCAATCTGAGAATTGGATTTCTCCACCGAACAGTGGTAGAATTTCTTCAGCGTTCCAACAGTCACCAGTGGCTGGTTCCTACGGCAGACTGCAAGAGGCACTCCGCCAAAACCGTTCTTTCTAATAGACCTACGGCTACCGTAAATTTTAGGTATTAATAGCGCGACTTTCTTGTACGTATAAATAAATATTATAATAAATCCCGTATATTATTATAAGGAATTGCTTATAACTATAGGTAGTAGTGGTTACGTAAGGGCGGTTATGCTACTTAATAAAAGTAGGGTAGCTAGGGGGTATATCCTCCTTACTAATTTTTATTACTAATTAATCTCCCTTTCCTCTTAACTAACCTAATATTCCTTAAGTAAAATAAGTAATCTACTTACGCCCCTATAGTTACTTATTAGCGACTATATTTCGCTTTATTATACTTTATACCCTTTTTTACTTTATTTTTATTATTATTACCTAATTATATACGTAATTATAAGTATAATATTCTCGATTTACTAATTAGAAATATTAATTAAGTATAATTAGGTAATTTTTTATGTAATTACTAGTGCAATTTTTATTAATTAGTAATTATGTTTTTTTTTAGGCTAATGTATGCGTAATTATAAGTGTAATTACGCGTATATACCTATTTATAATTCAATTTTTTTTATTTACTTTTTTCTTTAGTATTAACTATTTACGTATATATGCTAATAATTTTATATAAGACACTTCCTTTTTTAATAATTGCGTACGCTATATAATACTTATAATAAGTACTTAATATAGCGTTCCGGCCCGTATTAAGAGTATATAGCTCCCGACGGCCCCCGTATACTAGCTTATGCTATACCTTAACGACCTTACGTCCTATAAAATAACCTCTTACCTCCTTACTAGTACGTATACTTTTATATAATAGCTTCCTTATTATACAGATTTTTATATTATTTATAAGCTCTTTATTTTCCTTTTTAAAGACTTTTTATTAGATTTATAACTTTAGTATTATATAAGTTAGTATATACTACCCTATACTATTTAATATTACTATACTAACTTATATAATCTAGCTTTAGTATTAGATTAAGCTTAACTCTAAGATTATTAAGAATAGTTATATTATACCCCCGGATATTATTATAACTTATACTTAGGCTACTAATACTATTTAAACGACTATATATAATAATACTAAGACTAGTACTAAGTTATGCGCCCGTTATAAGGCTAGTAAAGGCATATTTACTAACTACGTTATTTTTATAAATAAGGGCTATTTTAGTTATAACTATATATCTAATATATATAAGTATACGCTTATTACGCCTCTTATTATTACTTATACGTTATTTTATATTACTTTATATTTAATTTATAATTTACTAATAGTTCGTATTAGTTCGTAATATGCTTACTAAGGTTATTAAGCGCGGTTATAATTATAAGAGTCGTAATAAAGTCCGTATTAATACTCTACTTAAGTCTCTAAGTACTATCCCCGCTATATACCTCTATATAATAGCGGACGTTTTTAAATAAGTAGTTAAATAGGCTAAAAATAATAAAAAGGGTATATATAATAATATATAGGATTATAAGGAGAGTTATTAACTTATATAGACTCTAAGTAAGGAGTAATTAATTCGATATTTTTATATAGTATAGTATAGGAGTTTATATAGGTATATATTAGGATATAGTATAGTTAGGCTTAATACTCGGATAGTAAGGCCCTTATAGAGTTATAAAGTACTTACTAATTATAAGCTAGAGTATACGTACTTAATTTAGCTTATAAGAGGCCGTAACTAACTATATAAAGGCTCTTCCTAAAGTTTAACGTTTTTAATAAAATTGTAAAACTTTTATTTATTATATATTATCGTTATATACTTTTCTATTCTTTTTTAGCGTTATAGAACTATTATAAGCGTCTATATTTCTATATATATACTTATAAGACTTTATAAATAAAAGGATACCCCTATATATCTCTATAATTATATATAAATATTTACCCCTTATTTAAAATTTCTTTTTTAGTTTCTTATTTTATATATTATTACTTTCTTAAAATAGTACGACCGCGTATTAATTTTTTACTATATTAAATAATAATTATTATAAAGTTAGAGAGTAATTAGACCTATAATATAATTATTATATATATTTTTATAGTTTTTAGTATTAGAATTATAAAGCGAACTTTTAAATATTAACTTACAAAATAGGACTTATAATAAAAAGAGCGTACGGTCTTTTTTAAGGATTTATTAGTTCGTATTTAAGAATTATTTTTTTAATAATACTTAAACAATAAAGATATCCTTTTTTAACTCTAGTCTAAGGGATTTATAATTACGGTTATAAAATTATTAATACTTTATTAATAGAATTAGCTTTAGTAATAATAAATATTAAAATAGCTCGTAATTATATAATAACGATTAGAAGAGTTCTTTTTTAGTATACTAGAAGTTACTCGCCGTACTAAAGGGTACGGTAGAGAGTATCTTTATATATAGGTTTATTAATAAGCTTATATTATTAGTTAAAATAAACTTTATTTTATATATTATAAAACCTTTTTATAATAAGTCTAGGATTAGTTAAGTAAGATAAGGTACTGTCGTAAAGGGTTTACGACTCCTAAACTAAATTATATTTAGTTTTTAAATACGTACAATAAGCTTTTACTATTTAGGTTTAAGATCTATACTAGTATTAATACTTATTTGCGGTTTATTATATAGTTCTATATAGGGGTTTTTACTTATACATCCCGGAATATATTTATATAATATCTTACTATTATTTAATAACGGGGATTTATATTATTACGAGTTCGTTTAGACCGAGGGAAAGAAACCGTTCTTATATTTAATATTTATTACTACCTTTTATAATACTATTTAATAATAAAAAGTCTAATTATATTCCGTAATTACTAGATCTTTAGTAAAAGTATTTATAATATTAAGATTAAGAGTTAGTAAAATCGTCTTTATTAAAATAGATTAGTATATTAGCGGGTAAGTAATATATATCTTAGTATATATAAGTATACTTACGTTTATAAGAATACTTTTAACTACTTAAGTTCTAAGGGCTATTCTATATAAATATACTCTCTAACTAGATTATACTTCTATTTATATATATATTACTAATTCGTTCTAATTTTATTAACTTTGTATAAATTTAGAACTCTTATCGAATTCGTTATTAAAAAAGTCGCCCTTATGTTATTTTTAGTTAGCTATAGTAACTATACTATTAACCTACGTTACGAACTATATAAGACTTTATATAGCTAATTAACTAAGACTAAGTTTAATAACTATTAAACGCTATTTAGAATAGTAATAATTTAAATATATATTTTCCTTAGGCTACTTTATAGATTTATACCTTAATTATTAAGGGCTCCCTAATTATATTAACTAAAAGTATAAAGTTTAGTAAGGCTAATTATCTTTATTTTAAAGCGTATTAATATCTTCGTATTTATTTAAAATAGTATATACGTAATAAGCTCTAATTAGAAGTTATTTTATTTAGTAAACTATAGGGTAGTATTATATAGGTTAAGTAGAGATTAGAAGACTTTAGAATTAATTTTAGAGTATTAGATAGCTTCGTAATTACGAGCGATACTAAGGACGAAGAGGAATTATAAATATAATTATAGTTTACTCTAAACTATTTATTAATAAGAATGCTCGTTTTTATCTTTATAGTATACTAAGTTATTTACTATTATAAACTTTATTTTCTTATCGAACTATTATAATCTCGTCTTTTTTATTATTATTTTTTTTTTAACCTTTTTCTTAGCCTTTACCTCCTTCTTAACGATTTTCTTTTTTTACTTAACTAATAATTCCTTTTTAATCTTTATTATTAGTTTAATATTAATACTTATTAAAAGCCGTATTTTCGGAATATTTCTATACGTCGTTTTGCCTAAAGTTTTAGTTATAATTAGCTTTATACGACCTTTTCTTTTTTTTACTAGCTATGGTTTAATAACTAGCGACTTAATTCTAGTTTAAAAAATAATAAAAAGTTAATAATTATTTTTTTTATATAAGATCGTAGCTTTAAAGAGGAATCTCTTTAAACTTATAGTTTCGTACGCTACTTTATAATACTCTAAGATATTATAAGGATTCTTTATATTAATTAGAAATATTATCTACTCTATTAAAAGAATTTACTAGTTTATTATGAAATATAAAATAATAAATCGTATTATATTTTAATATAAAGTAAATATTAAGAAGCGATTAAACTAAACTTTCTTAATAAACTTCTTAATAATTTAGATATTAGTATAAGTTATTATTTAGAAATTATTAAGTTCGTTCTTAAAAAAGGATGCGTTATATAATATAATAGAAATATTAATTATTAGTAATTACTTTAGCTCGTTTTTTATTTATTAAATACTTTATTCCCGCTTTTTTAAGTTTATAAAAAGAGATTTTATTAATATCGAGGTTTATATATTTATACGTTCTTATTATATAAAAAGGGTAGAGCTTATATAAGTATTATTATTAATCGGTCGTTTTAAAATAGCTTTATAAAGAGGTGTTATAAGGTCGATTAGTTCGGTAACGTTTTATATAGAGATTAGAAGTTATTATAGATCTATATTATAATATTTATAAGCGAGCTATTAGTTTAATAACTTAAGTAAAGAGTGATTTTTATTTATAAAAGGGTAAAAAGTAGTAGTTACTTTTATAATAAAGTTATAAGAGGAAGAAAAGTTTTTATATTAGGGTATAATATTACGCAATTTTATATACTACCGTACGGTATAATATATTATAAAATTAAAGTATTTCTTAAGCTATAAATCTCTATAATTACTATTTATAGGTTATTATACTAGTCTAGACCCTATCCTGGGTAGTGGGGTGACTGTAAAATACGATTTCTGCTTTGATATATGAAAAAGGTGTTTTGGCGGAGTGCCTCTTGCAGTCTGCCGTAGGTTCTACTCAAACACCAACGTTACTGGCTTGCAAGATCATTCGAACAAGCCGTTTCGCAAATGCGAAGACTAGTGGATGGAGAGACATGGAGTTTCGACATTTACACGGACCTTCTGATCAGGTCTCTACATACGATTGAGCAAGCGGAGATGCAGGACATATTAGCCTCCGGCCCGGGGCTTCTCAGTCTTTGTGGGAGAATGTTGAATAAATTGGAGATCAGCCGCGACACTCCAGTTGCTTCCGAACCTTTTCGCCTGGCATCCCAGGTCTGGGCAAAAACAATTGTTGCGGTACAAGCCGCAGCCACTCTATCACCACCTGCGCAGAGATGGCCGCATAGAACGCATCTCTTTGCTGCGGTGAGAAGTGTCCTGGCAGGTGCAATATATGTGGAGGCCGGTGACCCTACAGAAATGATCTCGATGGATTTCGTAGATTTGTCGCTTCTCCGGCGAGCTTCTTTCCCGCCTCGAACTTCCCAACAATCAGCTTGAACTGATCGTTGAATTCAGAACATTTCTTGATAGACTGAAGAGTATTTCTGCATTTGGACGCCCGCAAAATGCATTTGAAGCCTGCAAATTAATGATAGAATGCGGTGCAGTCCTCAGGCGCAGCGATATCAAACATGGAGCTGAAGCTGATAGCCATGTCTGGGTGCCGACGAGTCGGGAAACAATCGAAGCCATTGAGGATTGTAAAATCTTTACAGAGAAGGAGGTTTCCGACTTAAGAGAAGCTTTCCCTCCAGAAGCGACGGGAATGTCCACCGAACTCAAAAGACAAAGATGGTGGTTCGTACCTTTCTTCAGATAAGAAGAGTGAATGATTATGGGATTTTACGGCCAATAATGAGGATTGTCATTCGTTTAACCTGTTCCGAAACCTCGATACACATAACATACGGATGTAGAGCTTTTTCCCTGGAATTATTCATTTTAAGATCTCTTTTACAGTACAAATCGCGTGCACCAAGTAGGTTAGTCAATAGCCTTCAGCACGTACTTGTCTTGCCAGAAGCGGTCATTGGCAACCGGCTCATCACGGCGGACAGGAGCTGCCCTTTCCTTGAGGCTCGAAGCGGCCAGGTACTCGCTGCGCTTGACGGCCGCCTTGGAAGAAACATCGCGCTTAGCAATACCTCCGTAAGCACACTTTCCACCGTTGAACGCAGCGTTCGCAGTAGCCTTCCAGATCTCGGCGACATCCTTGATCATGGGCAGAGTCCAGTAAAGACGGCAGTCGGCCTCCTCGCGGACGTACTGCGCAGGGATACCATCATCCACGTTGTCCCTCAGGATCTGATCGCGGACGTTAACGGCAGCCGCGAGACTGCGGTTCAAGGGCAGGTCGGTGTAGCGAGCAAAAGCGGCCTTTTGCTCGTCAGTGGAGGCGTAGGGAAGGAGGAACTCGGTGTAGCCGTAGATGTTGCTCCAGTCGAGGACCTGAGAGCCCTTGATACCGCCGACACCCTCAATGGGTCCCTCAACAGGGAGACCGCCGAAAGCAACGGACTTGACGCCGCCGTGGAGGCGGAGGAACTCGGAGGCCAGGGTGCAGGTAGAAGCGCAGACACCGTCGTAGAGGATGATAATGTTCTCAGCGGCGAAGGGCTGGGGAAGACCGGTGAGGTTGCCGTACCCGTGGATCTCGATACCAAGACCGAAGGTGGCGTTGGTGGTAGTCAGCGGATCGTTGAGGTTCCAGCGCATGAGGTCCGTGTAGGAGGTGTTCTGGAAAACCTGGGGCGCGAACTTGTCCTCGTAGGAGGTGAAGGGCTGGTTGGTGAGGTTGTAGTCGTAGCGCCAGTTGAACCAGCTCTCAGCCAGGGAAATCAGGTTCTCATCATCGCTGGTATAGATGTCCACATCAGCCACAATGTCGGAGACAATCTGGGCCGCAGCAACGAAGCCGTCGCTCTCCTTCCAGCGGGAGAAGCCATCTTGGTCTGTCTCGGGGAACAGCTGGCGGAAGAAGTCATAACCCTGGAGGATGTAGCCGCCGCCGTTTTGCTGGAAGTCGATGACGAGCTTGGTCTTGCCGGCGGAGAGGGCGGCGGTGTAGAAATCCTGGGCGACCTTTTGGAACTCGGCAGGGCTCTCGTTCTCGAAGGCGGTCAGGACAATGACGGCAACGTCCTCGAAACCTTCGCCCTCGAGGTAGTAGCCGGACACAACGCCGTCGCTGGTGGTGACGACGGGTTCAGGGTAGCCTGGAAGGATAGGGGTGGAGGCATTGGAAGGAGAGGTGCCGGACGGGGTGCCGGAGGCCGGGCTGAGAGGGTTGCAGAATTTGGCGTAGAAGGAGGGGCCGTCTACGATGCCGGTGAGGTCCTTCTTAACCCGTGCATGGTTCTCGAAGGTGACCTCGGTGCCGTTCTCGAAAGTGAGGGTGGTGTTGGCGCCTTGGTAGATGTATCTGTATCAATCATGTTAGTACGTTCCAGTAACTCATTTGTTGATTCACCCAACATACCTAACACGACCGCCAGAGCTGAAGTAGCCGTTGCCAATTCCTGTAGCCTGTCCAGACTTCTCAAAGAACATGGAGTTGTACGCGGAGTTGGCATCACGGTTCCAGTTGGCCTTGTTGACGGTGTCCTCGAGGAACTTGGAAGCCTCGATGCCGTTGATAAGCTTGACCGCGGACGCAGTCTCGGGGGTAGAGATAACCTCCTCTGAAAACGAGTTAGAAGAGCCTCCACAGATTCACCATCGTCGAGTCAGAACGTACCGTAGATCTTGATCACGGGCAAAGATGAGCCGTCCTCGCTAATGGAGACCAGGCCCCGCTGACGGGTCCACTCAAACACCGCCGTGAGCAAGTCGGGGTAGTACACGAAGTGGCCGTCGTGGCCGGGACCAAACACCTCCTCGTAGAGAGCAGACTGGAAGGCGTATTCGCTGGTGTAAACATCGTCGACCAGGTTCTGTCTGATGCTCGAGGCGGCTGCGAAGAGATCGTAGGCCGGGAAATCGTACTCTGGTGGGGGATCCGCCTTGTACGCAGCGTCTGAAGCCAGGTTAGTTCAGAGTCCGAAGTCTCCAACAAAGTCATCGGGATATGGACTTACCACTCTGCCACTCGAGGTACGGGAACAGAGAGTCCACAAGCTCAATGGCTGCCTCCTTTCCGAGAGGGACGGAGTTGAGGCAGTCGTAGGCCAACTGAGCCGGTACAGTCGGGACAACTATACCACCACCCTTGTCAGTCTACGTCAATGGGGCATCTCGTTATCGGGTTTCCAAGTACCAGTCGGAGCACGCGCGTGCTGCGAAGCCCAAGCAGCGCTCACGGCAGCACAAGGCTCAGAGCTGTTGCCCGGGATCGTCGAGTTGGGAAATTGCGCGACAGCGAGATCAGCTGCGCTGGCCAGCAAAGCCGGCATGGCAATCGAGGAGCTGCGCATCTTGCCTATTGAACGAGAGTAACACGACACAACCTCTGGCTATTGAGTCGAAAGCTGGGCTGCAGTCTCAAGCTCGACAGACGCAATCCCGACCGCCCGCAGACTGCGGCGGCGCGTCTCTTATACCACTCTGGTCTGGCAGTCGAGGAAGACCCCCATTGTAGTCGTCATCCACTTCTCAGCGACAATCGACCCGAGGGGCAACCCGTTGTCGTTTTCTGGAGACTGTCGATGTCACCATCGGATGTCGAGTGGGCGTTCATCCCAATCGCATGAGCTTGTACTGCTCTCATCACAGGAGGAGCTAGCTCAAGATGGCAGGTCGCATGTACGAGGTTACCACAAGACTGGGGCGCGACCCCAGTTGCCGCAACTCTTGGCCTGCATATCTGCACCCGAGCGGCGGTAGGTCGGGGAGCAGTGCCTCACTCGTTTTCCTACCGATATTGGACGCGTCCGAAGTTGGAAAGTCGTTGACTAAAGATGAATTTCGAAGTCTGTTACTCCGGGTCTGAGTCGAGTCTAAGAAGCTGTAGGGCCTCTTAGAGACCCGACTTACGACCTCGAGTCAGTCTTAGTCAACCACCTGACTAAGACTCGAAGAGTCTGACAATTCCTCGCCCAAAGGTCAAATAAGGTAGAGGGGTTTTCGCGCGACGGATGGGGGATTACGAGCTGCGAGACGGGAAGCTACCTTGTTATTAGCACGAAAAGACAAAGATCGACGGCGCTCGCCTTATCTATCAAATTAGGGGTGATATCCTACCGTTACCGTTGGCCCGTCGGTCTGTAGACCGTTGGGACCTTTGGTCAGCATAAGAACTTTTTTTTCGCTCTAGCTCCGGGTTGCGGGGGCACATGGGAATAACACCTGCTGAAGATAGGTTAGACCGGTAGGCAAAGGTCCCTGGTCCCGCGGCAAACAAGTGCCGTGTCAGTGTCGCAATTCACACCATCGGCAACGGTCAAGGGTGATCTCATCATCTCATCTGTGCCTGGCGATGCTCTCGGCCCGGCCACGCGATGATGGGGAGCATATCTGGGCATTCCCCACCCTGTTCTTGTCCATGTCATTTTGTTCGATTCAGGCCTTCATCGAATTCTGTTGGCATTTCTGATGTCAAAACAATCGCACAGCGTCGAGGCATGTCAAAAGGTGTCATTGGCATAGATGCAATCTGCATGTGACCTCTCAGCTGCTGTCTACCTGTGCCTTAGACTCTTTCGTAAATGTTTCCTCGTGACATGCATCAAATCGAATTAGGTCAAAGACAAAAGTCCTCTCAATTAACGGCGGTTTAAACTCAAAGAAACTAGTGTTTGAGACCCTAGTTTGACTCTTGTTCCGATTGTAGTTGATGATGGGTGTCCTCAAATGAACAATGGTACCAAACACCCAAGGTCAACTACGCTCGCTCGAGTGTTTCTAGACCTCAATGGGTAGCGAAGGTCGATCATGCCTAATGTATCACATGATGCATACTCAGAAGGGCGAAAATAAATTCGGGCTCAATTACAACACTTATGATGTTCGCCAGCATCAAATATAATAGGGCAAGATGCGTTCGAATGACCTGCTCCCATTTTACACATCTTCCTAATCACTTCACAAATAGTAGATTTTGAGCAGTATTATTCAAATGGACTTCTTTGCACTCTCTACCTTGGTTGACATTCAGACTTGCCTGCTTCATCATTAGTAAAAGAAACGAGTGTCTCCATGCTGGACGGGTCGAATAAAGAAAAGCACTAGGCAAGTCAAAGTTTCTTGCGGAACCACGCAACTCACAATTTTCAATCTTTCTATGGGCAGCTTTTGACCTCGCAACTGTAGGAATCCCTCGATGCAGGACAAGCATGGTGCATCTTGCTAATCCAATATGGAAGAAGAAAGAATTATGAACCGGGAGCTCTATCGTATGTTTCTTTGACATTGAAGTTGGATTTACGTGGGTCACGTGGGCAATTTGAGTATTCGACCGACGGGATACGAAGGTTTGCAGGGAAGGAAGGAACCCAGAGAAAGTTCGAGGTCGATCATAGTTGCCAAAAAAGGCCCCCAAACTCTATGATCATAGTCATTCTGTATCGATGCATGGTGGTATATTAAGCGGCTCGCTTTTTCCTGGTATAATTCCATAAACTCCCTAAGCCATCATGGTGTCCAGTCGTAGTATCATGAGCAGTGACGCGACGGCCAACTGCAGGTGTGTTTCGGCGTGAACGTCGCTTACTGAGAAGGGTCAGACTTGGGAACGCTAGGCAACTCAGCCGCGATAGCTTTCGCCTCTTCTGTTTCCTTCTTGGAAGGGCTGGCCTCGGTCTTCTCCTTGGTGGCTGGCTGGTCGTCGGGAGGGAAGAAGAAACTATTGAACGAATGTTAGCAAGACAAGTTACTGTGCAAAGGAGTTTTGAGGTCTGAACATACGGAAGGGTCTCGTTGTAGGCTCTAACGTCCTTCATCTCAAAGGTGCAAAAGACAATCTTGTCCAACTTATCGCCATCCTCTCCGTCAAGGAACTCTCTGACAACCTCGACAGCAACGGGAGCCGCCTCCGTGCTCGGGTAGCCGTAAACGCCGGTGCTCAGCGCGCTGAAAGCGATGCTGCGACAGCCATTCTGGACGGCAAGCTTCAAGCTGGTGCTGTAGCAACCCGCAAGCTTCGCTTCGGAGTCGTCGGGATTGAGCTCGTCGTAGATGGGGCCGACGGCGTGGATAATCTTCTTGCTGGGGAGGTTGTAGGCGCCCGTGATCTTGGCGGAACCGGTGGCGCATCCGTTCAGGGTCCTGCACTCCTGGAGCAGTCCCCGGCCGGCTGCGCGGTGGATCGCGCCGTCGACGCCGCCTCCTCCGAGAAGACTCTTATTCGCGGCATTGACAATCGCATCGACGGCGAGGGTGGTGATGTCGCCTCGAACAACGGCGACTTTTTGGTTATGCGACGCATTGTGGGGGAAGATGGCCTTCGGGTTGGCATGGATCTGGCCGATCTTGTAGAGGAGCTCAACGGTGGGGATGTCGGCGACGGCGGTGGTGACCATTTTGACTGCTTGTCGGATTGGCATAGGCGAGCTTTAGGGTTGCTTATTCGGGTTTGGTGTCGATGATTTGGCAGGTTTAGGAGCGGGCGCGGCGGGCTGCTTTTGAGGTGTTGGTGACAAAGAAGCAGCCGACTGGAAGCAGGAGAGGTGGGAGCCCATGACGAAAGACCCCGCGCTATTCCGAGCTCAACGGGAGCTTGGTCTTTCAGGTTGGTCCAATTGTCGAGCTTTTGGCAGCTTATCGCACTGTTATCGCAGGGGCAGTAAGGTAAGGTACGTGCCGTTCGCCCCTGTACCTAGGTAGGTAGGTATCTTTGAGGAATTGCTTCCCTAGAATGCCGGGAAGTCGAGAGCGTGAAATGATGAATTCTACTATTCATGATTCAATAGAAATGACTCTTTACCTCGAAGCCGAAAGAGTTTATAGCTTGTCATCAAGGCATTTTGGAAGCTTCCATTCTTGAAAACGCAGCAAACTCGAGTCCTTTCGAGGTGCCTTATCGGAAACCAATCTGACCGATAAGATACGGTTGTTTGTTATCTTATCGGTTCTTTGTCGCGTGTCGCAGGCGCAAGCTGAGCGAGGGACGCTGTGCCAGTGCAATGACCCCTCCTTGGATCCATTTGAGTCATCCCCGCCGCAAAAGAAGACCTCGAGTGTTGCCCCGCCACCACAATCACACATTTTCCACGCCGTGAACATCTCGTGGAACCCAATTGAACGAACATCGACCATTGAGCGACCGCAAGGTACTCCTGAATCTCGACAAAGTTTACCTCCCATACCACCCTTTATCGCCTACCGGACACCGCTACCATGGCGGACGCTGCTGCGGACCCCACCGCCAAGTTGGCCGAGTCGACGGCCAAGCTCCAGCTCGACGAGGAGACGGGAGAGATGGTCAGCAAGGGCGAGCTGAAGAAGAGACTGGCAAAGCGAGCGAAGAAGGCCGCCACGGAAAAGGCAAAGGCTGCCAAGGACGCTGTCGCAAAGGCTGCCGGTGCTGGCGACAGCAAGCCCGTCGCGAAGCCCAAAGCTAAGCCTGAGGAGGTCGTCCTCGACCCGGAGGCCATGTTCAAGCAGGGCTTCCTCCAGGAGGTCTACAAGGAGAGGCCGTCGGAGAATGTCGTCACACGTTTCCCTCCCGAGCCCAATGGCTAGTACGTGAGCCCCAATGCTTATCTTTGCCACGCCATTGACGTCTTTCCCCTAGCTTGCATATTGGCCATGCCAAGGCCATCGCCGTCAACTTCGGTTTCGCCAAGCATCACGGAGGTGTCTGCTACCTGAGATTCGACGACACGAACCCCGAGAAGGAGGAGGAGAGATATTTCACGGCCATTGAGGAGATGATCAGCTGGCTGGGTTTCACACCGTACAAGATCACGTACTCGAGTGACAACTTCCAGAAGCTGTACGATTTGGCAGAGAAGATGATTACGTTGGAGAAGGCATACGTATGCTACTGCGGTGGTGAGGCTATCTTCTGCATCAGATACAACGTGCTCTGCACTTGCTAATCAGTCACCCTCAGATACCGAGATCAAGCTCCAGCGTGGCGGTGAGAAGGGCGCTTCCCCTAGGTTCCGATGCGAGCACGCGAACCACACCGTCGAAGAGAACCTGCAGAAATTCAGAGATATGAAGGACGGCAAATACAAGCCTAGGGAGGCATTCTTGCGCATGAAGCAGGATATCACCGACGGCAACCCCCAGATGTGGGATCTCGCCGCATACCGCATCAAGACCGACACGCCGCACCACCGCACCGGATGGGACTGGAAGATCTACCCGACATACGATTTCACGCACTGCCTGTGTGATAGCTTCGAGGGCATCACTCACTCACTCTGCACAACAGAGTTCGTCCAGAGCCGTGTCTCGTACGAGTGGCTCAACAAGACCCTCGGCGTTTACGAGCCGATGCAGCGCGAGTACGGTCGTCTAGGTATCACGGGTACCGTCTTGTCAAAGAGAAAGATCCTCAAGCTGGTTGAGGAGAAGATTGTGCGTGGCTGGGACGATCCACGTCTGTACACTCTGATCGGTATCAAGCGCCGTGGTGTGCCCCCGCGCGCGATTCTCGACTTCGTCAATGAGCTGGGAGTCACGACGTCTGTCTCTGTCATTCAGATCAAGCGTTTCGAGCAGACGGTGCGCAAGTACCTAGAACGAACTGTTCCCAGATTGATGATGGTCTTGGATCCCATCCCGGTTGTCATCGAAGATGCCGAGGCTACTGACGTAGAGCTCGCCTTCTCTCCCAAGGACCCCAACATGGGTTCGCACACGATCAAGTTCACCCCGACCGTCTATATCGATCGCGCCGACTTCAGAGAGGTCGACAGCAAGGATTACTTCCGTCTTGCACCCAACAAGACCGTCGGTCTGCTCAACGCCCCCTTCCCCATCAAGGCTACTTCCTACACCAAGGATGAGGCGTCAGGAAAGGTCACCGAGATCCGCGCCGTCTACGACAAGGAGACGAAGAAGCCCAAGGCCTTCATCAACTGGGTCGGTACCGAGGGTTCCAAGAAGGTTGAGGCCCGTATCCACAACTCTTTGTTCAAGAGCGAGAAGCCCGACGACGCCGAGGGCGGTTTCCTCAACGACATCAACCCCGAGAGCGAGGTCATCTACCCCGACGCGCTCATCGAGAGCGGTTTTGACGAAGTCAAGAGACGTGCACCTTGGCCTGAGGCTGCGGGTGAGAGCGAGCTCGGCAAGGGCGGACCTGAGAGTGTTCGTTTCCAGGCGACGCGCATTGCCTACTTTGTAAGCTGCCCACGAGTGAAGACTGAAATTTTAACAGACGAACTAACACCCCCACTAGGCCATTGATTCTGACAGTACCGATGAGAAGATTATTCTCAACCGTATTGTGTCGCTGAAGGAGGATGCTGGAAAGGTTTAAGTTACAGCTATCTCCGGATTTGGACGTAAAGGTGGATGGATGGATTTGGGGAGCTTTCGGAGTTGCATAGATGGCGGGCTTGATAATACCAAACAAATCCCACAACAAGCAGTGTGGTGAATCAGAATCCTTTTGTCACAAAGATTATCGACGGGGCTTTCCTCAAAGTGATACACTGCACTTCACGATACGGGTCCTTATATCAACACAACACCTTCGATTGTCGTTGCACTCACCACACAAACCCCCATTACCAAATCATCAGGTTCTCCACGACGGAGTTGCGAATAATACCTTCGAAAGAATGAAGTTCAGTCAGTCTTCTCGGATACTCGGGGTAGCGTTCGCCGTTAGCTCCATATGCCTCGCTATGCCTCGAGAGATATCGCAGGGCAACCAGCCATCAGCACCGCGAGTTGGAGAGGTACCGTATGAGCAATCACCTTACGAAGAGACACCCTACAATGAGACGCCACACGAAGACTCGGGCGAAGGACCGTCACCGTACAAGCAGCCAGACGAAAAATCTTCATACGGAAAGCCTTCATATGAACAGCCACCCCGGGAAAAGCCATCATATGGCCACACTCCATACGGGCGAGACCCAGCCATCTCCATCACAGAATGGGAAGTCGGCAGCCCGGCCCTCTACGCAGCGCGCTCCGTCGACGACCCAGACACATGTCCCAAAGGAACAGGTGTGTATCTCCTTCCGTCCTCCATACCTTACCCCCATCACATCCATTCCACATCATCCTCTCCTTTGCCTTTCAGAACCATCACGCTAACGCCTCTCATAGTATCCTGCAACCTGCCCCGCAACTGGAACTGCTGCACAAAATCAATGCCCTGCTGCGGGCCCGGCTGCTGCGCCCAAGGCTTCGACTGCGTCGACGCCGCCATCGGGGTCTGCTGCTCGCGGGGCAAGAAGCTCTGCGGCGGGATGTGTGTGAGTGGAGAGTGTTGCGGTGTACAGGGCGGGTGTAGTCGGGATGAGAAGTGTTGGATGGGGAAGTGTTATCCGAAGGAGAGGGGTCCTCCGGTTTCTTCGGGGGCCGGTGGAGTCGTGCCGCCGGTGACGGGGGGTGCGGGGCCGGTGAGGGTTGGGAAGAAGAGTGGGGAGGGGGCGGAACGGGGGAGGAGGGACTCGATGCTTGGGTTCGTTGTGCTTGTTGGGGTGTGGGTTGTTGATGAGGTTTGGGGGGGTTCGCTTTGGGGGTAGGGGGTTTGGGTGGTAGGTCGACCGACCGTTGATGGCAGGAAGGGCGGAGGGAAAGGTGTTCACGGAGTTATTGGAGCTTGCAGTCAAGGTCTGATTGGTAGCCGGGCTTCATGCTGTGTTGATGACCTACTATCTGCCAAAACCCCTACTTAAATTTTGGACAGGAACCAGTCCTCGACGAGGGTACTAAATCCTCAGGGGCTTCGGTTTGCTAGTGTCCCGGCTATTAAGAATACACCTCATCCATCGGTGCTTGATTCTCCTCACTGCAATTGGGAGAGCTTGAGCATGTGAGAGTATGTGGAATAATGATAGTCAATACTGGGCCGGTGATGTAGATGCCACACGGATGTTGGTGTATCAAAGCTCTCGTCCCTTCATCGCCCTAGACTGAATGCGTAGACAGATAGAGGGGCCAGCTATTTAATAAGGACTGCCGTCTAATGCAACATGTGACATTCAGGGTCTCTTCATGAGTGTACAGTCAGCCCGACTTACGGATAGTCAGCCACCGTCAGCTTTAGGACCCCTGACGACTCAAGGGCAACCCCGTTTCAGGGTGTCCCTTGTTACACCGGTTGCCGGATTCGGCTGACCGAAACCTGTTCCTCACTTAAAGACAGTTTATCTTGTGGGTGGAGCGTTGCACCGGCGGGAAATCGTCCCGAGGCAAAGAATTTGTTGGTTATCATAACCATAACGGCATTGCTGGATTGTTGGCTCCCCAAAGCCGTGGTACTCGCTGCGTTGGATTGATAACAGACCACTGTTTAACTCCATCGTTTTGTATTACTAGAGGATTGCCGCAGTATATATAGACGCTACCCTGCCCTCGAATTCCGCACTATTTAATAACCCTTTTTATGAGTTACCCATCCTTTTTTCTATTTTACCCTCTCCCTCGTTAAAAGATCGCTAGAATCGTAATTTTAATAACTTATTAATTAGCTAGTATTATTATTTAGAAATAAGTAACTTATTTTTATATATAGGTATTAGGAGTCTTATTATTATAGAAATAATAATAGATATACTAAAGTACTTAAGAGAGCTTTTTAATAGATTTTTAATACTATTTAAGGCTATAATCCTCGAGCTATAAAAGGAAGCCGAGGCGTTATATTAATACGACCCTATCTATATTATTAATATTAATAATACTCTTCTTAATATATAATATATTAGGAATATTCTACGGCCGCGTTATTATACTTTATAAATCGTACTTAATAATAATAAGGATTCTAGTATTTTTTTTAGGTTTTTTATTAAGGTCGTTATTATAAAGTTAGTTTAGTTATTAATATTTTAATAAGTATTTTAACTTAACTTAGAGGCTCTTATACCTCTTAATAAGAGGCTTTTAAAGGACTTATAATTAGACTTTTTACTTATTACGGACAAAGCTATTATAGTTAAAGCTATAGTAATTAAAGCTATAGTACTATTTATAAACCTCGATAGTAAGTAATTAGTAATATAGTTATCTTTTTTTTATAATAAGTTTAAAAAAGTATCTTAATTTAAGTACTAAGTAAGTATTATACTATTTTATTAAAACTATATTCTTGTACTTGTGACTTAGAAAGAATTAACTTTCTTTGATAATAAGGTACTTAGGGTTGATAATAGATAATTAATATAATGCCTCTAGCGCAGACAAATTCGGATCGGTGTTGGCGATTGTAACAAAGTTTTTCTCGAAATATTAAGATAAGTTTAATGGACGATATAGGATAATCGGCTCCATATTATATCCGTTAGAAAGATTGCGTCGGAGTACGGAACAAGCTGCAGGCCGACGAGTGAAGAAAGCGGTCGTAGTGAAGTATCTCAATGGTTGAGTGGTCATAATACCCTCACAGTGGAGGACAAACGCGCTTGGGAAGGTGTTGTCTGCAGTTCATGAGCGATAGACTTTGCACATAGAGAGGTGCTCACCACACCGGTAATTATTTCGGACGACAAGGCTTGTTCCGTGAGTTCAAGCGGAGAGCTTGTCCGTGGAAATTGGTGCTGTGTGGCTGAAGATAGCACGTAATCAGCGTCAGGGAACCTTTGGACGGAAGGTACCAATTGTGAGGGCCGATTCGCCCGATGGCAGGTTGGGAAGACCGGGCCCAAAAGGTTGGGTCTTGGCGTTCTTTCCGGCGTCACCGGCGAAGTGTGAGAAGTGGCCGGCCGGATAACCTTAATCGGGGGCCGGGTCTGCAGACGGGCCCGTGCCTCGAGGGAAATGGGAGTGAGGCGGGCGCATCTGATTCGTGGCCCGCCTGATAGGGCACAAGAGTGGATCGCCAGCCCCTGTCCACATGTGGTTGATAGCCAATCAGAATGTCACTTCTCAGAAGACGGATTGGAGAGGTGGATTGGTGGGATTCGGCCTGGCCCTTGGCCCTTGCATGGAAGGAGGGATGAATGAGTGACGCCAGGGAACCCCCTTGAAGGAAGAGGAAAAGTGTCCATCCGAGTCTACACATAAACTGATAATGACCCCCCCTAGTTGAGGTGGGAGTCCCGTGCACTTTGCCTAAAAATAACGGAAGAATATATACTCTATAAACCCGAAGACTATCTATAACCCGAATCTTAACTAATGACCCGAACCCTAGCCCCACCTTAACCTCTAGCCTTAGCTATAATAGGCTTAGATCGTGCACAGGACTCCCACCTTAATTATATACTCTAACTATCTTAGGCTAGAGCCGTGCACGGGACTCCCACCTCAACTAGGGGGGGTCATTATCAGTTTATCGCATCACTCGTCCAGAGGGAAGAAGACAATGTGTGCGGTGTTCTTCTTCCTTCCCCCCCTTCTCAATCTTGACTTGCTGCGGTCTGTTGCCCTTTGCTCGGAATATTTGAACTGTCATCTGAGAACATGTGGCGAACTGGGAGGTTTTGGGCAACTATATTTCAGTCAACGTTGAACGCCCTTTATTAGGTATCTCAGTCAATCGAGTCATGAACTCAAGTGAAGGGGTAATGCTTCATTTGGTTGAGATGATCCTCTCTTTTTGAGTTGAGTGAGATTATCCACCCACCGGCCGAAAAGAACTTTCGTGTAACACAGGGAGAGTAGGAAGGGAAAAAAAAAAAGCGAGAAAAGAAAAAATTGCTGGACCCTGCTTGCTGTGCCGCAAATCCCAAGGTCACTTTTTCCCACGATGTGCTGGTGCACGATGGACACTGGCGGCTCGCGTGCGGCGCAACTGGCGGGGGAAAACGCCCGGCTAAGCGGGCAGAGGTATGCGAGAGCTCCAAATGGGTTCTAGTCCGAGGCCAGCCTGGCAACGACGAGTTGGAAATGCGCATCAAATGGGGTCTTTTTTTGCTTTGGAGACTCGAAGGAGCTTTCGTATACTTGTAATGATTTCCCGTTGGACGACGCATTGTGACATTGTGTGGAGTGTCTGGGTCAACTTTGCAGTTGGTTTGTCAATTCCTGCTGGTGCTTACTGGCGCAAGTTTAATCGCGGAACATGGCTGAAAAGGACATTCAAGAAAGAGACACCAGCAGGCAGCCATTTGAGACTTTTCTGTCCGTCTGTTTTCGGCTGTTTGTAACACCGAACTTCTGTCCCTGCCATTTTTCTTTTCTTCTTCTCTTCCTTCTCGTCTTATGCGCGCCCAGCCTTTGTCGCCCGGTCTCGCTCTGGGGTACTTGGGAGAAGGTACGAAGTGCTGTTGCCTTCTCTACCTCTCTCTCCAGTCCCCACCATACCTGCGTGCCTGCCTCACGAGCGCTGCTCTTTCCCTTGCTTGTTTCTCCCCGAAGTACCTACCTCGTGTGCTCGCCTCCTTCCTCCTGTGTCGCCGCCAATCCTTCCCATCGTGGCCCCAATGCTGTGTGGTTCCTTCCTATTAGTTTAGCCTTGGCTCCTTCTCGCTTGCCGTGAATGCTTGGCTGACGGCCACCTTTAGCCGTGGCTTCTTCTTTGGGGTTCATCCAAACAAACCGTGACTACGCTCCTATCCATCCCTCCTTCTCTGCAATGTTCGTGACTCCCACAAACTTGATCCTCATTTCAAACGCGACATCCATACATACTACACGCCTGTATCCGTAAACCTTCATACGGTAACCTGTCGCTGTCTGTCTCTCCCGTTTGTCGCAGAAGGTGGATTGCGCGTCCTTTCATCGCAACTCGGCAACGTCAAGCATCTCATCGACTGCGATCACCCTCCATCAGACTGTTTCCACTTCGGTCCCATCTCCCTGGATTGCGCCCTTCCCAACGCGAAACTCTCCGGCACTCGACCACACTCCAGCGATACTCCCTCCATCGAAGCCATCCTCCCCCTCTGCCAGACTTCCAGTCATTCCGATTACTCCAGTCGTTCCCGTTGTCGCGCTCTTCGATTTTCTCGAGGAAGCATCTGTACTCCGCAAATCGTCTTATCAAACTCCAACCACATCCTGGCCGCGCTCACCACCCCTCCACGCGTCCACCGTCACTTCGCTGCGCATCTTGCACCCTTCTCAACGGCGATAGTCCCGGCAGCGCCACACTTTAAGCTCAGAACGCTGCGACGCTCCCCTCCCCTCCGCAGAGGCCACTCACTAGTCCCGGCGTCATCAAGCAGCACTAGCACGCCCTCCAAGTCTCCATCCCGGGGCCCCTTTGGTTCCTCGAGGGAAAAAGTCCACGTCGTATCGCCCGCCGCGATATACCTACGGGGACCTGGAGATCCCAGTCGAAGCTGGAAGGTACGGATAGTCAACCTGCACACACCTGCTTACGCCTGCGGCTTGCTTGGCTCGCCCTTGCAACCTCGACGTTCCACTCAAACAGGCCTTCTGGCGACCCGCTCCCACTCCGGCCTAGGTATTGCTGGTCGCAGTCAATCTATCTGGCTGCGTGCCTGTCAGCTAGTCTCGTCGAACAGAGAGGGCTCCATTAATAGAAGTCCATTTAGGTAGCAAGAATGCCACCTTCATCATCGTCGCCACCCCCAATCCTCGCCATTACGGCCACTTATCTACACCTGCTGGCCCAACACCTCCCCCGGCCCCTCTACGAAGTCCTTCAAAAGCTTCACAACCACATTGCGCGCTTCTTCGCCGCCGTCGCATCATCTGCTCTCGTCGTTCGCATACACTCGCTTATCCCTGCCAAGATGCATCGCCCGCTGGGCTTCTCGGCCTTTCTGGTCACGCTGTTCTTGATATTCGGACTACCCGTCATCCTCGCCCAGAGCCAGCCGTTCCACTGTTATCCATACCCGCCCGCCGACAAGCTCGCCAGTCCCTTCATCACCTTGCAGCCGCATTGCTGTAAGGGCTCAATCGACAACAAGCTGAGAGTAGGCACCGACTGCGAATTGGCCAACGGAGGAAAATACAAGACAAAGTTTGGACAGGATCTGGGAACTTGCGCGACAGGCTGGGTGGACGCGTGCTGCATGCGACTGGTATGCGCACACATCATACTGTTCTTTTCGGATTTATCGCTAACGGCTGACCTAGCATTACCCGCCCGAAATTGCGCGGCCAGAAATGTCCTATTGCGATGCAGGCTTTCTCGTCAAGGCCGAAGCCAAGAATATCATTGATGCCCGTAGCTGGAACCCGAAGAAATACGGAATTTGATGATGGGAAGCGAGGATTGGAACAACGATTACATAAACATGGCCACGATACGGCGAGCTTTGCTCGATGACACTCGGCCACGGCAGGGTCAGGCGAAACGAGTGAAATATGGGACACCTCCACGGCCGATGATGCCCCAGGAAATGCGGCGTGGGGCGAGAGATCGAGCGAGACCCAGCGAAACCCCAGCGGCTCCAGCGAGTCAGGGAATCTCCACCGCCGCAACGATCCGAGTGAAGAGATTATCGACTAGGAGCGCAGGAGCACTCAGAGGCCGCCCTGCGCTGTTTGAGAGGGAGGAAACACACTACCACCTAACGAATGGCGAAACACAGGCATTTTGGCGTTTTGCGGGCGACGACTGCATTATGATGGCACGATTGCGACGGTCGCCCTCGTTCGAAACAACTTAGGGCTTCCGCATTATATACCCAGGGTAACTGATTTTCGTTACCTACCATTTGCATCCTATCTTGTACAAAAGCAGTCAGGATTTTTAGACGAGGGGCCGGAAGAGGGGGCCGAGAAGAAACGAAACACAGATGATTGACTGCCGGAGGCCGTGTGTCACCATGGTCTGGTCAAGTTCACCTTACTTTTGTATACCTAGTGTGTGTATTATTAGGAGCGTCTCATGGTTGTCAGTCAATCCGATCTCCACCTTTTCGGAAAGGTTTCGCCCTCGTCAGTTCTCATCGGACCTGATCATCGCCCAGTCTGTCCAGTATCTAGGTGTTTTGCTGCCTATCCTTTCTGATGGAAATGGGGCACGATGGTCATGGCGCGAGAGAAGCTGAGCAGAGTTCAATATGTGACGACGAGTCAGCAATGCGGTGTCGTCTTGTTATCGTCCAACTACGGGGTGTCAAAGCCTTTGGGAAATGGCCTGACTGTCATAGTTGTTCACGCCCGACCGAACTATCAAGTGGCGGTGGTGTCGGGTTCGGTATGCACGTGTCACCCCGCGGGGTAGGTAGGCACTGGGACGGGTGGCGAGCGGTTCTACCGGCTGCGACGGTCAGCCCTGTGAGAAGAAAAAGGTTTGGACCAGTGCAGCAAACTGGCGAACTCCTGGAGGTGGTCTATGTTTTTTTTTTTCTGGTGAGGGGGGGGATTCAAGACTTGGATTGAAGAGATCCCGCCGGGTAGATTACTCGGTACTCGGAACCCAGGCGAGGCATGGTAGCGAAGATGGCGAATTCTGCCCGTGGGATACGCGGATCAACGAGGAAACCGATAACATGACTTGATATTCCGACTGGTTGGCTCGGGTGGCCAACAAATTGCAAAATCACGGGTGGGCAGGATAGCTCTCCAGATTACAATTCCTTTTCTGCGCCGTGGGCGTTTGCAACAGTGCCAAAACTTGGGGAGAAGTTTGAGGGTAGCAGTGTGTGCGATTCTTGTAGGAGCTATAAAGCGATACCGAGAACTCAGATTTCAATTGGATGAGCTATCGAGGTAGCTAGGGAGATTGTGATGGTAACCGTGGCATCCCCTCCCATACCATTAGAGGCGCTCAACACTCAGCACCGCGTAAGGAAACATTGTGCTTTCATGATGATTCTACAAGACCAGTGACCTGCGTACTTTGGTCAATGACCGTTCGGACGATTGTACTTGATTGAGAATGCGAGTACGACAAGGCTTATTTCGAGGTGCGTCGTTCTGCAGGATGATGTGCAGCTATGGAGCACTTTGAGCTGTGAAGCAATTGAGGCATGCACTCTGGGAAGCACGGTAAGGTACCTAAGCTTTGCTCGCAGGTTTGGCTGCAGGTCGCATGTACGTATTTCTTCAAGACACCGAGGAGACGGGGCATCGGATAAATCGGTACGTATCGTCCATCCCGATTCGACTTCATCTCCTCGAATGCACCGGAAGAGATGTTCCTGTTTCATCTTTTCTTTTCTGGACACCTCAGGGCACGACTCTTCTCCGTTGAGTTGAGCGCAAACTGCCACTGCTTTCAGTCAATACATCCGGACGGTATCGAGCCCCCTTTCGATGATGATTGTGGTTTCTCCTGTCGTTTCCAATTGGACGACTTCCTATCGAAAGGAAACTCTGGACAAACCGTCAGCACCCCCTTGGTGACCCTGGGTGGTCTCTTTACGCTCGTCTGCGTGTCCCTGCTAGCTGCAGATCGCTCTCCAGTCTCCACGTTCTTCTTCTGTTGGTTGAGTGGAGTGGAAGCAACACCCAGCTCGCAACAGGGTCGGGTCTGTCCGTTTCGCCGCACGGCAACTGGGCAGCATACTCTAATGTAAAGCAGGCGGGAAGGACCGAAGAAGAGGAAGAAGAAGAAGTCTAAGTGGACTCTTTTTCTTTAGTCTGGACACTCTAACACAATCGCCAGGAGTCGAGGGGACCATACAAGCACACGTCGAAACCGGGGTCTGTGACACTCTGTCACACAGCCGCCACACGCGGCAGTTTCACCGTGCCCAGTCAGGACCAATAACATTAACCTCCCGTTAGCCTCCAATGCCTCTCCCGACGACCTCTCATGCCCTCCATCCAATCATCTTCAACTTCCTCAACCTCGCCCGTTCAGCCAGCCTCACATCCCCCACGGGCGCCCGACCAACCTGCTTCTGAAACTGGCCCGTTGCCTCTGCACGTCTGTCTTCCTAGGCCGTGCTTGAAGTTTCCTGGCAAAGTCGACAAGTCGTTGTCTGCCAAGCGGCAGTAACATATCCCTCCTAACCCCGTATTGGGATGAAAGCCACCATCAGAGAACTTGGAACGCCGAGGTGACAGAAGACAGCGACACAAGACAGCTCGGCACAATCTTTGATGGGCAGGCTGGCAGAACTGACTGGCGTACCACCCGAGTGGCGTCTTCCCCGCCCGCCGCTGCCCCTCCACCCCTCTTCTCTTCTTCCCTTCTAAGAAGCGTTCCTAACTACTTCTCTTATATCATGCGAGAACCTGTGATCGTCCGCGGGGTTGGAGCAAGGCTGTTCCCTTCCTTTCTTCTTCCGAGCCCTTAGATTGGGTCTCTATTTCCCCCCTTCCCTTGTTCTTAATATTCTTATTCGACTGTTACCGACTTGCCTCACCCTGGGCTGGTACCAGTCAATGAGAGGCTGACTTGAGAGAAAATCCCATCCGGATTCCCCAACATTATTCATTCAAAAGTGCGCCTATAGAGTAACACGGCGCCGGGCAACTCTTCCCTGCGGCTCATCCAAGGTTCCAGTTCGTCAGACAAGCTAGGTCGTTGCCACCACACACACTCGCTCTGTACTGGCTTGCTGGCTTTGCTAGCTACCACTATCTTACTGCCCGCCTTCTCCGCTCTTTTCTACCGTTCTTCGCCTCAATTTACTCGCAACAAGCGCGCTCTTAATCCCAATTCTAATCCAGAGGATCGACAAACACCCCGACCATTGATCTTTGTTTCCTCCCGCTAAGGGGGCGACCCAACGAGAAACAAAACAAACAGAGCCGCTTGAGACATCAAACACCACAACGACACTCGGAAGACGATGAATTTCAGTTGACGCTAGACCCCGTCTCCCTTCCCTCAGCTCCCCCGACTGGACTTGTCCGTTGCTCGAGAAGACCATCTCGCCTGCGTTTGTCTCCTCTGATCAATGGCATCTGATGCGAGGGCCAGGGCAAACGTGCCCCGCAGAGTAGGCAAGCAGACTACGAATGGCATGGACTCCTATCATCGTTATGTAGCAGAATCAAATACGCCGCCGCCGCCGCTGCCGCAAGGGGACATCGTCGCCCGGCCGTACACCAGTCACTCCCGTTCCTTTAGCACGCCGCGTCCCTCAATGATAGAACCGTCTTCGTCAAGTAGCAGCAGCGATGCCGATAGACCGAGACCGCTACCGGTGCCCGAAATTACCATCAGTAGCCCAGGAAAACCGCCGAGGGCCAACCCTCGATACTCATTGACGCCTCGCCAGGCAACTTTTCCTCCGATAAATGCTCAAAGGCTAGCGGTGCCAGGAGTGAGGCCGCCTCCGCCCGCGCAACAAATACCACCGGCCCCACGAATACAACGAGTTCAACCACCACGTCCAATCGCCTCGACACCACCAACCACGGCCGATTCTGATGACCTACGAAAACGAAATGGGTTAGTCGACGTCGCTCTTCCGTACCGACCGTTTTATCTCCAAAGGAGGGTCCTCAGCTCGTTTGCGGTCCTCTTCGCCGGACTCATGGTAACCGTAGAAGCCGTGTTGGACCTATCAAACAAAAGAGGAGGACTCGGTTCGCCAGAGCATGGGTTCAGATATCTATGGCAGTACGGTTCGGCCTTCATCTTCACCTGTATCGCCGCATTATGGGTGAGACCCGAACACCAGGCAAAAGCCAGCGCGCCGTGGCTTCGGATGGCAAAGGGACCTGTGAGTGTGGACAGGACCCTGATGCTCGACTACGTCTTCATGTTCGAGCCATGGACCATTGCGAAAGCGACAAAGAATCGGGACTGGCTCGTTGCGGCCACGGCGTCTGTCGGCCTGACGCTCAAAATCATCATCGTCATCGCTGTGGCGCTCGTCAGCCCAACGTTCCAGATTGTGACTGCTCGAGGTGTGAGTTTGAACCTACACAACACGTTTGTGAACGATCCCACTGGGCTACGGAATGCTGGTGCCCTGCCTTTCTTCACAATGACAGCTCTCCAGACGAAAGGCCTCAACTTTCCAGACGGCACTTCCAAAGAATTCGCTTTCCAGTCATTTTCTGCGGACTTGCCCGCGACAGCTGAGCTGAGGACCAATGTCGACGGATTCCAATCCGAGATCGAGTGTGAGCCGGCACAGTTCACCTTGAACGGTGTCCAGTTCATCCAAGCTTCGGACGTTCAGCTCAACGCCACTGTCTCGACTCCGAATTGCACCTTGACGCAAACCATCCCGAATATGGCGCTGATTGGCTTCACACTTCCTACCTTCTTCATGGCATTTCAGGCTGGGACGTGCGGGAACTCGCCCTTCCCAGACGATGGGAGGGTGGTCGTCATGACGGGAGCCATCCAGATCAACGAATCCAGTGTACCGACAGAGAGCGACATTTTCAATGTGCCCATTTCAGGTGCTGTTTCAAGGTCTGCAGCACTGATATGCCGTCCATCGTACTTCCTCACCAGGGTTCATGTCACAAAGAACAACACGCAACTCATCAAGATCGAACGGAACCGCTCTGCAACGAACAAGACCCTCGAGCTGGTTCATCCGTGGGACATTGTACAAGGACACTTCAACTCCTATCCCACCGATTCGCAGATCCTCGCAGCGATACCAAACATCAATAGTCGGTACCCCGGCATCGCCATTGTTGCTTCCGACGCCGTCATGAACTCGGCTGTCGCTATGCAGATCAAGGACTACGGGCTTCCTCCGATCGAGACGTTCCTGAAGACGGACAACCTGACCCAGATCTCGACAGCGTACTGGAAGCAGTATACTGCTCTCGTCGCACGGAGCTCACTGATGGGCGAGACGCAAGAGAAATCTACCGGTACGGCCATCATCATTGGAGAGCGGCTCAATGTTCGCCAAATACCAGCGCACCTCCTTTCTGGCCTGCTGGGCTTCGTTCTAATATTAGTGTTGGCTGCAATTGCCCTCGCGCCAGCAAAAGGCTTTCTGCCCCGCGACCCAAACACCATTATCAACATGGCCACCCTCCTCGCTCATAGTCGCCAGCTTCTTCAGTGTCTACGCGGCACCGGTGCTGCCGACACATCAGTCGTACGAGAGAAGCTGCTCGGCACGAACTACTACACCGGCGTCGAACCCTACGAGAAGGCCGAAAAGGAGGCGAGAGGATACTTCAAGATCTTTGGTGGCGCCCCGCCCCCTCAGAACCAGCCGGTCGAGTTTGTACGAAACGCCGATTGGAAACATCCGCTGCCGCTAAATCCATGGGCAAGGTTCGCCGCCGTGGTGACTATGATTGGCATGATCGTTGCCCTTGAAGTTGTGCTTCGTATTTCCAACGCACACGCCGGCATCGCGACGACCAAGGCAAACACCGACAAGCATTTTCTATGGACAACAGGGACCGGCGTCATTTTCGGTCTGGTGGTGCTGTACCTCGCCGCCGCGGACTGTGCGACCCGATGTCTTGCGCCGTACGCAAAGCTCAAAGAAGGGGGATCCTTCGAGACGACGGTTCACCTAGACTTCATGGACAAGTCCAAGCATAGAATCCTGTTCGATGCCGTCAAGACGCAAAATATCGCTGTCGTGTTCACCACCACCGCTCTGATCGTTGCGTCGCTCCTAGCGACATTCTCTGGGGCTCTATACAGTACGACACCAATCCCGTCCACGCGGCCCGTAAACCTTCAGACCCTCGACAGCTTCATTAATGCGTCCTCACCTTGTCCGACCTGTACCACTGATACTCTTCTTGCCTCCCTGATTCTCGACGCGAACCTGACCTTCCCATCATTCACCTTTGAGGACCTCAACTTCAACAGTCTGCAGCTATCGGAGCCCCTCGATATGCAGGACGGCGCCGGGACCATTATCGCAACGGTCCCTGCCCTTCGCTCACGGCTCGATTGCAGACTCTACCCGCAATCCGAGATCAACACAAACTTTACTGTCCCTGACTTGCCGAATCAGTTTTCACAGGACATGAAGGTCAACATCGCGGGTGAGCCGTGCCTCGATCCATCAATCCGGTCCAACGCCGTCTTACCGCCGGGCGTCTCCCCCTCTTCCGTCTTCGGCGTCGCTACACCACGATCTGCTGCTTCGTCGCAGTGCTCCGATTTCACCTATGTCTGGGGTCAGCTTTCCGACAGCACCCCCATGCAGGTGGGCTACATCTCAGCCATGGGCTGCAACGAGACGCTCGAGACTGTAACGGCCAAGATCCGCCTCACGGGCGCCTCGCTACACGTGGACACAACCTACCCGCCCATCGTACAGGAAAACACCGCCAAGCCGATCAAGTTAAGACTGCTCCCGTTGCAGTACGGACTCCTCGCCAACCTCACCACGGGCAACCAGCTCGATCCGTTCTTCAGTTCACTCGTCACATCGCGATTCGCGGTGCCCGCGGGGAACCTAGGCGATCCGGGCCTGGGCAAGAGCGGTCTCGTAGCGGATGCCATCGTCCGGCAGCACGGCATCTTGCGCGCCCAGAACCTCAACGTCAACTCCCGTCGTCGCCTCCCGGACGTGACGGCGCAGCAGATCATCCCCGCCATGCTCGAGTCGACGTCCGTCACCTCTCTGCGCCGTCTGGTGCAGGACACCGCTTCGACACGCATCATCCAGTCCGTGCTCGGTCTCCTTGTTGCCTTGACGCTCGTTGCGTGGCTTCTCACGCCCGGGACGGATACCATCCTCCCGCGGAACCCGTGCAGTATCGCTTCCGTGGCAGCGCTGCTGGCCGACGGCAATGTATTTGGGTTCTTGGGCCGTGGGGCGGAGTGGCAGGCGACGGAAGAGATGAAGCGCAGCTTCTTGGACGGGAGCCACTCGATGGGATTCAAGATTGGGTATGAGCGGGTGAGGAAGCGCAGGGGCGCGGAAGACGTCAATGGGGTGAGGGGAGACGGGGATATGGCGTACGGCATCAACGTCAAGCGCGGGGGCGGGTGGGGTGGAGGTGAGGATGTTGGGCTTGGGATCTTGGCGAGGGTGAATGGGGCGCAGAGGGGGTTTGTTAGGGGATGGGGAAAGATGTGAGTCCCTTCTCATTCATCACCTGATGTTTTCTTTCTTTTCTTCTTGTATTACATCTGGTTGGTTTGTATAGTAGCCTGTGACCTTTTTGGCGTTTTTGTTTGTCCTGGGACGAACTTTTTGGGAGCGGGATGATACCACACGCGAGACTTATTCTTTTGGAAGAAGAAAATGGGGAAAACGGGAGCCATGGGGAGTCTCGGGTTTGAGATTATGGGTCTCTTTTCATTTGTATGTACTATTATTTGGTACTAGTACTTTTAGTCTCTTCAATGTTTACACATTTGGATGGGATTCCTTGTTTCCATGCGAGGCATAGAAGAGGTATTACGGTCGGTGTGTGGTGTTGTGAAGGGGAACTTCTTCCCCCTTTGGATACTGTCTTGGAGTCCCGTCGCTGTGATGCCAAGTCTATAGTCGCAGCAAGGAATCGTTACTGTAAAGTGTGCAAGACTGCAATCTGGCGAGACTTGATCCGATTGCGACAACATACAGCTTACTCGCAATTGAGTAGTTACACGTAGCTAGAGAGATGCGATTGAGATACCGATACAGAGAGCGGTCCCGAATGTAACCTCTCCCCATGAGGCTCACAAGCCTCTCATTATTAGAGGGGGCTCAGCACTGACTCTGACTTTCTTAGCAGTGGCGGTGTCAGCGACGATAAGCAATCTTCCGTGAAGGCCTTCGCTGTCCCGTGTGCTGGTTTGCCCACCGTAAAGTGCCCAGCACTGAAGTGAGTCTTGATCCCGGTGCCGATCGATCTCGGCAAAGTGGGTTTCGTGCTGCGTGTGTTCGGGTCCCTCGGGTGAGTTGGGTCTCGGGGGTAAGCGGGGATGGGGAGGATGCCGATTCGGTGGGACGGAGGAGCCGTCGGGGATTTTTGAGGGATTGGGGATGGATGGGTTTGTTTGAATGGAGGTATAGGTGCGTGTATAGCAAATGGATGGGAAAAGGGGTGTGAAGGAGGGAGTTGGGGTGGTGGTGGTGAGGTGGACGAGTCTTGGCTGCGGGAGACGAGCGCCTCGAATCGTGTCTGGGGTCTTGGCGGGTTATGCGATCTTGAACGGATGGAAGAGGCGGGTGTGGCGCCGGGAAGGATGGGCGGACGTCACGGCAGATGGGCGATCATGGGCTGCATCATGGACTTTGGGAATGGCAGAGATGTGTTGTGTTGCGGACAGGAAGAGGTAGTATGTGGGGTTTTTTTCTATGCTGTTTTTTGTTCAGGTTTGGATATCATGCTGTGTGGGTTCCATCGCTTCTCTCCGAGCGCCTTTGTGTGTTTTGCCATTTCATGATGGGTTTCCCCGTGAGTGATGTGTCTTGTTCCTCGTTCCTGTATCTTTCCCGAAAACTCCAAGTCTTTCCAAAATGGGAGACCTTTCAAATGCTGATCTGATGGGTATCGAGTTAGCCATGAGGGTCCTTGAAGAGGAAGCAGCAGCTTGAAGGGCACACGTACCATGCGTAGAAGTTGGAAATCATGTCTGTGGAATGTCTCGCAGTGCCTTTAGACAATGCTGCAAGTGCATCCGAGGCGCTTCTCGGGGTCGACGCTGGGGAAGCCGACGCAGATGCGGCCCTCGGCCTCGCAGTTAACCTTGGAGTCGCCGCAGACGGTGTCAGTGCAAGGGCCGTCGAAGCGGGCGGCGACGGTGGCGGCGAGGAGGGAGATGATGGCGAAGGCGGCGCGCATTTTGGCGGTTTAGTTGTGTTGGTGTGGAGTTGGAGGTGGAGAGGAGTTTGGATGGTTGTGAGAGAAGGTTGAGTTGGAGTTGTGTGGGTGAGGTGGGATGATGATGGTGATGGTGATGGGACGACAGGAGTGAGAAAAAGGCGGGATGATCAGCTTCTTCTTATACATCAGTTTACAACGGAAACTTGCATCTTGAGTCAAATCTACGGGATGGAGGTGATAAACTTTGGAAACATTATGCCAAGGCCTCTGGGGGCATGGATGAAGGGTCTGTTGAGGTTGACACCGCCCTCTTCCGTAGACTTGCTAGGTTGACTGGCTTGTCTCTGCAAGAGGAATACCAAGACTTTGGCTAGACCAAGACTAACCAAGAGTTTGCGACTTCTTGTAAAGAGCTCGAGATCTACTCGATGTGGTTACAAGGAGGATGCTATTTTCGAGGTTGCTGGTATCCGTAGCGGAGCTGTCCTGAACCACTTGGTCAGTGAGCAGGTGGTAAAAGTGGTCAGGCACATGATTATGCCTCAAAGACCGGCCAAAATTACAAGTGTACGGAGTAGTGTACGGAGTAGTGTACGGAGTAGTGTACGGAGTACTGTGGTATTGTGGATTGGCTGGTGGCCTAGGTTGTTCACCTTGACGTCCGTTCTGCGTTACTTGGCGTACGGCAAAATCCGATACTGTCGACTCTGGATAGCCTATCTGGTTGAGTACGGCGTACAGTTCACGGAGTAGCGAAGGACGGGGGGCCAGCAGGCTGTCCGCAAGTTTTCGCTACTGTTGCTGCACCGGCTTTGCTTGGGGGTGGGTGGTCTTGGCGCCTGCGCGGGCAGTGTTTGGGGCTATTAAAAGCCCATCGAGTATATGAGCTTGATCTGTGCTCTTGGCGATGAGGTGTTTCCAATCCCCCTCTTGGCGGGCCTTCCGTTGGCTAGGTATCCTTAGTAGGGGGCTGCAGAGCTGCTCAGTTCAAAGTCCGCTACCTTAAGTATGGAGTATTCGTACGGATACATCTCTACAGGCACATTGGCTAGCCGTGTGTTGCTGCCTCGTGACGATGATGGGCGGGCAATTTAACGGGTAATCAGCCGGGGAATTTACTCTTGGGAGATTTGATGGACGTGGTAATGTGTCGCGTGAGTCTTTTCCCTCTTCTAGACTCTCGCGTCTTGGCATTCTTTCTGTGAGTTGGCAACTATCCGCAATAGGTGCTTCGCGCCCGTTGAAATCTAAACTTTCGTACTGCGAGAGGTTCCATAGGCTAGAGAGGCAACAAGAATGGGGAATTAGGGGGGGGGGGGCGCAAATGGCGCACTTCCCCAGTGGCTTAGGGTTGTTCTCCCGTCAGAGGGCCTTGGCTACGGCACTGCTACACGACTCAGGCGCCCTCGTCCCGGGGTTAGTGACCGCGAGTAAGTCGTTCGTAGTGGACGGCCGTGCCCAACAAATACCAAGATGAGATAAGATCCTGAAGCCTCATATTGCAACTAGGAAGTCGCATGTTATTTATGGTTGTTATGTGGAGTCAACTGGCCTACAAGCCCTGCCAATGGGGGGTTTGAGTTCTAGAATCTGTTGGAGCTAGGCGTGGCTTTGACATTTGTGTGTATCCGTAGTCTGTGTCTGTAGTGTGACGGCATGTGGGCTACTCCGTCTGCTTGGGTTTGACAGATTGACGTGCGCAAGCGAGAGTGAGGCACGGCAATGTGAATTGGACCAGGCGAGTGAACGTATACAGGGTTTTAGGGGATGTTTTTATTTCTGCCTGTAACTTCTCCCCGGTGGGAAAGGAGGTGTTCATTTGATGATTAGTCTTCACGAGCCTTTGGGCAGATGGTGAAACCGAGCTCCTAGACTCTACTCAATCTCGGAGACAACCCTCAATTCTACAGACTCGTGCGAGAAAGCAGAGCAGGGCTACGAAGTAGTCTACGATATAGTACGCCCAGAGATCTCCTTTTTCAGCCGACCAGCCGCCTAGAACTCGATTACAAAACAAGCTTCCAGAGATCACCCGGAGGCCGAAATTCCAAGACCATAGTAATTAATAACGTCTGTACCATTACATTGCCCAACGTGCACTCCCCCAGTCATCTCGGTCCAAGCCCACATATCACCGGCCTGTCTCACCCAGAGTGCTCATCTTTCCTGCGATCTCCTAGTATCTACCGCCAAGACATGTTTTCGACTCATGGTCACCCATGCTACGTTGGCTCCTCGACGGACGTCTCGATCTGGGTAAACAGACCCGATGATTGTGGCATGGCTGCCAAGAGTGGCAAAATACACCCGTGATGAGTTGGTTCGTCACGATTTGCTGCGGCTGCTTCGGGTGACGTACTGCGCAGGAATTCCAAGAGAGCCGCTGCTTCACAGCATCTTTCATGACAGTAGCCAAGGGCGATGAGCCATCTAGAGAATGAAGTCTACTGTTAGGGTGGCGGCTCAACACTGTTGAATAGCGATCAGTTATCATCGCCGCTCAGCTATGACGCTTCACCACGGATCAGTAGCGGTTGACTCGTAACATCGTAAAGACACCAGACTCATAGGCCGATCTTCTGCTCACGATCATTATCCAAAATGGAGCTAGGTATCAGAGCTCAAAATGTCATTACTCGGCGAATCTATTCGCTCATACTCTGTATAGATGCACCAGCCCGGCAATATGTAAACCCATCACGTTCAGTGCCGCTTTTAGCAAGTCATGTATCAGACTCGCCTGGTGGGATAAAAGAGAGCACAGATCAGCGGAGCTGTCCGGGCACCTCCTTTTCATCCAAACCCAAGCGTTCGGGATACGAAATCCGGGGTGAGTGAACGATGCCACCTTTTCCTTAACTCTAACCATATCCCTTGCCCCAATTCAAAGGTGCCTCCGGAAGGGATGCGCTTCTGTGTTGAGCACATAGTCGTCGAGGCTGATGAGATCGGGCGGTGAGAAGACGAGGTAGAAATATTTCAGTGTCTCCGCCAGCCAGAAACTCTAAATAGGTGGTCATGCAGTGTCAGTCAAGCGGAATTTTTCTCTCTCTGTTCTCTCCCCTTCGCAATCTCCCGATTTAGAACGGAAAACTCATCCCTGCCGAAAAGGAATGCTGACATGGCAGGAGAATGCAAAGATGAGAAAGGAGCAGCAGATAAGCAAAAGGAACACAACGAGAAAACTCACCTCCATGTAATCTTCCTTGGGCAGCGGATCCTGCTTCTGCGTAACATCCAACACCGCAGCATTGCCGTGCTCGACGAGCGTCCCGTTACTCACAGCCTTCCACATCTCCCAGGCCGCTTCTTGGAACCCCTGGTCGCCCGTGATGCGGTATAGCACAAAGACGCTCTCAATCGCCTCGGGCCGAAGGATATACCGCGGGTCCTTGGCCGTAGTGAAGCCCTTGGGCAAGTGCTCCTTATACTCCGTCTTCAACTTCTTCGCCGCGTCCCACTTGTCTTCGTCCCACACGCACGCGTCACGACGGTCGCACTTGACCATGTTGTACCGCTCCGGCATCATGCCCGTCGGCATGGCCTGGTAGGCGTAGTAGCACCCCAGCGTCAGCCGCGCGCCGACGGTGACCCACTCTTCTTTTCCCAGCACGCGACCGGCAAGGGCGTAAATGCCGCCGATGAAGCAGGACAGGTGCTCGCTTTCCGGGTCGAGGGAGCGATTTCCGCCTGCGTCGACGTCGACGTTGCCCGAGATGAGGACGTTTTCGCCGCCGGGGAGCATGGGTCGGAAGAAGAGGGACTCATTGGCTGCTTTGAGGAAGTTCTCCGTCATGGTGCGGTATTTTGGTTCCGCACCGTTAAGGAGGGCGATCATCTTGGGGAGGTATTCGTACAGCGAGTCGGCGCAGCCGCCGATAGTAAAGGTTGAGCCCGTGACGACGTCACGGTCGGCCATGTGGACGAACATGGGCCACATGCCAGGGAGTTTAGTCTTTTGCTGGCCGTCGTGGAAGAGGTCCATGACTTTGGCGGCGGCGTCGTAGTACTTTGGATTGCCGGTGAGTTGGGACAGGCGCGTCATCTCGAGGGATAAGGTGCCCGGTGACGCGGAGACGACGGAGCCCTCGACGATGAGGCCCTTGCCTGACTTTGCGTCGTTGAAGTTGATAAAGTCTACCGGCATGCGGTGCTCTGTGTTGAAGGCGCCATACAGCAGATCACCGAGCTCGGTAGCCTTGTCGAGGAGGACGCGGCGCCCGCTGAGGTCGTAGGCGGCCATGAGACCGCCGAGGTAGCGGATGTTTGTCTCAAAGGTGTTGACGCGGTCCGACGTGGAGATGCTAAAGTCAATCTTGGCGACGGCCGCGACAGCCTCCTCGAATTCCGGCTTGAGGCCCATGATCCACAGGACGTCGAGGGAGTCGACGAGGGTGGCGGCCCAGCCGGAGAACTGGTCCTTTGCGGTGGCCGAGATGGGGTTGAGAGCATCCTTCATCCAGGCATACTCTCTGTAATTCGCCCAGTTCTTTTGGAAGAGGCGCCGGACTTCTTGCCGGCGGGCTTCACGGCGCCGGGAAGCGGAGAGGGACTCGGAGGCGAATCGGTGTTGCACACGGGGCAGGGAGCCGCGGCCGCCGTTCGGGACGCGGGTGAGCGGGTCTTGAGGCGGGTACTTTAGGTCGACGGCGGACCAGTCGAAGCTAGACTTTGGTGTCGCCGGTTGCCGAACGAGGCTTTCTGTGGTCATGAAGCGTTCCAGCATAGCTGTTTCTGTGCGCGGGTGTAGCCATGTTGTGTCGAGGATGTAGATGACACATGTTATTGTGATGAGGGCGAGGACGATGGAGCGCACCCGCGTCCAGCGGTATGATGTCCTCCCCATGACAAATGTCTATGTATGTCTGTGTAAGTATATGTGAATAAAGAGACGCGTGAATGAGAGGCGGCGTGATGGCCCTGGGGCGTGATGAGGCCTTCTCGATGGTTGAAGCCAAGCAAGGGAGGGAGACTGTATGACACGGCTAGGTTCGAGTCATGGAAACGGTTCGGCGACGGCGGTGGAATGAGAGTGTCTGCCGTCTATCGAATACGAGAAAGGAACATGAAGTGTGACCAAGCAAGATGCGACAAGAAAAGCTGTGGTCTGTAAGGAGGGAACCGTTTACGGATGTCGCTGTCGCAAGCCCCTGATTGGGAATCTCATAGCAAAATCTCACCAGTTGGAGTTGAGGTGAGGTAAGGGCCGGCGGTGCAAGGCTAGGAGAAAAGGCGGTCAGGTGTTCACAACCAACTTTGACTTTTACCGAGCAAGCCTGGGCCAAGCCAAGCCAACGGGCGGCTGCTTTCTTGGTTAGATTTGTGGCGTTCCATGGAACTTGGAGCGACGTTTCGAGACGGTTGAGACATGGAGCTGAAAGTCAAAACACACGTGCCCCATTTCCCGCGTATTTCAGTCCCCCTAATTGTGAAAGCGACCCATTGAATTTTGGGGTCGTTTGTGTCTGGCGAACCTTGCTTCATCCCTGTCGAGAGTTTACTTACTGAGGTAGAACGATGGCCAGTTTAATGGGACGGCCAAGACGCGGCAGGCAATTGAAGATTGATTCTCATCGTTCGGTGCCGAACAAGACCCACATTTTCTTTCGGCGCCGGAATTTTGTCACCTTCATCTTTCTACGGAGTCTGGATGCCGAGTAAGGCGGCTGCGGGATATTGAGAGCCTCCTGTATATCAAGCAAAAGATATATATTGTCTGGGGTACTTTCGGCCTATCACTTTGATCCCGAACTCCGGGCAAAGACGCAACGATGCGACGTAAATTGTAGACGGTGATTTAGTTCATCCCGTGCACTCGAAGACCGAAATCTTCCCGGTCACATATAAGACTGTCATCAGGACCACCGACTCCTTCTGGTTCCTTTCTATCTACCATCAGCCATCTGAACATATCCCACAGCTCATCTGACTATCTTGATTGGCCATGGATTTCGAGCCGACTGATGTTCTCATTGTCGGCGCTGGCCCGGTCGGCCTGGTGACTGCCCTCGGTCTGGCCCAGCAAGGCATCCCCACAATCGTCATTGGTAAGTTGGCAGAGGCTACTTTGATGTTGGGCGGACCTGACGTTGAACCAAAGAAAGACGAGAGTTGGAGGTCCAGGAGTCCTTTGGCCGAGCCATTACTCTCTTTCCCCGCACTCTCGAGCTCTTCGAACAGGTCGGCGTCGCCGAGGAAATAGTTCAACAGGGCAACATTGTACGGGGAATCGCCACCTTCCAGGGCGGTAAAAGAGTGTCGGCAGTGGGCCAGCAGTCAATGTTCACTGCCATGACCGGAACTTTCCACGACTATATCATCAACATCCGTCAAAAGTCTTCTCAGGCCATCTTTGCTGCCAAGTACAGAGCAGTTTCAGGAAACGAGGTCCAATATCAGTGGGAGCTTGTCGACTACCAAATTGACGACAAACCCCAAGACGGCTATAATCTCACAGCAGTTCTTCAACATCCTCAGCACGGAATACGCTCAATCAGATGGTATAGCCCATTCACATACATGCCTCAATGATAAGGAACTTAGCTAATCCTCTAAAGCAAATACCTGATCGGCGCCGACGGAGTCACGTCTCAAGTCCGACAACTTGCCAAGATTGAAATGATTGGTGACGAAACGGCGTACGAATGGGTTCGTTTTGATGGCCGTGCCAAGACCGACATTCCTGAGACCGACCTTGGCTTTGTGACAATCAACAGCGCCGAGTACGGCAGCGCCTTCCTAGCTCGGCTTGATAAGGATGCGTGCCGTCTGGGATACGTCTTCACTCCGACGCTCAAGGCCAAGTATCCCCAAGGTCTCAGCAAAGAACAGGCCATGGAGGAGGTAATCAAGTCCGTCCAACCGTTCAACCTTGAGTTCGAGCGAATCGACTGGTGGACTATTTACACGCAAGTATAACTCTTTAAGACTGCGAAAGTTACCTCTCTGACGACAAAAACAGAATCAAGCAAAAGGTAGCCGCGACCATGCGAAAGGATGACTTCGTGTTCCTTGCCGGCGACGCTGCTCACACACACTCCTCCGGCTTCGGCCAGGGCATGAACACCGGAATCCACGACGCCATTAACCTCTCATGGAAGCTGGCTGGAGTTCTCAGAGGGTGGTATCAGACGGGAGTGCTCGACACGTACTCCGAGGAGCGCCGTGCCGTCGCGCAAAAGGTCATTGATATCGACAGGACCCTAGCGGCTGTATTGTCTGGCGACGTGCCCGAGACGTGGAACGGATGTAGCGGCAAGCCTGAGCCGAGCAAGGTGCTGGGCGACATATTGACGTCCAACGCCAGCTTCAACATTGGTCTTGGCGTCAGCTATGGGCCCTCGGTCCTGGTCGACAAGGCTACCACTGGTAGTTTGGCCGTCGGACATCGCTGTCCTGACATCCTTCTCAGAGCACCCGGCCCGTCTGTCCCCATCCGCCTGCAGAGCATTATCCATAAGAACACTGGGCAGTGGAACATGCTCATCTTTGCTGGTCGCCCTGGTCAACAGACAGCAAAGGTGGCTGCGCTGCGTGAGACTCTCGAGTCTCTCAACGCGGCCAATAAATACGACCAGATGGTTAGCTTCACGACAATTGTCACTGGTACTATTACCAACACGTGGGATGTGTATGATGGGCTCCCTTCTAGTTTGGTGCTCTGTGATGTCGACGGACAGGGACACAATACCTTCGGAATCTCAGCCAAAAGCGGCGGGCTTGTTATTCTGCGCCCAGACGGCATCTTGGCTGGCATATACCCGATCGAAAATGTGCAGGAGGTGGGACTTTTGTTCAAGGGTTTCTGGTCTGGTAGCACCAAGACACTCCCTCTTGTTTGAAGACATATGTAGCTGGACTTGAATGTCCTAGACGCCGGAATAGATCTAGACCGTGACATAGAACCCTCGTGCCACTTGATCCTGGAATCATGATGACCACAACTTGAATGCATCTAACTTCATGACTGGGTCCTCAAAACCTGCATGGTGAACATACGGTGAACTGTCGCCCTTTTCGCTGGAGGCATCGATAACCGCAAGCCAGCAGACTCACCGGCATACCTGATTTTCAAACAGGTGTGGAGCAAAAGGTCTACCCAACCACCGGCAACAAGATTATGGTGGGAAATACCACGGAAAGACTTCCCTTGCAAAACCGCGTCAAATAATTCACATTTCATCACTGTTATGCCCAACAACTTTCGAGGTCTATCCTCTATCGCCGCCCGACCTCAAGTTATCCAGGAAGTCAAGCCCGAGGAAATCACCAAACCACGGCTCCATCTGATCGAGCATTTCTCCAAATTCTTGGCCCGTCGAGGTTCCCACCTGGTCCACAGACCCGTCCTGGTCACTGCCAGCACGAACACCGCCACTGAGTTGCTTGTCCTGAGAAACCTCGGGGATTAAATCCAACCGAGTTAACGCCCACTCAAAGATGGATAATACCCTCTTCATGACTGGTGAGACCTGAAGCTGTTCGAGAATAAGCAATCCTTGACGAATGTAGATGAGCGACATGGACTTGGTTGCGCTCGACTCGGTGGCATCCAAGGCGGTCTCTATGTGGAGGGCCAGTGCTATTGGTATATTGGAATTGCTTCCAGGCTCAATCGTTAGTCGTTAATTCTCGATTTTGGGACTCTCTGTTGGGGAGACGCACAACGACATGGGCAGGCTCCTAAGTTCGCCATTTGCAAGCGCTCTGCCGAACAGCGTGTCAAGCTCAAACATAGAGCATCGAAGTCGACCTCGTGCCCAGTCGTACCGGGAAACATCAATAGACTTCCAATGAAGCTTGAGAGTCCTGTACAAGATACACTCGAACCTGTAACTGGCTGCGATTAGGGCCGTGAGGTAGGGGCTATCGGTGAGGTGATGGTCTGCGTAGATTGCTCCTCGAAGCTGACTTCTCCAATCATGAAACTCGTGAGCCATGGTCTCAGCGTTGACCTGATCTGGGTCGGATATTCCAACAATCCATTTCCTTCCTGTCATCATTTGGTAAGTGTCAAGAGCTGTACCATATGTTGACCAATTGCAACCTACCTAGCACAGACAATTTGCAGTAATCAATGAAGTGAAGCTCTTGTTCACGAGTTACCGTGGAAGGGAACAGGGTGTTTATGTTGTCACTCTGAACTTCCCAATCTTCCGCCGTTGGCAACGCTGGCAGCTTCTTCTTGTCGCTGACCAGAGGCATACTTTGCATGCCAAGGAATGACAGTAGCACGTCTCGACACTAGAACGATGGGTCAATTCAAACGGCACGTGAGTCAAGTGGCTCCAATCTCCTGGGCCCAGGTGATGAACCCACGTAGATCACCCACCAAATTCTCCTATATAGCCCGCGAAGCCGAGTGTCCGCAATCCGTAGTTGATCACTGCGAACGATAATGTTGAGAAGATTGAACTCCGGGTTGAGTTTGGAATTTGAGGTGTGCTCACAGCTTCTGGAGTTCCAATTTCGTGGCAAGCCGGACGGCATTGAAGAACCAGTACTGAACATCTCGGTCGATGGGGTAGAAGAAGGCAGTTGTACCTAGGATGAGGGATCCCTGAAGCAGGCATAGTTGACTCTTCTCGCATTGAAAGTCGTATAGTAGCAATGCCTTGTTGAAAAATGCCGTCTGCGCCTCTGTGACGTTTGAGTATCCACACGAGGTGAGGAGCTCAGTCGGCACGTAGAGAGTAGCACTTGTTAGGACTGTCTGTATGAGGAACGGCGAGTAGGATCCTGACTCGTAACATTGCAGGAAGTGGTTTGGATCCAATACTGGCGAATATGGATGAACAAAGCGAAAATAGGCAGTCAGAAACACCATTCTCACATCTTCTTGTCAGCTTTTTTAGGTTCATCATGGGAGTTATCTTTTCAATGGACGGCTTACAAGGCATCCCGGTGCGGCAACACAAATGCGCCCTTCTTTACAAGAAACTCCATATCCACCGGATCCAAACCAGACATGCCGACCTGTGTGTTTTCTGGGTAGTGTGGAGTGTTATCGGTGGAGCTGTTGGCAGTAGACCCGAGCCCGGGACTTTCACTCGTCTCACTGCCATTCATCGCCGTCTTCAATATACTGAGATAATGACTCCTTCCGTTGTATTCTGCTTGGGCCTGCGGGAGTGCATAGACGTCTCGGATATCTTCGGGCGTGGGGCCTGAACCTATCGAGCTCGTCTTCCCAAATTCACCAAGACCATGGGAACCGTGGGTGCGCCGGATGGAAGACGGCGGCACGATTGGATTGGAAGGGGTTGATGAGTCCACTACAGCATGGTTTGACGAGGATTCTCTGGGCGTAGACTCAGTGTTCTGCTCCAGTCAGTCATCACTGCTATATCTCTACAGCTTCATATGCTATGGGCCGAACTTGAGCTGCCCGGATGGACCGATGGGAAGAAACATGGCGTTCTCACATTCTGGGTGCCGTGGCAGTCTTGGATCAAATCGTCTGTTCTTCTCTTCCTTTGGCGCCATCGTCAGAGGACTGAGAATGTTGTCCAAGGTTTCCCATGCTTTGGCCTACCTCTTTCGTATCTGGCGAGAGACCAACTTGCAACTCTCGGAGCATCCCTTGCTGACACATCGGCCGCAGGGTATCCCGACAATAGGCGCATCGCACTTGACCTTGCGCGAGTGACACTCGGTGCACGCTTTGCTGAGTCTCGCCACAACTACTCCAATGTCGGCGGCGGTCGCCATGTAAGCCGGTATACAATTCCGCTCCGGGGAACGTCTAGCTACCGGGGCCGTATTCTTGTCGGCTTTTCGGCGAGACGCATAGGATGAAAGAAAAAGAGCCAAGTAATGGTTCCCATCGTGTGAAGAGATAGGCTAAATGAAAGGAGATCATTGATAGTTTCGGCGCCGAACAAGGACCCATAATTCGATATCACGGCATTTCGGCATTTACAAAGTTTCCGGGATAACCCAGCGTTACGACCTACCATGAACGACCAAGCCCGGGAGCGGCTACCGCGCCATGTCCAAGGTACTCAAAACCTCGTGTTCATTTGATCTTTTAACGCATGTGCTGAGCTTCGTCGTTCATAACTATGACTGAGAAGATGCGAAGTAAGCTGTGAACACCTTTCGCGTCTGAAGGCACCAGTCGGCAGCCACGGCCGTTTGAGGCATTCTAATTTTATGGTTCTCCACAGTGGACCGTGGCGGGCCGCATCCTGTCAGGCCCTTGAGAGCTCCCCCCTGATTATCCCCTCGGGACTCGGGCGGCGCTACTGAACGCGCTTCTCGAGCGTAAGCGAGCAGCGTGAGATGTCTCACTGGGAGGCTGATTGGGTGATCGGCTTGTGAAGGATGCAGGAACCGGCGCCTGTGTCCATCTTACCCGGTCGGGAACTTGGCTTTGGATGTGAGATTCTTTTTCCGACGTCGATGACAGCTTGCATGGATATGATTGACGTGGGGGTTGAGGCAGGAGAAGCATTGCTGGATCCGAGGTAGTGATGTTCATCGCCGACTCTCATGAATACACTTATCTTTCTCCTATTACCTGGTCGCTTGATCTCAATGCCTCAGATGCTGCATCCTCTGTCAACACAATTCTGATCTTCTCACTCCTCATGGCCTGTGATGGAGCCTCAGACTCAACTCGAGGCACTCAGAAGTGAGATTCAGCAGCTCAATCTCAATGTTCAACTCACAGCGCCTTTAGCGAAGAGCTTACCTGCTGGGATTCACGTCAAGAGCGGTCGCTGCTAGTTCTCTTCACTCTATCCATGTTCGTCGTCAATTGACCTCTCATTAATGACATCTCCTGGGCGCGTCAGCGATTCTCCAGAAGCATGGTGTTCAGTCAAGAGTAGGCATAAATACCTGACGTTTGTTACACAAACAAGGAGAGTGAGCAGTTGATTTTGTGGGACCTCATTCTGTACACTAGTCGCACAATGCACTGCACATTCTCAGTTTGCCATACCTCAAAGGGCGAAATCTCATTTGATCGCATCAGATTAGGGTTGTGTGGAACATGAAGAACGTTTGAGTGGAACACGCTTTCGGGGATTGGTGTAAAGATGTGCCGAGAGAAAGTCTAGTGGCAATTGCGGCATTTCCATGAGCTACACTGATCGTCATCCGCGCCGCCTGTCCCGTCACTGCACGACATTCTGTCGATGCTTGACATGATCAAGACGACATGAGTGAGAGATAAGACGTGACCAAAAGTCATGATGACGGATTCGATTTCATCTCATAGAGGGAGATCATAGAGTGAGTTCACAGAGTGAGATGGTACAACGCAAGTCTCAGTGTCCAAGATGCCATAAATCTCATGGAGGATATCTCATATGAACCGGAAGGCCTCAAGCTAAGGTACTCTACGAGATGTGTGAAGACGTTACTATGTGCCGGGACGGGTCAGCGTGTATTAGTGCTTACCCGGTGCCGGGCCCAGACGGTCCCAGACGGGCCCAAACGGACTCATGTCTCAGTTCCAAGCGAGCCTATCCGTACGCCATAAGAAGAGCCCCTCCGTGATGGCCGACTTCGGGCTTCCGCAGCCGAGAGAGACAGAAGACGGGAGATTTAGGTGGAAGCGCGGGGTCCCCCAGTCTCACCATCGCCCACGGTCCACACCTACGACCGCAACCCCGCCACGGCCAACCCACTCAGGCAATCCTAACAGTTGGCGACGGTGGCAGCGTCACGACCGTGTCCTGGGGCAACCCGCGTCTCCTCCTCCATCTCTACCATCCTCCATCGACAATTGGTACTGGAGGGCCGTTCAGCGGGTCCGACGGTGGGCGTCACGGAGAGAAAGTACGAGGTACCCCATCCCATCAGGGTGCGCAGCTCATCCTGACAAACGATGATGCAATTGCGTGTTGGAACCCCTCACTTGTTTAAAAAGAGGCCACCTCGAAGCTCTCCCCAATAATTCCCCCTTCTGTTGGTGATTCTCACGATAACTTATACTCTTCCCCCTTCTTCTCTTCTGAATCAATCCTCATACAAATCCAGCAAAAATGTCTTTCGGAAGCAAGGCCAAGCTCAACACCGGCGCCGAGATCCCGTACGTCTAAATAATTACCCCTCCATCCATTCCCCTGCCGATCGCGATACCCCGCTCTCGCGCTCGCGTTCTGCCTCTTTTCTCCCCCTCCCAATCTACAAAACGAAAGAAAACACGCAAAGTGAATTGACTCTTTGGCCATTATAGCACTCTGGGATACGGCACTTGGCAGTCCGCCCCCGGCGAAGTCTCCGTCGGTGTCTACGAGGCCCTCAAGGCCGGCTACCGCCACCTCGATCTCGCCAAGATCTACCAGAACCAGCCCGAGGTCGCCCAGGGTATCAAGAAGGCCCTCGCCGAGATCCCCGGCCTCAAGCGTGAGGACATCTGGATCACCTCCAAGCTGTGGAACAACAACCACAAGCCCGAGAACGTCGAGGCCGCTCTCGACGAGACCCTCAAGGAGCTTGAGCTCGACTACCTTGACGTATGTCTTCCTTCAATACCCCTCCTTGCGCACTAGGTTGGGTGGGCATCGACGGGCGAGCAATACCCGGCTAACCCCTCACTCACAGCTCTACCTCATCCACTGGCCCGTTGCCTTCAAGAAGGATGGCGACAAGCTCTTCCCCCTCGCCGCCGAGGGTGAGGTTGACCTCGACCAGAGCGTCTCCTTGGTCGACACCTGGAAGGCCCTGATCGACCTCCCCAAGTCCAAGGTCAAGAACATTGGTGTTTCCAACTTCACCGTCGAGGACCTTCAGACCGTCATCGATGCCACCGGTGTCACCCCCGCCGTCAACCAGATCGAGCGCCACCCTCTCCTCCAGCAGAACGACACCCTGATCAAGTACGCCAAGGAAAAGAACATTCACATCACCGCCTACTCTGTATGTTCACCCCAAACACTACCCTCCTCCTTTTGTCAATGACGCAATGACTGACAAGCACAGGCCTTTGGCAACAACGGCTTCGGTCTTCCCCTCTTGATCGAGAACGACGTCGTCAAGAAGATCGCCACTAAGCTCAACGCCACCCCTGCCCAGGTCGTCCTCGCCTGGTCCCAGAACGGCGGCCACTCCGTCATCCCCAAGTCCGTCACCCCCAGCCGCATCCAGTCCAACTTCCAGGAGGTCAAGATCTCGGATGAGGACGTTGCCGCCATCAACGAGATCGGCAAGGAGCCCCGCCGCTACAACATCCCCTTCACCTACAAGCCCCGCTGGAACATCAACATCTGGGACGAGAAGGAGGAGAAGGAGGCCTCCAACAAGGTCGTTCGCAAGCTCTAAGTTTGTGTGCTGTTGATAAAGGAAAGAGAAAACTACCGCGTTCCTAGTTTATGATACCATGCGGGCCTTATAGAAAAAGCCGTAGACGGCCATAGATGGACGACTCTATGAATAATGAAAACAACAAGAACACTGCCAGTTCCATATCTCGTTGTAACGTTGCTGTAAAATCGGTGATGATGTTCAAGCCTACCGAGACGATTAAACACTGATATGTCGAGCTTTGATGAACGGCGGTTAGGCTCTGAAAATAGCTCAAGGACCTCGAGCATTTGACGGGGCACAAGCCTTGGCACAGCATCCACCTCCGGGACCCGACTTTTCCGGTATGGTGTTCATTGATGGTGATCTCTCTCAAACCAAACCTGAAATTGGTTTAGCTTTCTCGATCCCTTACAAATCTTGTATCAGTATCTTCAAGGTATTTCAAGATCTCTATTGACCCTGTTTTGATGAGTTGTCAATATGTCATGTTGGTGACAACAACTCACTTGGCCTCTGATGAGCATCCGCTGACTAAGCAGACTATCTGTCATGACCTGTCGGTACGCGTAACGTCCGGAGCACACCCCCGGCCAATCAAGCTAAAAAGCTCACCCTACTCTTTGATAACCAACGACCATTTCACCGCCCCTTCACCATGGCGGCCAAATATGCTGCACAGGACCTCTCGGACGCGGCACTAGGAGGTCCAATTGGCCTTAAAGATGGCTACTTTGTCGACAACTACGGTCGCACCCTCACGCTGCATGGCCTCAACATCTCCGGGGCCAGCAAGCTGCCCACGACGCCGAACGGCCTGTCTCATCTTACCGACGGCTTCTTCGAGCACCGCGCAGTGACATTCATCGGCCGGCCATTCCCCCTTGAAGATGCGCCGTTGCACTTCAGACGATTGCAGGCTTGGGGCTTGCCGCTAATCCGTCTGCTGGTAACGTGGGAGTCGATTGGTCACTCTGGGCCGGACCCGGAGACGGATGTGGATTTGGAGTATATCGACTACCTACGCCAACTCATCGAAATCATGCCGAAGTACGGCGTCAAGTGCTTCATTTGCGCCCATCAGGATGTGTGGAGTCGGTTCAGCGGCGGCAGCGGTGCACCCGGTTGGACGTTTGAAGTTGCTGGGCTCGATGTCGAAGCATTCACTGAGACCGGTGCCGCATATGTGCATGGGCAGGATGAACTGAGGAGAGCTACTGCGCCTGTGAATGAGAAGGAACCGAGCGGACCGTTTGTGTGGCCGTCTGGGTACCAGAAAATTGCGGCGTCGACGATGGCGACGTTGTTTTGGGCGGGCGATGCTCTGGCGCCGAAGCTGCAATGCAAGCGGTCGAAAGATGGCAGGGATGAGACTGTTTCGGCTCAGGAGTTTCTCCAGAGTGCCTTTATCGAAGCCTTTGGGCGGCTCGCGGATGAAGTGGCTGGCCTTGAGGCATGCGTTGGCTTTGAGCCCTTGAATGAGCCGCACCGAGGTCTTGTCAATCTTCATGGATTCGACGGTTGGAATTACGATACCGACTTACATATCGGATATTACCCTTCTCTGACACAAGCACTCGCACTTGCCAGTGGCTACGCTCAAGAAGTCAATTACTACGTCAAGTCCTGGCCGTTCCCTACCCGCATTTCGCACAAAACCGTCGTCGATCCGAAGGGAAGATCTGCCTGGTTGGCTGCTAAGCCAACTGCATCGAAACCACAAAACTATGGTCTCGGCGAGGGTATATGGCGCGCTCATGGCGTTTGGGAATGGGATGAGGCGAAAAAGGGCCCAAAGGTCTTGCAGCAAGACTACTTCGAGGTGGACCATCGGCCAGGCCGTGAAGGCAAGCCGCTAGAATGGTACCGCGACTTTTACGGTCCCTTCCTCAAGCGCTTCTCGGAACGCGTCTCCCGGAAATCTTCCCGCCAATTCTGCTTCTTTGAGCCGATACCGAACGAGTTTGTGCCTCCTTGGGTTAGCCAGGACGGCAAGGTGGACGAAGCCGGACAAAAGCAAACGTATGCAACCAAGACAATCATCGACACCCCGAGGCCAGAGAACCTCGTTTTTGCCCCTCATTTCTACGACCTCAACGTACTATTCAGCAAGCATCACTCCTGGATGAGCGTCAACGTACAAGGCCTCTCCAGGGGCATGTTCATCTTGAAGGCACTCTACTTCGGCGCCAGGGCCCTCCGCCAAAACTACCGCACGCAGCTCGCAAACATCCTCAAGTACGGGCAAAAGTCGTTGGGAACCCACGTGCCCGCCCTCATCGGCGAGGTTGGCATACCCTACGACATCAACGGTGGTGAGGCGTTCAAAACGGGCAACTACGATAAGCTGCGGGAGCTAATGCACGCGCTCATCTCCGCCATGGAGGACAACAACCTTGCGTTCACGCTGTGGAATTATAACCCTGATAATCGGGTGGAGTACGGCGATGGGTGGAACAAGGAGGATTTCTCTGTCGTTAACGGCGACACTGAAGCGAAGCCCGGCCACATTTTGCCAGATTATGCGAACGAGGCGCACGAAGATGATGAGCTGTACCGCGGTGGGAGGGTGTTGGACGTGATTATTCGTCCTTACGCCGTCAAGATTGCAGGCCGCCACGTTCGCTCGGATTGGGACCCGCGGACCCTCCACTACGAGTTCGAGTGGACTTCAGAGGCCGAGAGTGACGCCAAGAACAGCAAAAGTCAACCCGAAAAGTCCCGGATGACGGAGATATTTGTGCCAGAGTACCACTACGCACAACGCAACATCGATATCAAGGTCAGCGATGGAGAGTGGTCGTACGATCCTGATCTGGCGACACTGTACGTAAAGCATGATGGAAGCAAGAGCACGCATCGCTTGACAATCGATATTACGAATATTCCAAGGCATCTGATGGAGACTGTTGAGAAAAGGCGGCGGGCGTTCCCGCCTAGTTTCCCACTGAGTCTCATCTCGCCGAGCACGGAGCTTGCGATTGAAGAGTTGATGATGCCAATGTTGTTGCCTGGGCTTCTTGTCATTTTACTGGCTGTTGTGACGATGTTTGTCTAGTGGTGAAGGGTTAATTCGCAGCAGAAAGGTAGTTGCGGTAGACTTTTAAGTTGATGGAGTCAGATGTCGGGTGCTTAGATGAGCTTTGTAAGAGACATAAGGTCAGAGGCTTGAGTAGGGCTTATGTCTCTTCGACTTCGAGAATGGAAGTACGCTGCCCAACGTCGAAAGCTGACAAGTGAATCGTGCGAGAATTCATGGGTTGCCATTTTCACCCGTATGGTCATGAAGTGCCTAGCATCATCAATTCCCTGCCTTAATTCTGGTCTGAAATTGACGTCTCAGACGTGGGTTCAAGATATCGGAAAAGAGTGGATGGTGAACATTAGATATCAGAACCAAGAGGCATCAGAAGTTCATATGCATGGGGCCACTTTTATCCGTCTTTAGGTCAAGTTTATTGGTTTAGCTTTTGCCCCTCCCCCTCTTTTGGCCATGCTTCTGTCAACCTCTGTTGAGCTCATTACCAGATTCCATGTGATCGACAGGCAACCTACCCCGACCGATTCAGACGTTGATAATAGCAACGGCTTTTTATTATATCTCATACCTTCGTAAGCTCACCCATGAGATTACTGTCTGTCTACGAGAAAGTAGTATGCTGATCAGGCTATTAGAAAACATCTCGACCTATCTACCCAGCAACATCCGTAGTACTAGAGGATATCCTCTTGTGTGACTGAGAACACTCGTCTCCTATCTTGTTCCCAACAGCTGTCGTGAAACGACACAACACCACCACAACGATGATGGGCTACGACGATGACGACGGCATGGGAAGCCGCCTCTTCGAACACCGCGCAAGCGACACCCACAGAATGGTCCCCAAATCAGACCTCGTCATCTACAACCCCTCAACCCACCTCCTCGGCATGCAAATGTACTCCTGGGCCACCAAACGTCCCGTCCCCGAACGCGGCAGCATGGTCGTCTACATTGACGGCGCCTGCCGCAACAACGGGCTCTCCGATGCACAAGCCTCGTGGGGCGTCTACTTTGGTCCCGGGTCGCGATATAACGCGTGCGGGTTGTTGGCGAGGGACCTCCCGCAGACGAGCTCAAGGGCTGAGATTGAGGCGCTGGTGCAGGCTATGAGGATTATCTGCGAGATTACGGGGAGGGATTATTCGTTGAATCGGATTACGATTGCGACGGACTCGGAGTATCTTGCGAGTGCTATGGCGCTTTGGATTGGGGAGTGGATTGAGAATGAGGGGTTGAATGCGAGGGGGAAGAGGGTTGCGCATTTTGAGGTGTTGAGGGAGTTGCATGAGCAGTTGGATGAGATGACGTATGGAAATGATGGTGGGAGGGACATCTTATTTTGGGCTATCCCAAGAGAGGAAAACACCGAGGCTGATGCGTTGGCTAATCAGGCGTTTTCAACAGGTCGTAGGACGTTTTGATGTTGACAGGAGCAGTAATCTTTTACGACTTCTGTAAAGTTGGTCTTAGTCTTGCATTGGGCTTCTGAGACTTTGGGGGACGGGAGCTACCATGATTAATTGGATGAGTCCGTATACTCGCTGAAATAGTGTCAGTTCACACGGTACAGGTGACGATCTGAGAAGGCTAGTTGGCGAGACATCACATCGTTTCTATTCTAACTACTATCTTGTCTGGCTGCTTGTAAAATTGTGAATAACCTTCGAGCCGTTGTACAGGACTAGGGTAAGAGGTAACCACCAGTGAACAACAGCAATCCGGAGGAGTCCAACTCTGCTTACGTCACGTGATTGGAAGCTATAAGTTGATCTGGGGGATCCTCTTTCACAATCTACGTAGCAGCAAAAAGTAAGGTGCATTCAGCTACCTAATTACACTTGCAAGCAATCCAGTTCAGATTCCAACATTGATCGACAACCCTTGTAGCTATGGTGACTCAGTCTCACCACCGTCGCTGGTCTCATCTATGTGACCGTTGTCTGACTATTTTCACTGAAGCTAGAGTAGTCTCTTCATACGGTCTGTACTCTCCGAATAATGATGGCTACCGGCTCCCGCACACAAAGGAGAGCCTGGAACAAGGAAAGGGCGGTGGCTGTCGCATCTGCAGTCTCATATGGTTCCGGCGCTTGAACTTTGGGGGAAAGCACGATATTCCATGGCCAGACTGGGATGACTTGGATCCGGATGATAGTCTCGAGCTTCGATACGGCTTCGCCAGCGGAACGCAAGGTTACGAAATTCACATGGGTCTGTGGAGATTAGACGAAGAGAATACCAACAGGATTCAAACCATATTTTTCTCGGTCGAAGAAACAACAGGTTCGTGACGCTTCCGAGTGATTACATTGCTATGATACCAGAAGCTCATGCAGAATGACAGCGGAAATTGCAGCTTCGATTCCAAGGGAAGAGTCAATTCTGGCTCTAAACACCAATACTGGCTCGGAGCAAGCATTCGGCTTAGCTCAGAAGTTTCTCACGGATTGCCTGACATCACACGATTGCTCAATGCAAAACGAGGACGGATGGGCCCCCACTCGCCTGATTGACTTGGGAGAGTCCCCTTCCGACGTAGCCAAGCTGGTACATTCGCAATCTCTGCAACGCCCTGTTCAATGGATGACGCTGAGTCACTGCTGGGGCTTAAAGCAGCCGTGTACCCTCCTTGAAACCAACATCAAGCAGTTTATGATAGGCATACCGCACACAGAGCTTTCCAAAACCTTTTTCGACGCCTTTATCATCGCCAGGAGACTTGGGGTTCGATATCTATGGATAGATTCCATCTGTATCATTCAACGGAGCGAGGATGACTGGAGACGAGAGGCTCCTACTATGGGCAAGGTATACAGCCTGTCACTTTGCACCATATCCGCAAGCCATGCGGCGGACGGATCAGGCGGCTGTTTTTCGGACAGAGACCCTTGGACTGTCTTGCCCTGCGTCATACCATCGCCGTTCTCGACGGATTCTGTGGCTCCGCCATTTCTTCTTCACGGGGAAAACCTAGATGCCAGATGGAAGTCAAACATTCCAGAGGCGCCGCTGCATAAGCGAGCTTGGGTCTTTCAGGAGCGACTGCTCTCTCCTCAAACACTCTACTTTGGTCGGCAGCAGATCCTTTGGGGATGCGGCCACCGCGAGCTTTGTGAATCGTTTCCTGAAGGGTCCCGTCGCAGCCGGCCACAATCTGGTGGCAATTTATCGGCGACCGTAGACGTTTTCGAGACATGCTGCTCGAGAGCGCGGGGACCAAGCCCTTTGAGGCTGCGTGGTCTGAAACAGTGAAGATGTATTCAAAGACAAAACTTACGTTCCCTAGCGACAGGCAAGTGGCTTTTTCGGGCTTGCCCGGTCAGTTGCAGGATAAGCGCGATACCCAGCAAGCTTATGGTGTATGGATAGACGAGAGTTTGCCATGGGCTCTGCTTTGGAGTGCTCAGGAGAAGGTTCGCGCGCGGCCGACTGATTACTTGGCGCCATCGTGGTCGTGGATGACACTGAACACGCAGGTAACATTCGGGAACTGGTATCCGCATGGAACGGGGCTGGTAATGGCTGTTGGTCTCATAACTTCTGGCCTTGGTGGCATGAATAGGATCGGAAAGGCGGAAAATGACGGGTTGATTCTATAGGGTGTCCTCAAGGTGGCGTTCTATAGAAATGAGACTAACGACGATGGCGACGCGAAGCACATGATCTCGCAGCTGAAGGGCAGGGATGAAGAGCCCATTCAACTCCAGGGATTCACTAGTACAAGAGATCGGAAAGCGCTATTCTCGATGCTCCAACCGACGATCTCAGACTCTGAATCAGATTGGACGCAAATTTACGGTTGGGACTCGCCTGGAGAGACACCGACAGGGAATATTGTCGTTTGTCTTCCGTTAGTCAACTATACTATCGGATTAGAAGTCCAATTCGACCTCGGCATACGGCCGAGGCTGCGCAGGGGCTAATAAGAGGCCCTATTTATAATTACCGCAGACTACTTAACCTACGGTTAGAACCTCTTTTTTATATTTTACGTAGTAGTATGTAGTGGTTTTTTTCCGGCTTTATAGGCGCAAAAGATCGACCTTAACGGGATTACGCTTTTAAAGGAAATTATATAATACGGTACACTTTTTAACTATATAATACGTATAATATACCCTAAGTACGTACTTAATATAATATAATAATCTTAATACAAAAACCGCTATATAATTCGGGATAAGTAAGCTGCCCTATAGTAGCGCTAGCTAAAAAAGTTAATAATAAAGGTCGGTCGTAAAGGTTAGAAATAGCCCTTAACTATAGAGGTTCTAAACTTTAATAATAATATAGAGGTTTCTAAAGAAAGGGCTAAAAGGGCTAGTATTTAGCTACTTTTTAGAGCTTATAAAAATTCTTTTTATTCTTATTATTTTTAATATTACCTAAAGCTCTATTTAAACTAAATAAATCTATTAAATAAACTTATTAAACGAACTTAATAATATATAAACTACTACTTTACTAAGAACCTCTTAATATATAGTTAGTAACTAGCGGGCTAGGACTCTCTAAAAATGCCCCTCGATAAGTCCCCCCCTCTAGGGCTCGATAAATTAGGCCCCCTCGATGCCCTAGCTATCGTAGCTAATATAAATATATCTAAGGAGTAGTATAATACTTTTTAATAACACGGAATCTAGCTAAGTAATAGTATAAACGTTATAAATAGCCGGGCTAATACGGATATTAAAATCTAGTATATTAACGTTAATGTTAAAATTATACTTTATAAAATTAAAAATCTTTTTAATATAAGTTATATTATAAATATAAAAAAATATATAAGAGGCCCCCTAATTTTTAATAAAAAAAAGTATATAATACGAGATCTAATTATTTATATAAGCTAGTATTAAGAAGTCTTATATACGTTAGAATAAGTATAGCTCGCCCTCTAAATAGTTAGAACTTAGAGGACTTTATATAGTAAAAGGTTAGGAGCTATTAATAAAAAGGAGATAACGGTCGAGTTAATTAACTACTATTTTAATTAGTAATTAGGTATAGAGCGTAATATACCCAGTTTTCCTTAATACGTAATATATAGTACGGCCCCGGCGGATTGCTCTATCGGGGGGATTACGTAGTAGTATAAATTTATAGTTAATTAACCTACTTCGTTAACTTATAGTTCGAACTAATTAACTACTATCCTTATAATAGTAATACTAATACTAATTAGTAGTTAATTTTTATTATTATAAATTAATAAAGTATTTTATATAAAAGAGACGACCTCTTTAAATAAAACGTAATAAGAAAATCGTATTACCTAACTTTATAAAAAGTAAGTAATAAGATATAAAATCTTTATAACAAAACGAAGTAGAGGAATCGTAGCCCTTAATTACTTATAAAAGGCTAACGTTTATTATATTAAAATAATCTTAAATAATTAATAAAAATATCGAGATAACCGAGCTACTATTATTAACTTTATATAATCCTTTCTTATTAATTAACTTACCTATAGCCGGCCCGTGATTAGAAAATTAATTAATTAATTAGTAAAAAGAACTACTTATATAATTACCCGCTTAATTAATTAGTACTATAAACGAGCTTAAGAAGTATAGTATAAAAGAGTACTACGTAATTTAAAAAAGATTTTTAAATATAATACTCTTAGTAAGTATAATAAAAAGTATAAGAGCTATAAGGCTAAGAGATCTATAGCTTATAAAAAAAAACCCCTTATAAAGGTCTTATAAATACGACCTCGAAGACTTAAATAATCTCCTCGTAGCCCTCTTAACTATCCCCCGGATATTATTTAAAAATATAGCGTAGAGGACGGTATAACGAAAAAAAAAGAGATTTAGAAATTATAATAATAGCGATTTACGAGTTATAAGTATTATAAGTACTAGAAGTTAACTTAACGAGGAAGTTATTATTCTTAAAAAGATCTTTTTATAACTTTTTCTTAAAGTTACGATTATTATAATAAAAAAGGAACTTTTTAAAGGACCGCTAAGAAGCTCTTTTTATATTACTAGTTCCTAGCGCGAGATTACTATTTTTTAAAAAAATAAGAAGTAGATTACTAACTAGTAATAATTTATTTAACGAACGTATATACCTCTTAGGTTTTAATTTAAAAAGAAACGCTACGTAATCGAGACGTTATTAAGCTATTTATAAATCTATTTTTAATATTAATTAATTAAGTAATTAAAATAAAACCGCTAAAATAGTATTTAACTAAGAAGATTAAACGTAAATAGTAACGAGGCTTAGTATGAGAAGACGAGAAGAAGTAGAAAGGTCCTAGATTTTAATAAATTTAATAATTAATAATAGTATACTATTATTAAAATTAGTAAGTAGTTTTAAAACGACCTTATTAAGATTAAATATACTAGTTATTATAAATCGAAGTACGAGTTAAGAAATAACGAGGAGTGAGTTAGTATATAGCTAGAGGAGAGGAATTTTTATATTATATAAATAAATAAAAATTAAATTAAAATACTAGGAAAAGTAAGTATATAGAGATTTTAATAATCCTAATAGCGACTAAATTAATATAATATTAGTTTATTTTATAAATATCTATATTTAAAAAGGCTCGAGAGGTAACTTTTATTTTACGAGATTATTAATAACCTTAGTAATTAGAATAACGAGTAGTTCGCTAGTACTAATCCGAACGTTATAAAGAGGGTTACTAAATTCTTTTATTATTAAAGTATTTTATTAGCCTAGGTAATAAGATAAAGAGCTTATAAGACGCTTATTACGATAGTTATTATTAATAAATTTATATTATAGGATTAGAATTAAGTTAACTAAGTAGTATTAAAATACGATAAATTTAGTAAAAAGGTAAATTAACTGGACTTTTTAGTAAAAATTACTAATAGTAATATATTAGCGCCTATTATAATAAGGGTTACGGAGAGTATATAAGAGGAGCGGCTATTAGCGATTTTACTAATCTTAATAACTAGATTAATAACGCTATAATACGTAGCTTATTACTTATTAACTAGAGAAGTATGCGATTAATTATATAGAGTTAATACGACTATTTTAATATATAAGAAATATATAAAGAGACCGACCTAACGGTCGTTATTATAAAGTAAATTACTAATTTTATAAAGATCTTCCCTAAGGAGAAATTATACTTAAGAAGGAAATACAAAGTTCTATAAAAAACCCTTATAATATTTTATAACTATTATAAAAAAATTAAAATCCGAGAGTAATAATACTACTTAGTAATTAATATCGTACTAATTAATAAAGCTACGGATTATTATTACTAAGTAGTACGTACTATTAATTAAACTAACTTCTTAAGTATAGTTAACGTAATTTAAAGTCGTTTTAAGACCTAAGAGAATCTAAAGCTCTTATCTAAGCTAAGAGTACTATTATTTAGGTCTATAGCTAGGATAATAAAAAGAAAAACGAGGCTAGAAATTTTTAAAGAACTTATTAATTATATTAATAAGCTAATAAAAACGTAACTAAATAAGGGGATAAATAAGTAAAAAGTTAGTTATGTTTATATTATTATATAAAAAGTCCTAGAGGCGAGGGTAATTTTATATTAACTACCTAAGTATTATAAAACCCTTTACTTAAAGCTAAGGCTTAGTTTTAATATTAAGGCTAGAATACCTTACTAAACGTATTTATAATTTTATAATAGCTTTTATTAGTAATACTAAGTTAATTATATATATAGAGATAAGGGGAAAGATACTAAGTATAATAGTTATTAAGCTAGAGAAATAAACTCCTTAGCTAGCTACTAGTTAGATTTAGAATAAAAATAATAAAAAGGGAAGTATTTTATATATAAAAAGGATAGTTATTAGTTAAGTAATTACTCTAAAGAAGAACGTATTAATTTATATAAGTAATATAAAAAGTTAAGAGTAATAAATAGTAAAACTAGCCCTTATTAATTTAACTAATTCCTTATTATATATAAAGGTAAGTCTAGAGGTATAGAACTTAGTAAAAATATAATTAGTAGCCTAGAGGATTTATATACGATAGGAGACTCGGAAAATAAAGAAGATTTTACTCCTTATACTAACGAATTAGATTTTAATAAAATTAATAAGATTAACTACTCTTTTTTTACCTCGTTAGTTTTTTAAAAATATATAAAGCTAAATAAATAAAAAGGAATAAAAACTCTTTATAAGTAGGTTTTTAAATATAAATAGTAAGAGAAGATCCCTTAGATAATAGATATAGATAAATAAATAAATCTAATAGTACCGAATTCTATTTTATTAATATTTAAAAAGAAATTAGTACCTCTTTTAATAACTAAAAAGAAATATAGTACTAAGTAATTCTAGGGGTATTTAGAGGGGTCCTTTTTATACTCCTTAAATTACTTAAATACTAAGCTTATATAAGTATTTTATATTAGTAAACGATACGGCCTAGATATTTTCTAAGGGATTATTTTAAATATAAGGGTATTATACCCTTTGGGGTCGGGTCCGCCTTATTAGGGGCCATCTTCGCCTTTATGGGCAAGCTAGTCTATTAGGGTTAATATCGAGTATCTTTATTACGTACTTTAATAAAACTTTATAACTAACTATAGCTAGCCGTAGCTATTACTAAGTAGCTATTAATATTAACTAAACTTAAGATATTAATAACCCCTATTATTATAGTATATTAATCGCCTTTTTAATAGCTAAATACTACTCCTTATTTTTTCCTCTTATCTTATTTAATAATAACCTCTCTTTATTAATATTCTTATTTAATACGCTCGCTTATGCTCTTTTTAAGCTCCTAATTATATTATTAAATCTAGGCTTATTTATACTATTTTATTATATTAAAAAAGTACTAATAAGGGTAACGCTTATTATAATATATTTATTTATTTTTTATAAATTAATATTATAAATATAGTATTTATTAAGGCGGTTTTTCTATTACTCAGGGTCCTCTAGTATAATACTTATAAGATCGAACTTCTAGCTATTAAAGAAGCCCTAAGGGTTAATAAGTTATTAATAATATCTTACTATTTTAATAAAGTATACTTAAGGTAAATAGTTAGATAGTAATAGCGATAGTAATAGTATAATAGTAATAGATAATAAGAGAAGTAGCGTTTTCTATTTCGATAAAAAAAACGAGGTAACGAATATATATATATATACGAGTTAAAGTTAAAAGTATATATTAATACTTATAGAAGTTAGTATTATTTTTAATAATAGTAACGAAGGTATTTCTAATACTATATTATTATAAGTTATTATTACTTAGAAAGGTAGCTAACTTAGCTAAGTACGTAGTAAGCTTACAAGATAGTAACGTTAGGTGCCTAATATCGCCGTTAATAATCCGTAGTTATAAACTTTATAAAAAAGAAAGTTAAAAAGTTAGAAAATCTGAAAAAAATAATTTAGTAAGATAGTATAAGTATTTACTAATACTGTGTATTAATATTATATAAATAATACTGAGAACCGCCCGAGTAGCTAGTAAAGGTAGAATATATAAATAAATAAGGGTATTATAATAGTTAACTAGGGATAAGGGGTAATTCTATATACTCTAAAAAATATTTTTAGTTATATTAAATACGTTAATAATAAGTATTATAAAAATTAGCTTCGGCCTAAATAAGGAAATATGCGCTCTAGGTATAGTAAAAGTTAATATATACTTAGGTACGATAGTCTTTTATATTTTACTTATTAATATACTATTTTTATTATATTTAAAGGATATAGTCTAGCGAGACAGTGTGAGAATCCACTGATACCGTGTATTAATACTGTGTAAATGATACTGAGAACCGCCCGAGCAGCTAGCAAAGGCAGAATATATAAATAAATAAACTAGTTGGGTATCATATTTAATAATACGAGGGATAGATTATTAAATAATAAGTAGTTTATACTTATTAAAAAGTAATAAGGGTATACGTTTATAAGGCTCGAATTAAATATTAAATTTATTAACTATTTTATAGAGGGCGAGTTTAAGTAATTATATAAGTACTTTAGCTACTTATTAGTTATAAAGCTATATAACCTCTTTAAGTAATTAGAGAATAATATAAAAATAGGAGCTTTAAAATAATTAATGAGGATATATTATTAATACTATATAAACGCCCAAAGCCTACGTAAATTTAAGTTTAAATTATATAACGAGCTTAATTTTAATTAAAAAATTATTATTAATATTTTTTATTTAAGTAATCGCCTAGTACTATATATTATTAACGAGATTATATTATTCTAAAGAGGCTAATTCCTTAGGGATTTATTATTAAGACTATTTAGTTAATATTAAAAAGAGTATAAATTAATATATACTAAGGATTACTAAACGGGATTAGAACTAATATAAGTATTAGTTTTTAAATTAATAAAGTTTAAGAATAATATTATTACGTATAGTATATAGCTAAAAATCGTACTTATTAAGGTATATTATAATATTAGTAAGGTAAAAAGAGCTTATTAATAGTTAAAAAGAGCGTTTAAGATTATTTATAATAAGTACCCCGATACTATAGATAAAGAATATTTTTAAATAGTATTTAAGTACTATAATAATACTATAGGCCCAAAGGGGCTAGTTCTAATACTTTTTATATTTAGAGTATATTTAAAAATAATAATAGCCTTATTATTATTACTTAACGTAGCCTAGTAAGCTTAGGTAATTAATAAAGTAATAAAAGTACTTTAAAAAACGAATATAAAGCGCTAGATTAATAAGGTTATTACTACCCGTAATAAGCTAAATATAAGTCCTAACCTTAATATACTATTAAACTTAGATATTAGAGTATAAAAAGAGATTACTAAGTAATAATTAGGCTTAGATAAATTAATCTTAGTTAACGAACGCTTATATATCGTTATTAAAAATTAAGACTAATTATTTAAAATGTTAATAACGGTAGTATAACCGTACTATACTAATCTTAGTAAAGAGATATTAGTTTAATAAAAAAAGAAGAGCTAAGGAAATTTTCTTAGTAGCTTAGAGAGGAGCGAGAGATTATTTTTAATAAAATTATTATAATAAAATAAATAGATAATAATAGTAAAAAAGAGATAACTTTTATATTACTAAGATATATAAAAAGACCTAATTCCCCCTAACAGAGCAATCCGCCGGGGCCGTACCGTGTATTACGTACTAGGGAAAACTAGGTATAATACGCTCTATACTTAATTACTAACTAAAACTCCCGACCTTCTGCTACTTATTTAGAGAGCGAGCTATACCTACTTTAATATATATAAAACCTCTTAGTACTAGCCCGCATAAGTAACTAGATTTTATATTATATACTCCTTCTTATTAAGGGTTAGGGGACCCCTTATATATTCCTTTATATTTATAATATAGCCCGTATTAAAGGGATTTATAGCTCTATAGAATATAATTTCTAAGCTAGTATTAATATACTAGATTTTAATATCTATATTAACTTAGTTATTTATAGTATTCGTACTATTATTTAGCTAGATTCCGTACTATTAAAAAGTACTACGCTACTCCTAGGGCGTATTTACGTTAATTATAATAGCTATAGCGTCGAGCTAGTTAAAGAGGGCGCCTAGCCCGAGAGAGGCAGACTTATCGACGGGCATCTTTAGGTAAGCTTAGTAATTACTAATTATATACTAAGAGAGTAGTAGTTTATATATTAATAAGTTTATTCAATAGGTTTATTTAATAAGTTTATTTAATAGGTTTATTTAATAAATTTATTTAGTTTAAATAAAGAGTAGCTTTAAATAATATTAAAAACGATAAAAATAAAAAGAATCTTTACGAGCTCTAGTATAAAGAGTAGTAAATATTAGCCTATTTAGCCCTTTTTCTAAAAACCTCTACGTTATTATGAAAGTTTAAAACCTCTATAGTTAAGGGCCGCCTCTAATTATTATAGCTAATTATTATAGCTAACTATTATAACTAACCTCTATTATTAACATTTCTAGCCGGCGCTACTATATAAAGGGCAGCTTACTTATCCCAAATTATATAGCGGTTTTCGTATTAAAATTACTATATTACGTCAAGTACGTACTTAGGGCATATTGCGCGTATTATATAGTTAAAAAGTATACCGTATTATATAATTTCCTTTAAAAGCGTAATCCCGTTAAGGTTAATCTTTTACGCTTATAAAGCCGGAAAAAAACCACTATATAAAAAGACCTAAGTAGAGGACACTAATATAATACTTTATTATTAATAATAAAATAAATAGTACATTCTATATAGTAAAAAAGAAGGCCGATTATATATTCGTAATCTAATTATAAAAGGATAATATAATTATAATAGTAAAGAGACTTGACGAAGGATTAAACCTCGTTAAAATAGAGATATTATGGGATCGAGGGGTCTATTAATTTATCCTATACGACCTAGTTAAATACGCGAATTTATATATTTTTAAATTATATATAGTTCGAGAGATAAAAAAGAAGGGTACCCTATAGCTATATAAGAAATTGAGGTACGTTATATAAGGGTACGGTAACGTTAAAAAAGTAATATTACTTACTTAGTTATTTATAATTTAATACTATAGTTAGCGCTTTATAATAGTACTAATAATATTACTATAGTAAAAGGGGTACTAAATCTAGAGTTATAATATTACGTAAGCGTATACTTAATTCGTAACTAGGCTTACGAAGAAGATTCTTACTTATTTCCTAAAGGAGATAATTAGTAAGTATTTAAAAAGTATAATTATTAAAGTACTTAAGCCGTTATACGGCCTTGCTAAATCGGGTACTTATTAATAAGCGACGTATTATAACTTTTATATTAACTAACTATTAATAGTTATATTAATATACAATCCTTATTTCTTAATTTTTACGTACGTAAACGACCCCTTTAGTATTATAAGAATATAAATAGATAATACCCTCGGTTTATTAGATATTAAATTTATAAAACAAAAGAGGATAAGGAGCTTTATAAGACTAAATTTATAGCTAAGCTAAAAGAGATCTTAATATTAAAGTTCTTATTAACGTTTAATAAAGGGATTTTAATTATTAAGGGGAATAATTTAGTATTTTAATAAGAAAAGTAAGATAAGAAAATTACCCTCGTTAACTTAAAATCCCTTAATTATTAAAAATAATATAGGGCTAAGCTTACGTAAGGAGCTTATATTATAAGTATTTATTAACCCGAGGCTATTTTTAATTATACTAAAATAGTATAGGTTATAGAGCTTATAGAGAGCGATTTTAACGCTTTTAATTATTAGCTATAGTAATAAAGAGAAAACCGTAACTAGGGTCTCGTTTATTAGCTTATTAAGGTTATTTTAATAAGGCTCTACGTATTTATTAACGGGTTATTCATAAATAATAACGACCTAACTTTATAGTTAAAATATATTATTATTCTTATTAATAAGAACCTTAGTAAGGATAAATTTACGATTTAAGGTAATATTATTTATTATTTATTAATGAAAAGTAAGCGAATTATATATAGCGTACTCGTATTTAAAGTTTATAATATAATTAACGGCATCCCTTTAGGGTCCGGTCCGCCTTATTAAGGGCCATCTTCGCCTTCATAAGTAAGCTAGTCTATTAAGGTTAATATCGAGTATTTTTATTATATACTTTAATAAAACTTTATAACTAACTATAGCCGGCCGTAGCTATTACTAATTATTAATACTAATTAAACTTAAGATATTAATAACCTTACTACTATAATATATTAATCGCTTTTTTAATAGCCAAATACTACCCCTTACTTTCTCTCCTTATCTTATTTAATAATAACCTCTCTTTATTAATATTCTTATTTAATACGCTCGCTTATAATCTTTTTAAGTTCTTAATTATATTATTAAGTCTAGGCTTATTTATATTACTTTATTATATTAAAAAGGCGCTAATAAGGGCAACGTTTATTATAATATATCTATCCGTTTTTTATAAATCGATATTATAAATATAGTATTTATTAAAGTAGTTTTTTTATAGCTCGGGGTCCTTTAGTATAATATTTATAGGATCGAACTTCTGGCTATTGAAGAAGCCCTAAGGGTTAATAAGCTATTAATAGCGTCTTAGTATTTTAATAAAGTATACTTAAAGTAAATAGTTAAATAGTAATAATAATAATAATAGAGCAATAGTAATAGCGCATTAGTAATAAATAATAAGGGAAGTAGCGTTTTTAACTTTAATAAAAGAAACGAGGTAACGAATATATATATATACGAGTTAAAGTTAAAAGTATATATTAGTAAGGTCAGTATTATTCTTAACGACGGTAACAAGGGTATCTCCGATACTATACTATTATAAACTATTATTACTTAAAAAAGTAGCTAACTTAGCTAGGTACGTAATAGGCTTATAAAATAATAGCGTCGGGCGCTTAATATTACTATTAATAATCCGTAGTTATAAACTTTATAAAAAGGAAAGTTAAAAAGTTAAAAGTTTTAAAAAAATAGTTTAGCGAGATAGTATGAGTATCTACTAATACCGTATATTAATACTATATAAATAATACTAAGAACCGCCCGAGTAGCTAACAAAGGTAGAATATATAAATAAATAGTTAACGGTATTAACTTTACTTACGTAATTTTAACTATACTTAAGAGGATTATAAATTAACTTAACTTTTTTATAATCCTTACGATTATTTATATTAATTCGTATTTATTATACAAATACTTTATTAAGCTAAGTACTATAAAAAAAAAGAGGCTTATAATAAATATTATAGCCCTTAGGTAGTTATATAAACGACAAGAGATCCTCGAGATTTATTAAATTAATAATAATAATAACCTCGCTAACGCTCTTATAAAAATAGCCCTTAATAAGGGGTTAGAGTAATTTATTAATAAAAAAAGGGTAATAGTATGAATAAAAGGATAAGTTATATAAAAAGAGTAGAGAAAAGGTATAAAAAGAGACGACTTAATAAACGGGCCTAAGGTCGAATTAAACTCCTAATTATAATAATAGTAATAGTAGTAGTAGTAGTAGTTAGATTAATAAAAGAAGAGAAAGTTAGTATCGGATTAGAAATCTAATTCGACTTTAGTATACGGCCGAGGCTACGTAGGGGCTAATAAGGGGCCCTATTGTCGGATTAGAAGTCTAATTCGACCTTAGCATACGGCCGAGGCTGCGCAGGGGCTAATAAGGGGCCCTATTTACGATTACTATAGACTACTTAACTTATAGTTAGAACCCCCTTTTTATACTTTACGCAGTATATTAGAATAGTTTAACTAACCTACTTCGTTAACTTACGGTTTAAACTAATCGACCGCTATACCTATAATAGTAATACCAATACCTATTTACGATTACCGCAGACTACCTAACCTATAGTTAGAACTTCTTTTTTATACCTCACGCAGTAGTATAGATTTATAGTTAATTAACCTACTTCGTTAACCCACGGTTCGAACTAATCGACCACTATCCCTATGATAGTAATACCAACACATACAGACCGCGTTTTGAGGTTTGAGGGACTATTTCTTGAGCCTGTGCCGCAATCGCCGAAGCACGACACTGTTCTGTATACAAGCGGAGTGGAGGCTGATGAGCAACTGCCAAAGTTCCGGCGTATTGGAAGCTATCACCTGATGCACCGCGCCGATTGGGTGGCAACGACCGAAAAGCTGCGTTTCATGCTGATTTAAGCAATTGGAAGTGGCATTATCAAAAGTTTCACAGGATCAAAATTACAAAAGACTTCGCCGCCCTGGTGTGAACTGGGAGCTACATCTCATGGTGCTCAAACTGGGAAACTTCAGGTACTCATGCTGGCTCCGAACTCGGGTACTCTCGCTAAGCCTGTCGTCGAGTAGGCTGGGTGGCGTTCAACTGATTGTTGACCATTCACCACTCCACCACCAGCCAGTTTGATCCGATCCTTCGACCTAGACGGGCGCCTGCTGGCTAGTGACAGAAATGGAGCTGAGGGGACCTATATGGGCTTCATTCGGTGTGTGTTCGTATGACTAGGTTGGCGGTTGTGTATTCGGGCAGGTAGGTTGGCAAGAATACGCAAAGAAAACCCATGCAGGCATTCCCCAACCTTCTGAACTTGCCCACCTGCCTGATACACATGGACTTGTAGTCTTGAACGATAAAAGCAGAATGTCTTTACTCAAAGACGCCTTGGAGCATGAAATACAGTGGAAACCTCGTTGATCTTTGAATGGAATGCGGCATTGAATGTTCTTAATGATATTGACTCCCATCTCGTATGTTGTGACTGTCTATTTCCTACTGATACTCCCTGAACTCCGAATATATGCAGCACCGGTAATCGTCCTTTCATCCTTATGCAGCGCTTATACCCAAACAAACAAATCAAATATGAGGTTCATATTTGATTGTTTGACTGATTTCTCGCGCTATATTTAATTATTTAACTTATTTAACAAATAATTAATTAATTTAACTAATTTCCTAATTAGGAATTAAATAAAGCTATAGCGAAAGTCCTTATAGTACTAACTTATAGACTTTAAAAGATCGTGCGACTAATTACTAATTAATTAATTATGATATAGCAAATCGATTAATATATAATTTAATTAATTCTAACGATAATTATAGTAATTGCAAAGGGTTAGAAGTAGTAGTGCGTAACTTCGTTAGTTTTGTTAATATTAAGAAAAGGGGGTACTATAGGTTTTTTAAATTCTTAGATATAGTAGGATACTAAATCTAGCGCTCTGTACTACTTAGGCTTTTTTTTTTTTATAATAATCACTAATAATCCATTTAGTTAAGTAGTATAATACCGAACTTATAGTTATAAGTAAGGAGTCGAGGGTTCGAATCCCGCCGTGGGTGTTTATTTATTATAAACTTTTATGGGGTGTGGTCGGGAACATTAATTTTTAATTAGCCCGGCCCCGGATTTTCCTTTTTCCGGGTGATCTTATATTTAATCAAATATATCAAATATAGGGCCTCACGATATTTGATTGTTTGACTCACTGAAATTCCTATATTTGACTGTTTGTTTGACTTATTTGTTTGATTGATTTGAATGGGTATGTGCGCTGTCCTTATGCCGGCGCGGTTCCACTAGGCATGGCACTTCCACTGGGGGAACCGCCTCCGCCGCCTTGCTCGCTCTCTGGACCACTCAAAGAAGGGCTGTTCTCCGTGTCGATGCCGATGGTGATGTAGCCGACCATGCCTTGGGTGATGTCGCTACCATCAAGAGGGACGATGTCAATGACGGGGTTGTAGCCATTTGCGAGGCCTGAAGAGTAGACAGAGTCCACGTCATTAGTCGTACGGTTGATCTCGGTATGGCTGACGTAGGGCTCCAGGGCCATGATCTCCTGTGAGATGGACTCGTTGACGTACAGTTGACCGATAGAGTTGGTGTTGCCATGTTAGTATCCCTATCACGGGGATATTGGTCGATTAGTTCGAACCGTGGGTTAACGAAGTAGGTTAATTAAACTATTCTAAGATACTACGTAAAGTATAAAAAAGAGGTTCTAACTATAGGTTAAGTAGTTTATAATAATCGTAAATAAGGCCCCTTATTAGCCCTTACGTAGTCTTAGCCGTATATTAAAGTTAAATTAGACTTCTAATTTAATATTAACTTTCTTTTTTTTTATTAATCTAATTACTATTTTTATTATTATTACTACTACTACGATTAGAAATTTAATTTAACCTCGGGCCCGTTTACTAAGCCGTTTCTTTTTATTTTTTTTTTCTATTTTTTTTATATAACCTATCCCTTTATTCGTACTATTACCTTTTTTTATTAATAAATTATTTTAATCTTTTATTAAGTACTATTTTTATAAAAGCGTTAGTGAGGTTATTATTTTTATTAATCTAATAAATCTTAAGGATCTCTCGTCGTTCGTACGACTACTTAAGGGTTATAATATTTATTATAAGCCTCTTGTTTTTTATAATACTTAGTTTAATAAGGTACTTATATAACGAGTATAAATTAGTATAAATAATCGTAGGGATCGGAGGAAGGTTAAGTTAATTTATAATCTTCTTAAGTATAGTTAATATTATATAAGCGAGGTTAGTACTATTAACTATATTATAAACTTTAAATATAAGTATATTACGTATTATTTACTTACTCTTTATTAATAAATAATAAATAATATTACCCTAGATTATAAATTCGTTCTTACTGAGCTTTTTATTAATAAAAATAATAATATATCTTAATTAAGAAGTTAGATCGTTATTATTTATAAATAATTTATTAATAAATACGTAGAGCCTTACTAAGGTAAGCTTAATAAGTTAGTAAATAAGACCTCGGTTATAATATTCTTACTATTACTATAGTTATTAATTAAGAGTATTAAAGTCGCTCTTTATAAGCTCTATAGCTTATATAGCTCTAGTATAATTAAAAATAGCCTCGGGCTAATAAATACTCGTAATATATACCCCTTAGGCGAGCTTAGCCCTATATTACTTTTTATAGTTAGGGGATTTTTAGTTAATAAGGGTAATCTTCTCGCCTTACCTCTTTTATTAGAATATTATATTATCCTCTTTAATTATTAAAATCCCTTTATTAAATATTAATAAGGATTTTAATATTAAGATCTCTTTTAGTTTAGTTATAAATTTAGCCTTATAGAGCTCCTTATTCTCCTTCTTTATAAACTCTATATTTAATAAACCTAGGGTATTATTTATTTATATCTTAACGATACTAAAGGGGTTATTTACGTATATAAAGATTAAGAAGTAGGGATCGTATATTAATATAATTATTAATAATTAATTAATATAGAAGTCGTAGTACGTTATTTATTAATAAGTACCTGATTTAATAAGGCTATATAACGGCTTAAGTACTTTAATAATTATATTTTTTAAGTATTTACTAATTATCTCTTTTAAGAAGTAGGCGAGGATCTTCTTTATAAGCCTAGTTACTAATTAAATATACGCTTACGTAATATTACGACTTTAGATTTAATACCCTCTTTATTATAGCGATACTATTAGTACTATTATAAAGCGCTAGCTATAGTATTAAACTATAAATAATTAAATAAGTAGCGTCGCTTTCTTAACGTTACCGTATTTTTATATAACGTACTTCGATTTTTTATATAGCTATAGGGTACCCTTCTTTTTTATTTTTCGAACTATACGTAATTTAAAAATACGTAAATTTATATATTTAACTAAATCGTAAAGGATAAATCAATAGACCCCTCGATTACGTAATATCTCTACCTCTACTAAGTTTAATCTTTTAAAAAGTCTCCTAGCTATTATAATTATACTATCTTTTTATAATCGGGTTATGAGTACGAAATTAGCCTTTTTTTTTACTATATAAAATATACTAATTATAGCGTCGTTAGTAATAAATTATTAAAATAGTGCCTTTTATTTAGATCTTTTTATACATCTTAGTAATATAGGTATTACCTCTTCCTTATTATTATTATCTATTTATTTTATTATAATAATTTTATTAAGAATAATCTCTTACTCTTTTGTATATTACTAAGGGGATTCCCCTAGCTCTTTCTTTTTTTATTAAGCTAATATCCTTTTATTATAATTAGTATAATATAGTCGTATTACTATAATTAATATTTTAAATAATTAGTCTTAATCTCTAGTAATAATATATAAACGTTTATTAATTAAGATTAATTTATATAGGCCTAACTATTACTTAGTAATTTTCTTCTAAACTTTAATATCCGAATTTAGTAATATATTAAGGTTAGGGCTTATATCTAGCTTATTATAAGTAATAATAGCTTTATTAATCTAGTACTTCGTATTCGTTTCCTAGAGTACTTTTATTATTTTATTAATTACTTAAGCTCGCTTAGCTATGTTTAGTAATAATAGCGAGGCTATTATTATCCTCGGGTACGCTCTAAATACGAGAAGCGTTAGAACTAGTCCTTTTAGGCCTATAGTATTATTATAATATTTAAATACTATTTAAAAATACTCTTTATCTATAGCTTCGGGGTATTCGTTATAAATAATTTTAAATACTTTTTTTAATTATTAATAAGCTCTTTTTATTTTATTAATACTATAACATACTTTAATAAGTACGATTTTTAACTATATACTATATATAATAATATTATTTTTAAACTCTACTAATTTAAAACTCGTTTTTATATCGGTCCTTATTTTATTTAGTAACCCCTAGTATATATCGATCTACGCTTTTTTTAATATTAACTAAATAGTCTTAGTAAATAGGTCCCTAAGGGATTAGCCTCCTTAGAATAATATAGCCTTATTAATAATATATAGTACTAAGCGATTATTTAAATAGAAGATATTAAAAAGGTATAGGGTATAAAGGACTTTCGTAGTACGGTACTTAAGAAGAATTACTAATACTTATAAAAGTAATATAAAATACCTCCTTTAATCGGGTTAATACGGCCTTAATTAACGGAGTTATAACTAAGAAAAAAGGGTAGTATTAACTAGATCGGAAGGGTAGAGTTCTTAATTATTTTATATTATCGTATTTAAAAATAAATTATTAAAAAGGCTCTAGTTCGATTTTAAAAAAGTATATATATAATTAAAATAAAAATCCGTACTACTAAGCTCCTCTTTTTAATTAAGGGCCCTTCTCTTTATATCTTTTTTTAATTAGCTCTCTTATAAATCTTTATACTTAATTAGTTTTAAAAAAAAGAAATACTAAGACTAATTACCCTACCCTATTTTAATTATTTCCTAATTTCTTTTTCCCTAATCTTTTATAAAAAGAAATTATTTTAAATTAGTTTTAATTATTATATATAGTTAATTATATTAAGCTTTTTATTTACTTTTCTTTTTTATAATCGCTTTTTTTACTTCCTCTATTTTTACTATTTTTTTTACTAACTTTACTTAGTTCTTATCCTAATCTTTTTTAGTAATCTCCTAATCCTAACCTTTACTAGCCTAATTCTCTTTAGATTTTTTTATTAATAATAGTATTTAAAGAGCATAAGCTAGAGTTATATATATAGCTTTTATAATTAGGTCGTTATACTAATTAACTTATTATTCCCTCGTACTCTTATTAATATTAGTTTTATTTATATATATATTATAATATTATAAAAGATTTTAATAAAACTTAACTAGCTCTCGACGTTAACGTTTATTATTTTTTTATATAGCCCGATTATACTTAGAAAACGTATATTTAATAACCTCTTATTTTAACTAAACCCTTAGTACTTTAATTAGAGTTTTTATAATAAGACTATCCCTACCCCTAATTAAAGTATTTAAAAAATTACCTCTTTAGTTATTTAAACTAGCTTTACTAAGAGCCGGGCTAAGGCGTAATAATAACTTAAGTAGTAATATATTTAATAAAAACTTTATAACTTAATAAGTCTTAAGAATATTAATTAAGTATATAAGTTAATTATTAATAATAGTATCTAAACGCTAGTTAATAGCTTTTATTAATTTAATTATTTATAAAGTCTAATTAGGGTCGTTACTTATTATAAATCTTTAAATACTCTTTAATATTTTTAAAAATTAAGATAGTAAGAATAACTCTTTAAGAATAATAAGTTCTTACTTAAGGTTTTTAACTATTTTATACGTCTTTTTAAAATATATAAGATTAATAAGAGTATAATAACTATAATTATAAGGGTTATAGATTTTTAAATCCTAGTTAATAAACCTAAGGCTAGGTAAGTAAGTACCGGATTTTTAAAAAGTTAGCGCCTTAGTCCCGTTGGTTATAATATAGTTAGAGTTATTTAAGTTAGTATAGGGCCTATTTTTAAAGTCCCGATTATTTATTATTTTATTAAAGGACCTTTTTAAGGGAGGTTTTATTATATTAAAAAAGTAATAACTATTATATTAGAACTCGTAGCTAATTTATTAGATCTAAGCCGCGCGGAGTTTATTATTAAATAATTTAAGGTATTAAAAAGGTATAGGGTATAAAGGACTTTCGCGGTGCGGTACTTAGGAAGAACTATTAATACCTATAAAAATAATATAAAATGCCTCCTTCGATCGGGTTAATACGGCCTTAATTAACGGAGTTATAACTAAGGAAAAAGGGTAGTATTAACCGGATTAGAAAGGTAGAGTTCTTAATCGTCTTATATTATTATATTAAAAAGTAAATTATTAAAAAAGCTCTAGTTCGATTTTAAAAAAGTATATATATAATTAAAATAAAAATCCGTATTACTAAGCTCCTCTTACTAATCGGGGGCCCTTTTTTTTATATTTTCTTCTAATTAGCTCTCTTATAAGTCCCTATACTTAATTAGTTTTAAAAAAAAAATACTAGGACTAATTACCCTACCCTATTCTAATTATTCCCTAATTCTTTTTTTTAAATCCTTTATAAAAAGAAATTATTTTAGATTAGTCCTAGTTATTATATATAATTAATCGTATTAAGCTTTTTACTTACCTTTCCTCTTTATAATCGCCTTTTTTACCTCTTTTATTTTTATTACTTTTTTTATTAGTTTTATTTAGTTCTTATCCTAATCCTTCTTAATAATCTACTAATCTTAACCTTTATTAGCTTAATTTCTTTTAGATTTTTTTATTAATAGTAATATTTAAAGAATATAAGCTAGAGTTATATATATAGCTTTTATAATTAGGTCGTCGTATTAATTAACCTATTATTCCCTTATACTCTTATTAATATCGGCTTTATTTATATATATATTATAATATTATAAGAGATTTTAATAAAACTTAATTAGTTTTTTATATTAATATTTACTATTCTCTTATATAGCCTAATTACGCTTAGAGAGCGTACGCTTAATAACTTCTTATTTTAACTAAACCCTTAGTATTTTAATTAGAGTTTTTATAATAAGACTATCCCCGCCCCTAACTAGAGTATTTAAAAGATTACCTCCTTAGTTACTTAGACTAGTTTTATTAAGAACTGGGCTAAAGTATAATAATAACTTAAGTAATAATATATTTAATAAAAACTTTATAACTTAATAAGTTTTAAAAGTATTAATTAAATATATAAGTTAATTATTAATAACGGCGTTTAGATACTAATTAGTAGCCTTTATTAATTTAATTACTTATAGAGTCTAATTAAGGTCGCTACTTATTATAAATCTTTAAGTACTTTTTAATATTTTTAAAAATCGAAATAGTAAAAATAACTCTTTAAAAGTAGTAAGTTCTTATTTAAAGTTTTTAACTATTCTATATATCTTTTTAAAGTATATAAGATTAATAGGAGTATAATAGTTATAATTATAGGGGTTATAAATTCTTAAATTTTAATTAATAAACCTAAGGCTAAGTAAATAAGAACTAGATTTTTAAGGAGTTAGTACTTTAAAAGCGTTAATTATAGTATAATTAGAGTTATTTAAGTTAGTATAGGGCCTATTTTTAGAGTCCTAATTATTTATTATTTTATTAAAAGACCTTTTTAGAGGAGGTTTTATTATATTAAAAAAGTAATAACTATTATATTAGAACTCGTAGTTAATTTACTAAATCTAAGCCGCGCGGAGTTTATTATTAAATAATTTAAAGTATTTATAAGTTATTTAATACGCGTTATAAGTTAAGTTAAGCTAGCCGTATCGGACCGTATTATAAAATTATTTAAGTATATATAGACCGTATTTTTATTTACTTAGCTATTATATTATAAGGACTATATAAACGCTTATATTAATTAGTTATTAAATATAAAGAGGTATATTAATCTAGCTATAAAAGGCCTTTAGTACTTAGATATTATTAATAAATATCCTCTTTAAATACTTAAGAGCTTACTTCGGATCGTACTAATAAACTATACTATCCTATTAGTTAATAATTATTTTTATAAAATAGCCCGGATTATTAATATAAAAAAAAAGATTACTAAGTATATTAAAATTTTAATTTTTTATATAGTTTTTTAAGTTTAAGGGATTAGGGTAAGGGTCTTATTTAGTTTAAAAGTACTCTCTTATTCCTCTTTAATTATAATTATATTACGTACTAGAGCGAGGTTCTATATTATAACTTTTATTATAGATTAAATTTTATATTTTTAAATTTAATTTTTATATAATAAGCGTTTTTAAAAGTTATAATAATTAGTTAAGATCTTTATTACCTTGCGGTAAGTCTAACCTATTTAAGTTTTCTAGTTTTTTAAACCTTTAAAAGCCTCGGGGTACTAATTAAAAAAGAGAAGTTCGTCCCTTATACTAAGCTAATTAGAAAAGTTAATTTTATAAAGAATTAGGATTATTTAAAGAAAACTAGTTCGTTTAAGTACTAGGTTTAGGTAATAGTTAGTATATATTTTATATTAGTAGTTCGTATTAAAATTAATAAACTAAGAGTCCTTAGTATTTATTATAGTCCTAGGGCTAGTCTTATTAAAAATAATATATTTATTTAAATTTTATTTTCTTAGTTAGTATTTAGTATCGTTTTTAAAGTTCTTTATTATAATTAGGCTCTAAATTCGTACTATATCTTTTTTATTATTTAGTTTAAAAGGGGAGATAGGAAGTAAAGAGGCTATTATAAATCGCTAAGTTAGTATTTATATAATAAATTAAAAAGTAAAAATTAGAAGAAGTTTAATTAGTAATAGTTATAAAGAAGTAGTTAAGGAGAGAAGAAGGAAAAGTTAGGTAGCTAAGTAAAAAGCTACTTTTTTATATTAATTACGAGGGCGGCCTCTACTAATTAATAAGGAAGGCGCGATATTATAAATAATAAAAAGGCCCCGATCTTATAATTTACTCTTTTTTTTTTATATAATAGTTATAATTTAGTACTAATTAACTAAGAGGCTTATAGTACTTTCTTTTTTAATACCCCGGATCTAGGGGGGGGTATATAGAGGCCCTTTTTTAATTCTTTTATTATTTTTTATTTTTTTTTAAATAATAGCTTTTTAATTATAATTATTCTTTTTTACTTAATCTCTTTTTTTCTTAGTAATATAATCTACTTACTTATTATATCTAATACTTTAGTTACTAATAACGTATATTAAATTACTAAAATTACTTATTATAACGTCCGGCTTTAGTAATATTCCTCCTCTACTCTTAAGAAGGTCTATTTTTAAAAGACTTAGGGCTATAAGTTTTAAGAAGTTAGTAAAAAGTAGACTATAGTAAGTACTATTCTATTTAATCTTTTTAATCTTTATTTTAATCTAACGTTACTCCTTTTTAGATTTTTAAAATTATTAATTAGTTAACTTTTTTTAAATTAACTAGAGAGCTTTATACTAAATTTTATATTATAAATCCTTAAGTTAATAAGTATACTAAAAAAGAAATAGCTTAGAAGTTTTAGTAATTAATTACGAATTAAAACGTCGTTAAGAAATACGTTTATAATCTAGGTATTATAAGCGGATTATTTTTATAGAGCTGTCGGGTTTTTATTAATTATAATTATACTAATTTTTTTAATCCTCTATCTTAGTAATTAAGTAAACGAACCCCTATTATTAATTCTTTACTTATCTAGGCTTATAACGTTTAGAATACTATACTTTATAACTATTATACGCGGTTTTTTTAAAAATATATCGGTTTTAATACTAAGGAGCTAATTAAAAAAATAGTTACCTATTTCGAGTACGTTTTTTTTCTAAATTATTTTAATAATTAATATAATAATTATATATATTTTAAAAATAAGAAATACTATTCTAAAAAAAGTAACGACTAGTAGGCTATTAGTTAGTCCGGAGCTAACTCTAAGTAAAGCTATTATTATTATTATATAATAAGTAGTAATAGGGTAGTATTTTTAATTCTAATTAATATTAAGAGAGTTAAGACTTTAGTTTATATAATCTCTAACTAAATTAATATTACTAAAACTAAAGAGGATGAGTACGATTCCGTTCTTAAAAACGCCCTTTTTATATACTTTATTAAAAACTATATATTTATAACTCGTAAGGGTTATTAGTATATTAAAATAAAATAAGTAGAACTAGAGGTTATATAAACTAAGCTAGATACTAAACGGGCTCGATTAAATAGGAAACTAAGCTTAAATATTTAAAAAGAGGGGTAGGGTTTCTTAATATAATTATATAATTAATAAGTAAGGTCGTTAGGTTTTTAATTATAATAACTAAAAAATAATTCTTCTCTTTTTATTATCCTCTTATATTTTTATTCTAGATCTAAATAAAAAAATAACTAAAGAATTAGTAAGATTTAATAATATCCTTATAAAATAATATTTAATAAATAAAAAGAACTTATAGCTTATACTAAGGATTAGTAATAATAAGGGGTAATCTAGCCTTTTTAAAAGGCCCTTATTTATAATTAGGTTTATTTAGTAACTAGTTAAGTATCCTTATTCTTAGAGTTTATTATATTATTATTATAATTAAGAAGTAGAATCGCGGCGTTAATTATATTATTTTATAAAAATAGAAGGTTAGTTAAGTTAGAAATAAAGTCCTTATAAAGATTAGACTCGTTAAGTAAGAAGTAAAGGCCTTTTAAAAACTTTAAGAACTTTTTAAGTTAATTACTAATATAAGTAGCCCCTATAATTAGTTTATTAATAAGCGTTTTTAGTTAATATAACGATTTATTTAGAGTAACTAAGTAAATATAAAAAGGTCCTTACTAATAATAATCGAGTTTTTTAAAAATTAATATATTATTCTTTTATTAAATATTAAAAACGAGAACTAAATTATTAGTTTATAACTTTATTAATTAGAGAGTATACGAGGAGTTAAACTAGTCGCGGGTTTAGGCTTAGTATTAAATAACTTTATTAATTATAGCTTCTTAGTTATTTATTAAGGAAGTAAAAGCTTATAATCGGGCTTAAACTTTTTAATCCGTTATATATATATTCTCTTAATTAAGTACCCTCTAAATTACTATTTTTTTTTAATCGGGGTTATTATATAACGACTATAAATAAAATAGAACGGTATATAACTTAACGATACTTTAATAGTTATCCTATTTATAAAAAGGGCTATAGCTAGTATTAGTTTAATATTTTTCTTTTTTTAAAATAACTAAATACAAAGTATATGTACGATAGGTTAGTAACTTTTTTTAAAGAGCCCGTTAGCGCGAGGGTTATAAGCTAATATAACCTTTTACTAAGTACTATATCGTTAATTAAACTACGTTATAGTACTTATATTTTCTCGTTCCCTATTAATAATTAAAGTACTATAAATCTTATAATAATAAATAATATTTTTTTAAATAAACTTTATAATATTTTTTAACGTAGCGTTCGTTATAATCCGTATTTCTAAGTATCTCGTAAACTTATAATACGCTTTAATAACTTTTTATTTACTTATATACTAAATATTTAAATAGACCTTAGAAAAAGGTTTATAAATTAGAATTATAAATATATAAGGGTTATTAAAGCGTCGTAATTTAGCTTTTTAATAAGCTTTATAAGTCGCGATTAGCTCCCGAGTCTAAGCGTATATTCTTAGCTAATAGTATTATTTTATAAAATAAAAATATATAACCTCTTGTCCCTTATACCTAGACTTATTATATATTTCGCTAATTAAGCTTACTTAGTAACGCTTATTATTAATTACTTAAGTAGGTTAGGGATAAGTCTTTATCCCTTATTAAAATAAAAGTTTATTTTATATAATAAATCATATTATTATTTATTTAAAATATTTAAACTAATTAAAAAGTATACTAGCTAGCCTTTTTAGAATAAGAAAGAAATAGGCGATTTATTTTAAAAGGTCTAACTATTATTCGTTTAGTACTAGTATATTAGCTAGAATATCTATTTCCTATATCTAATTAATAGTAGCGTTATTACGATTATATACTATAATAAAAAAGTTTTTTATAACTCGTATTCGTAAGACTCGTACGTTAATAAAGTCCTTAATATCCTCGTTAAGCTCTACCTTAACTAGGTTAAATTAACTAGGGGTTTTTTTTAAAAAGCTATTTATTATAGTATTTTTTTTATTAATATACTTAATCTTAAAATTAAAAAGTCTAATCTAAGAGAGCTAGCGTATTATTATTATTAATAATAGGTTATTTACTATATTATTAATCTAAATAACTAGGACTTAAGTATTAGTTTTTAATAAAAAGTTAATCTTAAATAAATAATTATAAAGACGTTTTAGGCTTATTAAAACGCCTCGTATTTTAAGCTTTTTAAAATTATAATTAAGCTCTAGCCCGCGCTATATCCCGCTCTTATATTAAATAATAGTACGCTTATTATTAACGATTTAACTAAGTATACTACCTTATTTTTTAATATTAGTATCTATTATAAGGATAATCTGTCTAGCCTTAGTACTATAGTTTAATAAAACTAAAATAAGAGCTATAGTAATTACTTTTTTAAGCATTTTTATAGTTTTAATTTATAATACTCCTTATTTAAAAGATTAGTTCTTACTAAATAGGGAGTATAATAGGGCTACTTTAAAAAAAAATTACTTAATTTAGTAATAATAAAAAGTAATAATACTAAGAAACGATCTAATTTTTAAGACGTTCGAGTATTTTATTTATTTAAGGATCTTAAGAACTTTAGTTTAATTAGGCCGTCTCCCTTTTATACTATAAAAGTAGCTTATAATAACCGTAGATAGTTAGTACTATTATAACTTTATTTCAAAAATAATATAGCTAGCTAACTCGATATTAACTAAGACTTAATTAATATAACGGAGGTATTTATAAATAAATCGCTAGATCTTAAGATAGTTAGTTAAGTACTTATTATTATAATAAAATTATAAGCTTTTAACTATAATATTATTAATAAAAGCGCTATAGTATTTTAGAATTAAGTCGTAGAGAATACGGGTTATAGTTTAATAAAATTAAGCTACTAAATTTATTATTTTTATTAGGAGGGTATAGTATTTATATAGCCTAAGTAAAGTTAAGAAAGCCGTTAAATTATAGCTCTTTTTATTTAAAAAAATCTAATTATAATTAAAAAAAAAATCTAATAAAGAGATAAGTTAATTTATAATAAATTCCTCTAAGAACTCGTTAGTATTAAGTAGTTACTAAGTATTTTAAAAAGTAATAGTATTAACCTTAGTTACTAAGTTAATTAGCTAAAGACTACTATCCTTTTTTATTATTAAGAACTAAGGGTTCCGATATATAATATAGCTTTTTTTAATAATACCTTAAGTAATACGTTCTTAGATTACTTTAAAGGTTTTTAATTATAGAGCCTTTGGGATCGGGATACTCTTTACTTACTAAGCTTTATAAAGTATAATTTTAATTAATTATAATAGTATAATTATAGGGTTAAAACGGCCGTATTTAAAAAAGTCTTATACTAGTGCTTTTTTTTAATTAAGGAGTATTTACTTAAGGAGATCTTATTTACGAAGTAAGAGATAGTTATAATCCTTAAGAATAGCTTAAAAATAATTATTTATTAATCTAGAGCCTAGTTCTATATTTAAGAACTTAGGTATAATAATATTTTTATAAGGGCCCGATTAGTCTTATAGCTTATTTCTAACTTTTTTAAGTTTTTTAAGCTTTTAATAAGGATCGTTATTAAGTATTGATTTATTAAAGGGCGCGTTATTAACTAACTAGACTTTCTAATCCTTCTTTTTATATATTATATTAGCTTTTATAGTATAAGGAATTTTATAAAAAGCTTTTTTAGCTATTTTATACTATTTTAACGCCTTTTACTCTAGTTTTATAATTCGTTATTTAATATATAACTTCTCTTATTAAGAAATAAGTATTTTTATTAAGAAACGTAAATCGTCTTAGTTAATTAATCCGTTTAGTTTATTTTTAGCTTTACCCTAAGCGGCTATTATTACTTTCCTAATTTATATAATCTAAAGCTAGATTATATAGAGTATAATTATAGTTATAATCTAATTAGCTTAGCCTTAGTCTAAGATTATTATAATACGCTCGTTTTTTTTTAGTTTAGATTTTAAATAGGGGTTATTAGAACTAGTAATATCCCTAGTTATATTATTAATATTTAGTTTTCTAATCTAAAAACTTCTTTTATATACTACTTAAACTAAAATAAGATATTTTTTATATTTTAAAAACCGTTCGTCTTAATTATCCCTATAGGGATCCTTAGCTTCGCGTTTTTAATATAAATTAGAGCAGTAATTATTAACTTATTATATTTAAAAAATAGCTTAGTATTTTATATAAATAGAAAACTTAGTAATAACGGATTAGAGGTCTCTCGCTCGTTTTTAATAAAAAAATAAGTAATTACTTTAAACTTATTAATTTATACGTTCGTAAAATAAAAGCTATTAAAAGTTATTTAGCTAGTTAAATCGTATTTAAATATTTATATCTAAAGCTTTGTTACTATATAAAAGATACTAGCTTTTTTAACGTATTATTTCGAGAGGATATTAACTTACGCTTTAGTATTTAAAATAGTAATAATTATTAAACCCTTATTATTTTAATTTACGCTAAATATTTAAACTTTTAACTAGAGGTAAGTGTTTAAGATTATAAAAGTTAGGAGTTTAAAAGTTAGATTAGTATCTCTAACTTTATTAATCTTAGCTATATAGCTCGGTTTTAAAAAGAGGTTCTAGTTATACTCGTTAAAAAAATCCTTAATATCCTTTTATTACTATTTATTTTTTATTAAATTTATTAAGGACTTTAGAGCTTTTAATAAGATTTTATTAATATTAAAATACCCCTAATTATATATTAAAGTTATTATTATTATAATATATTTTAATATAATTTTTTATAAAAAGTTTATAAAAAGTAAGATCGGGGCCTCGAGCCTCTTTTTTATTAACTTCCTTACTTCGGCCCTAAGGTTAAAGTTATAGGTCTAGTTTATAATTATTATTTTTTAAGTTTTATAAAAAAGAGGTTCTTAAGTTCTTTAAATATTAGTATTAGGAATACTAATTAGGACTTTAATAAACTAGGGCTTAGAAATAAATATAGAGGTTATGTTCTCTATTATTTTAAAAACCTCGTTATTATTATCGATTTTTATAATTTTCTTTTTTTAATTAAAAAAGGAAACCGTTTTTTTTTTAAGTTATAAAAACTAGCTCGGGCTATTAATCCTATATATTATTTTAAAATATAACGTAGTTATTAAAGTACGGTTTTTAAATAGTCTTTTTTTATAAATAGTATAGATATCCGTTTAGTTATAATAGCCTAAGTTAGGTCGTATTATATAAATATATTTAACTATACTTATAGGATTAGCTAAGGTAAGTATAAGTATAGTTTACTAAGGTAGTCCGATTTAATAATTTAGAATCTACTTAGTTAAAAGCTTAGTATCTTCCTTAGTTAATATATTTATTATATAAAAAAAAAGAGTAATATAATTAATAATTATACGCTTTTTTTTATTTTTAATTATAATAAAAGAGATATTTTTTATAAGTTCTTAACTATTGCGCTTTTTATAATACTAAGCTTTTTAAGCTAAAATAATAAAATAAGCGTCCTTATTAAGAGTATACTAATTATAATCCCTAATAATCCGGTAGTATAGACTTTAGTAATATTAGTAGTAGTCTTTAGGTCTTATAATTAGGAATTAATTAAGATACGTAACGCTTATATTAAATATATAAATAAGACCTCGAGAATAAATACTATTTTAATAGATCTTTAACTTACTTATTTCGTTAGTTAGGTTAGAATTAGTAATATTATTAATAACTACCTAGGTAACCTAAGTTCTTATTATTAACTAGTAATATTACTAATAGTTCGGATACTAATACTAAGTATTTTTATATATTTACGAAATAGAGGATCGTAGCGAGGTTTCGGGTTAACTCTAATTATTTATAAAAAGTGGGCTATATTCTTTTTTATACGTAATTGCGTTAAGAAGTCCTATTTTAAACCTCGTATACTTTATTAATCTAACGAAACTATTTAAAATAACCCCAACTTCCTTTACTACTTTTTTTATAATATTAGTATAAAACCGCTTATATACGGCCTTAATTAGGCTCTTATTAGTTATAACGTAGAGGTTTTATTATTTAGTAAGGGTAATTATATTATTAATCTTAGTAAATAGTACCTAAGTAGAGTTTAAGTTAAAAAATAAAATAAGTAATCTTTTAATAACTTTTTTAATCTACTCTTTTTTATTTAAAAAGCGGTTAGTATTCTATTTTTTATACTTTTTTAAAAAGAAATCCTTAGCTTAGGCCTAGGGTAGTTCTTTAATTACGTCATTAACCAGAATTTAATAATCTTTTTTTATAATATATATAATAAGTTTATTTCTAAATCGGTCCGGGACCCTACTAATCTCGTACTAGTCCTCGAACTTTTTTAAAAAGTTTATAATATTATTACTTTTAAAGACTATAGTCCCCTCTTAACTAAAGAATAGTATCTTATAGAACCTTATATTTTTTATTAAATTAAGCTAAAAAATCGTAGAGTTCTTAGTTTAAAGCGTAGTTATTTAAATCTAAATAGTAATAGTACTTAAGAGGGTATTAATTAAAATATCTATTCTAACTTAAGCTATAACTAGCCTTTTTTAATTAGATTAGTAAGTAGATCTATTACTAAGAGTAGGCTTTTTATTATTAAATAACTCTATAGTTTATAAGTTTTAATAAACTATAAAAGCTAGTTTAGTAAATAGTCTATTTAAAATAAAAGGGTTAGGTATATATAATTAAACGTCCTAAGAAGTACTAATAGTAATAAAAATAACGTATTAATTATTTATATTTATAGTCCGAGGTTATTAAAAATATAGTTCGTTAATTTTATTTATAATTTTAATAATCTTATATTAGTTTATTTATTTTAAATAGAGTTTAAAAAGAGAGAAGAAGAGCCGTTTTAATAACTAAAGCGTAGTTATTATCTTAATTAGCGTAATTTAAGCTATCTTTTTTAGCCCTTACTAAGTATATAACTAGAGTTTTAATTAAACTTCGTATTAAGCCTATAGTAATACTAATTAAAATTATTAATAAGTCTAGTTAAAAGCTAGTTTCTTAAGCACCCTTAGTCCGACGTATTTACACCTCTAAATAGGTTTATTATTAAATTTTTAGGCTATATTAATTAATAAAAAATAATCTAGTTAAATAACTAGTTATACTTATTAAAGTATTTTATTAATTCTAATCTTAACTCGTCGTTCGTCTTATTATACTATTATAATATCCGTATTTAGGCCCGATTTAGTCTTAAGTATCCGCGTATTTTTTTATTTATTTATTTTACTCGCTTATTAAGGTCTATCGTATCCCCCTCTTATTAAATAAAAAGCCCTTTTTTATACGTTTTTATTTTTATATCTTAATTATTTAGTCTTTTTTTTAATTAGAGTCCTACCGCTCGTATTTATCTTAATTATTATATTATTTCTTTTTATTTATTTATTTAAATTATTTCTGATCGAGTCGGGCTTTTTTTTACTTATTTTTTTATTTAAAAAGGGAAGGGATTTTTAAAAAGGGAGACTATTAAAAAGGTATAGGGTATAAAGGACTTTTATAGTACGGTACTTAAGAAGAACTATTAATACTTATAAAAGTAATATAAAATACCTCCTTCGATCGGGTTATTATAACCTTAATTAATAAAGTTATAACTAAAGAAAGAGGGTAGTATTAACCGGATTAGAAGGGTAAAGTTCCTAATTATTTTATATTATCGTATTAAAAAATAAATTATTAAAAAAGCTCTAGTTCGATTTAAAAGGGTATATATATAATTAAAGAAAAAATCCGTGCTACTAGGCTCTTCTCGCTAATCGGGGGCCCTTTTTTTTATATTTTTTTTTAATTAGCTCTCTTATAGGTTTTTATACTTAATTAGTTCTAAAAAAAAGAAATACTAAGACTGATCGCCCCACCCTATTTTAGTATTTATAAGTTATTTAATACGTATTATAAATTAGGTTAAGCTAGCCGTATTAGACCGTATTATAAAACTATTCGAGTATATATAAACCGTATTCCTATTTATCTAGCTATTATACTATAAGGACTATATAAACGCTTATATTAATTAGTTATTAAATATAAAAAAGTATATCGATCTAACTATAAAAGGCTTTTAGTATCTAAATATTATTAATAAATATCCTCTCTAAATACTTAAGAACCTACTTCGGATCGTATTAATAAACTATACTATCCTACTAATTAATAATTATTTTTATAAAATAGCTTAGATTATTAATATAAAAAAAGAAGATTATTAAGTACGCTAAAGTCCTAATTTTTTATATAGTCTCTTAAGTCTAAAAAATTAGAGTAGGGGTTTTATTTAGTTTAAAAATACTCTCCTATCCCTCTTTAATTATAATTATATTACGTACTAAAACAAGGTCCCGTATTATAACTTTTATTATAGATCTAATCTCGTATTTTTAAATCTAATTTTTATATAATAAGCGTTTTTAAAAATTATAATAATTAGTTAGGATCTCTATTACTTTATAATAGGTCTAACTTATTTAAGTCTTCCGATTTTATAAACTTTTAAAAGCCTCGGGGCGCTAATTAAAAAAAAGAAATATATCTCCTATACTAAGCTAATTAAAAAAGTCGATTTTATAAAAAGTTAGGATTATTTAAGAAAAACTAGTTCGTTTAGGTACTAGGTTTGGGTAATAGTTAGTATACGTTTTATATTAATAATTCGTATTAAAATTAATAAACTAAGAGTCCTTAGTATTTGCTATAATCCTAGGGTTAGTCTTATTAAAAATAATATATTTATTTAGATTCTACTTTCTTAATTAGTATTTAGTATCGTTTTTAAGGTTTTTTATTATAATTAGGCCCTAAAGTCGTACTATATCCTTTTTATTATCTAGCTTAAAAAAGGAAATAAGAAGTAAAGAGGCTATTATAAATTACTAAGTTAGTATTTATATAATAAATTAGAAAATAAAAATTAAAAAAAGTTTAATTAGTAGTAGTTATAAAGAAGTAGTTAAGAAGGAAAAAAAGAAAAGGTAAGTAACTAAGTAAAAAGCTACTCTTTTATACTAATTACGAGGGCGGCCTTTACTAATTAAAAAAAAAAGCGCTATATTACGAATAATAAAAAGGCCCCGATCCTATAATTTACTCCTTCTTTTTTTTATATAATAGCTATAATTTAGTACTAATTAGCCGAGAGGCCTATAGTACTTTTTTTCTTAATACCCCGGATCTAAGGGGGGTATATAAAAGCCCTTTTTCGATTCCTCTATCGCTTTTTATTTCTTTTCTTAAATAATAGCTTCTTAATTATAATTATCCTTTTTTACTTAGTCTCTTTTTTTCTTAGTAATATAATCTATTTATTTATTATATTTAATACTTTAGCTATTAATAATACGTATTAAATTATTAAAACTATTTATTATAACGTCCGGCCTTAATAATATTCCTCCTCTATTCTTAAAAAGGTTTATTTTTAAAAACCTTAGGGCTATAAGTTTTAAAAAGTTAATAAAAAGTAAATTATAATAAGCGCTACTCTATTTAATCTTTTTAATCCTTATCCTAATCTAACGTTACTCTTTTTTAGATTTTTAAAACTACTAATTAATTAACTCTTTTTAAATTAGCTAGAGAGCTTTATACTAAATTCTATATTATAAATCCTTAGGTTAATAAGTATATTAAAAAAGAAATAGCTTAGAAATTTTAGTAATTAATTATAAATTAGAATATTATTAAGAAGTACGTTTATAATCCGGGTATTATAAACGGATTACTTTCGTAAAGCTATTAAGTTTTTATTAGTTATAATTATACTAATTACTTTAGCCCTCTATTTTAATAATTAAGTAAACGAACCCCTATTATTAATTCTTTATTTATTTAGGTTTATAGCGTTTAGAATACTATACTTTATAATTATTATATATAGTTTTTTTAGAAGTATATTAGTTTTAATACTAAGGAGCTAGTTAAAAAAATAGTCCCTTATTTTAAGTACGTTTTTTTTCTAAATTACTTTAATAATTAATATAGTAATTATATATATTCTAAAAATAAGAAATATTACTTCGAAAAGAGTAATAACTAGTAGGCTATTAGTTAGTCCAGAGCCGACTCTAAATAAGGCTATTATTATTATCGTATAATAAGTAGTAATAAGGTAACGTCTCTAATCTTAACTAATATTAAAAAAGTTAAGATTTTAATTTATATAGTCTCTAACTAGATTAATATTACTAAGATTAAAGAAAATAAATACGATTCTATTTTTAAAAACGCCCCTCTTACGTACCCTACCGGAAACTATATATTCGTAATTTATAAAAGTTATTAATATATTAAAATAAAATAAGTAGAGTAAGAAGTTATATAAGCTAAACTAAATACTAAACGGGCTCGATTAAATAAGGAACTAGGCTTAGATATTTAAAAAGAGGGGTAAGGTTTCTTAATATAATTATATAATTAGTAAGTAAGGTTATTAAGTTTTTAATTATAATAATTAAAAAATAATTCCTCTCTTCTTATTATCCCTTTATATTTTTATTTTAGATCTAAATAAAAAAATAACTAAAGAATTAATAGGATTTAATAATATTTTTATAAAATAATATTTAATAAATAAAAAGAACTCGTAGCTTATACTAAGGATCGGTAATAATAAGAGGTAATTTAGCCCTCTTAAGAGGCCCTTACTTACGATTAGGTTTATTTAGTAACTAGTTAAGTATCCTCGTCCCTAAAGTTTATTATATTATTATTATAATTAAGAAGTAGAATCGTAATATTAATTATATTATTTTATAAAAATAAAAAGTTAGTTAAATTAGAAATAAAGTCCTTATAAAAATTAGACTTATTAAGTAATAAGTAGAGGCTTTTTAAAGATTTTAAAAACTTCTTAAGTTAATTATTAATATAAGTAGCCCTTATAATTAGTTTATTAATAAGTATCTTTAATTAATATAACGATCCGTTCGGAGCGGCTAAGTAAATATAAAAAGGTCCTTATTAATAATAATTAAATTTTTTAAAAGTTAATATATCGTTCTTTTATTAGATATTAAAAACGAAAACTAAATTATTAATTTATAACTTCGCTAATTAAAAAGTATATAAAAAGTTAAACTAGTTATAAGTTTAGGCTTAGTATTAAGCAACTTTATTAACTATAGTTTCTTAGTTATTTATTAAAAAAGTAAAAGCTTATAATTAGGCTTAGACTTCTTAATCTATTATATATATATTCTCTTAATTAAGTACTCTCTAAGTCGCCGTTCTTTTCTTAATTAGAGTTATTATATAATAATTATAAATCAAATAGAATAGTATATAATTTAATAATACTCTAATAGTTATCCTATTTATAAAAAGGGCTATAGTTAGTATTAATTTAATATTTTTTTTTTAATCTAACTAAATATAAAGTATATATATAATAAGTTAATAACCTTTCTTAAGGAGCCCGTTAGTACGAGGGTTATAAACTAATATAACCTTTTATTAAGTATTATATTATTAATTAAGCTATGTTATAGTACTTATATTTTCTTATCCCTTATTAATAATTAGAGTACTATAAATCTTATAATAATAAATAATATCTTTTTAAATAAACTTTATAATATTCTTTAATATAGCGTTCGTTATAATCCGCGCTTTTAAATATTTTATAAACTTATAATATACTTTAATAACCTTTTATTTACTTATATACTAAATATTTAAATAGATTTTAAAAAAAGGTTTATGAATTAAAACCGTAAATATATAAAAGTTATTAAAGCGTCGTAACTTAGCTTTTTAATAAGCTTCGTAAGTTATAATTAGCTCCTAAGTCTAAGTATATATTCTTAACTAGTAATATTATTTTATAAAATAGAAATATATAAGTTTTTATCTCTTATACTTAGACTTATTATATATTTTACTAATTAAGTCTATTTAGTAATACTTATTATTAATTACTTAAGTAAGTTAAGGACGAGTCTTTATCCCTTATTAAAATAAAAGTTTATTTTATATAATAAATCGTATAGCTATTTATTTAAAACGTCTAAACTAATTAAAAAGTATACTAGCTAGCTTCTTTAAAATAAAAAAGAAATAAGTAATTTATTTTAAGAGGTCCGACTATTATTCGTTTAGTACTAGTATATTAGCTAGAATATTTATTTCCTATATCTAATTAATAATAGCGTTACTATAACTATATACTATAATAAAAAAGTTCTTTATAACTCGTATTTATAAAACTCGTATATTAATAAAGTTCTTAATATCCTCGTTAAGCTCTACTTTAACTAGGTTAAATTAGCTAGGGGTTTTTTTTAAAAAGCTATTTATTATAATATTCTTTTTTTTATTAATATACTTAATTTTAAAATTAAAAAGTCTAATCTAAGAGAGCTAGCGTATTATTATTATTAATAATAAGTTATTTACTATATTATTAATTTAAGTAACTAGGACTCGGGCATCGGTTTTTAATAAAAAGTTAATCCTAAATAAATAATTATAAAAACGCTTTAAGCTTATTAAAACGCCTCGTATTTTAAGCTTTTTAAAGTTATAATTAAGCTTTAGCCCGTACTATATCCTGCTCCCGTATTAAGTAATAGTACGCTCGTTATTAATAATTTAACTAAACGTACTACCTTATTTTTTAATATTAGCGTTTATTATAAAAATAATCTATCCGGCCTCGGTATTATAGTTTAATAAAACTAGAATAAGAGGTATAATAATTACTTTTTTAAGTATTTTTTTAATTTTAATTTATAGTACTCCCTATTTAAAAGATTAGTTCTTATTAAATAGGGAGTATAACGGGGCTATTTTAGAAAAGAATTACTTAATTTAGTAATAATAAAAAGTAATAATATTAAAAAACGATTTAATTTTTAAAATATTCGAGTATTTTATTTATTTAAAGATCTTAAGGACTTTAGCTTAATTAGGCCGTCTTCTTTCTATACTATAAAAATAGCTTATAATAACCGCAAATAGCTAGTACTATTATAACTTTATTCTAAAAATAGTATAGCTAGCTAGCTCGATATTAACTAAAACTTAATTAATATTCCGGAGATATTTATAAACGAATTATTAGATCCTAGGATAGTTAGTTAAGTACTTATTATTATAATAGAATCGCGGGCCTTTAACTACGATATTATTAATAAAAGTACTATAGTATTTTAGAATTAAGTTATAAAAAATACGGGTTATAATCTAATAAAATTAGGCTATTAAATTTATTACTCTTATCGAGAGGGTATAGTATTTATATAGCCTGAGTAAAGTTAAGAAAGTCGTTAGATTATAACTCTTTTTATTTAAAAAGATCTAATCGTAGCTAAAAAAAAATCTAAGAAAGAGATAAGTTAATTTATAATAAATTCCTCTAAGAACTTATTAGCGTTAAGTAGTTACTAAGCGTTTTAAAAAGTAATAGTATTAACCTTAGTTACTAAGTTAATTAGTTAAAAACTACTAGAATAGGGTAAGGCGATTAGTCCTAGTATTTCTTTTTTTTAAAACTAATTAAGTATAGGGACTTACGGGAGAGCTAATTAGAGGAAAATATAAAAAAAAGGGCCCCCGATTAGGAAGAGGAGCTTAGTAACGTAGATTTTTATTTTAATTATATATATACTTTTTTAAAATCGAACTAGAGCTTTTTTAATAATTTATTTTTAAATATAATAATATAAAATAATTAAGAATTTTACTTTTTTAATTTAGTTAATACTACTCTTTTTTTTTAGTTATAACTCCGTTAATTAAAGCTATATTAACCTAATTAAAAGAGGTATTTTATATTATTTTTATAAATATTAGTAGTTTTTTTTTAAGTACTATACTACGAAAGTTCTTTATACCCTATACTTTTTTAATAGTCTCCCCTTTTAAAAATCCCTTCCCTTTTTAAATAAGAGAATAAGTAAAAAAAAGCCCGACTTAATTAGAAATAATTTAAATAAATAAATAAAAAAAAGCGGCATAATAATTAAAATAAATACGAGTAATAGAACTCTAATTAAGAGAAAAACTAAATAATTAAAATATAAAAACGAAGATATATAAAAAAGGGCTTTTTATTTAATAAGAGGGGAATATAATAAACTTTAATAAGCGAGCGAGATAAATAAGTAGAGAAATATATAAATACTTAGGACTAGATTAGGCCTAAATACGGACGCTATAATAGTATAATAAAACGAACGATAAATTAAGATTAGAACTAATAAAATACTTTAATAAGTATAACTAATTATTTAATTAGATTATTCTTTATTAATTAATATAGCCCGGAGATTTAATAATAAACCTATTTAAAAGTGCGGATACGTCGGACTAAGGGCGCTTGAGAAACTAGTTTTTAACTAGACTTATTAATAATTTTGATTAGTATTATTATAAGCCTAATACGAAGTCTAATTAAAACTCTAGTTATATACTTAGTAAGGGCTAAAAAGAACGGCCTAAATTATATTAATTAGGATAATAACTACGTTCTAATTATTAAAACGGCTCCTCTCTTTTTTTTTTAAACTCTATTTAAAATAAATAAACTAATATAAAACTATTAAAATTATAAATAAAATTAACGAACTATATTTTTAATAACCTCGGACCGTAAATATAAATAACTAATACGTTATTTTTATTATTATTAATAGTTTTTAAGATATTTAATTATACGAACTTAACTTTTTTACTTTAAATAAACCGTTTATTAAACTAGCTTTTACGGTTTATTAAGACCCGTAAACCGTAGAGTTATTTAATAATAAAAAGCCTATCCCTAGTAACGGATTTACTTACTAATTTAATTAAAAAAAGCTAGTTACGGCTTAGGTTAGGATAAATACTTTAATTAATACCTTTTTAAGCGCTATTACTACTTAAATTTAGATAACTACGCTTTAAACTAAGGATTTTATAATTCCTTAGCTTAATTTAATAAAGAATATAAAGTTTTATAAAATACCGTTCCTTAGTTAAAAAGGGACTATAGTTTTTAAAAATAATAATATCGTAGACTTTTTAAAAAAGTTCGAGGACTAGTACGAGATCGGTAGGGTCCCGGACCGATTTAAAAGTAAACTTATTATATATATTATAAAAAGAGATTATTAAACTCTAGTTAAGCATATAATTAGAGGACTACCCTAGGCCTAAACTAAGGATTTTTTTTTAAAAAAGTATAGAAAATAGGATACTAGAATGGGGTGGGGCGATTAGTCCTAGTCTTTCTTTCCTTTAAAAACGATTAAGTATAGGGACCTATAAGAGAGCTAATTAGAAGAAAATATAAAGAGAAGGGCCCCTAATTAGAGAGAGGAGCTTAGTAGTATAGATCTTTATTTTAATTATATATATACTTTTTTAAGATCGAACTAGAGCCTTTTTAATAATTTATTTTTAAATATAATAATATAAGACGATTAAGAAGTCTACCCTTCTAATCTAGTTAATACTACCCCTTTTTCTTAATTATAACTCCGTTAATTAAGGCTATATTAACCCGATTAAAAGAGGTATTTTATATTATTTTTATAAGTATTAATAGTTCTTCTTAAGTACTACACTATAAAAGTCCTTTATACCCTATATCTTTTTAATAATCTCCCTTTTTAAAAATCCCTTTTTTTTTTAAATAAGAGAATAAGTAAAAGAGAGCCCGACTCGATTAGGAATAATTTAAATAAAAAAATAAAAAAAAGTAGTATAATAATTAAAATAAATACGAGTAGCAGGACTCTAATTAAAGAAAAAACTAAATAATTAAAATGCGAAAATAAAAACGTATAAAAAAAGGCTTCTTATTTAATAAGAGGGGGATATAATAGACCTTAATAAGTAAACGAGATAAATAAATAAAAAAATACGTAAATACTTAGGACCGGATCGGGCCTAAATATAGACGCTGTAATAATATAATAAAATAAACGATAAGTTAAGATTAGAACTAATAAAATACCTTAATAAGTATAGCTAGTTATTTAACTAAACTATTCCTTATTAATTAATATAACTTAGAGATTTAATAATAAACTTATTTAAAAATACGGATATATTAGACTAAGGGCGCTTAAGAAACTAGCTTTTAACTAAACTTATTAGTAATTTTAATTAGTATTACTATAAGCTTAGTACGAAGTCCGATTAAAACTCTAGTTATATACTTAGTAAGGGCTAAGAAAAACGGCTTAGATTATATTAATTAAGATAATAGTTACGCTCTAGTTATTAAAACGGCTCCTCTCCTCTCTTTCTAAACTCTATTTAGAGTAAATAAACTAATATAAAACTATTAAAATTATAAATAAAATTAATAAACTATATTTTAAATAACCTCGGACCGTAAATATAAATAATTAATATATTAATTTTATTATTATTAACGACCCTTAGGACGTTTAATCGCGCAAACTTAACCCTTTTACTTTAGATAAACTATTTACTAAACTAGCTTTTATAGTTTATTAAGACCTATAGACCGTAAAGTTATTTAATAATAATAAACCTACCCTTAGTAATAGATCTACTTACTAATTTAATTAAAAGAGGCTAGTCGCGGCTTAGGTCGGGATAAATACTTTGATTAATACCTTCTTAAGTACTATTACTACCTAGATCTAAATAACTATACTTTAGACTAAGGACCTTACGATTCCTTAGCCTAATTTAATAAAAAATATAGGGTTCTATAAGATACCGTTTCTTAGTTAAGAGGGGACTATAGTTTTTAAAAGTAATAATATTATAGACTTTTTAAAAAAGTTCGAGGACTAGTACGAGATTAATAGGGTCCTGGACCGATTTAAGAGTAAACTTATTATATATACTATAAAAAAAGATTATTAAACTCTAATTAAAAACGCGATTAGAGGACTACTCTAGGCCTAAGCTAAGGATTTTTTTTTAAAAAGATATAGAAAATAAAATACTAACCGCTTTTTAAATAAGGAAGAGTAAATTAAAAAAGTTATTAAAAAACTACCTATCTCGTTTTTTAACTTAAACTTTACTTAGGTATTATTTACTAAAATTAATAATATAATTACCCTTACTAAATAATAAAACCTCTATATTATAACTAATAAGAGCCTAATTAAGGCCGTATATAAGCAGTTTTATACTAATATTATAAAAAAAGTAATAAAAGAAGTCGGGGTTACTTTAAATAGCTTCGTTAGATTAATAAAATATACGAAGTTTAAAATAGGACTTCTTAACGTAATCGTATATAAAAAAGAATATAGCCTACTCTTTATAAATAATTAAAGTTAACTTAAAACCTTACTACGATCCCCTATTTCGTAAGTATATAAAAATACTTAATATTAGTATTTAAATTATTAATAATATCGTTAGTTAATAATAAGAGCCTAGGTTACTTAGATAGTTATTAATAATACTACTAATTCTAACTTAGTTAACGAAATAAGTAAGCTAAAGATCTATTAAAATAATATTTACTCTCGAGGTCTTATTTATATATTTAATATAAGCGCTACGCGTCCTAATTAGCCCCCGATTATAAGACCTAGAGACCGCTATTAATACTACTAGAGTCTATACTACTAGATTATTAAGGATTACGATTAGTACACTCTTAATAAGGACGCTTATCTTATTATTTTAGCTTAGGGAGCTTAGTATTATAAAAAGCATAATAGTTAAGAACCTATAAAAAATATCCCCTTTATTATAATTAAAAATAAAAAAAAGCGTATAATTACTAATCGCGTTACCCTTCTTTTTTATATAATAAATATATTAACTAAAAAAGATACTAAGCTTTTAGCTAAGTAAATTCTAAATTATTAGATCGGACTACCCTAATAAACTATACTTATACTTCCCTTAGCTAATTTTATAAGTATAGTTAAATATATTTACGTAGTACGACCTAACTTAGGCTACTATAGCTAAGTAGATGTTTATACTATCCGTAGGGGAAGACTACTTAAGAACCGCACTTTAATAACTACGTTATACTCTAAAAAGATATATAAGATTAATAGCCTAAACTAGCTCTTATAATTTAAAAAAAAAATAGTTTCTTTCTCTAATTAAAAAAAGGAAATTATAAAAATTAATAATAATAACGAGGTTTTTAAGATAGTAAAGAACGTAACCTCTATATTTATCTCTAGGCCCTAGCTTACTAAAGTCCTAATTAGTACCCCTAATACTAGTACTTAAAGAACCTAAGAGCCTCTTTTTTATAAAACTTAAAAAATAATAATTACTAATTAGACCCGCAATTTTAACCTTAGGGCTGAGGTAAAAAAGCTAATAAAAAAGAGGCTCGAGGCCCTAATCTCGCTTTTTATAAACCTTTTATAAAAAATTATATTAAAATATACCATAATAATAACGACTTTAATACGTAATTAGGGGTACTTTAATACTAATAAAATCTTATTAAAAGCTCCGAAGTCCTTAGTAAATCTAATAAAAAATAAGTAATAGTAAAAAGATATTAAAAATCTCCTTAATAAATATAACTAAAACCTCTTTCTGAGGCTAAGTTATATAGCTAAAATTAGTAAAGTTAAAAGTACTAATATAAATTCTAAGCTCTTAATTTCTATAATTTCGAACGCCCACCTCTAATTAAAAATCTAAATATCTAGCGTAAATTAGGATAATAAAAGTTCGATAATCGTCGCTATCCTAAATACTAGGGCATAAGTTAATATCCTTTTAAAATAATATATTAAAAAAGCTAGTATTTCTTATATAGTAACGAAGCTTTAGATATAAACGTTTAAGTACGATCTGATTAGCTAAATAATTTTTAATAGCTTTTATTTTATAAATATATAAATTAGTAAGTTTAAAATAACTACTTATTTTTTTATTAAAAATGAGTAAGAGACCTCCGATCCGTTATTACTAAGTCTTCTATTTATATAAAACACTAAGCTATTTTTTAAATATAATAAGTTAATAATTACTACTTTAATTTATATTAAAAATAAGAGGCTAAGGATCCCCGTAGGAATAATAAAAATAAACGGTTTTTAAGATATAAAGGATATCTTATTTTAACTTAAATAGTATATAAAAAAAGTTTTTAAATTAGAAAACTAAATACTAGTAGTATAATTAGGGATATTACTAGTTTTAATAACCCCTATTTAAAATCTAAGTTAAAAAAAAACGAGCGTATTATAGTAGTCTTAAACTAAGGCTAAGCTAATTAGATTATAATTATAGTTACGCTCTATATAATTTAGTTTTAGATTATATAGATTAAGAGAGTAATAATAGCCGCTCGGGGTAAGGCTAGAGATAGACCGAACAGATTAGCTAACTAAAACGATTTACGTTTTTTAATAAAAATACCTACTTCTTAATAAGAGGAGTTATATATTAAATAACGAATTATAAAGCTAGAGTAAAAAGCGTTAAAATAGTACGAGATAGCTAAAAAAGCCTTTTATAAAATTCCCTACGCTATAAAAACTAATATAATATATAAGAAAAAAGATTAGAAGGTTTAGCTAGTTAATAACGTACCCTCTAATAAATTAATACCTAATAATAATCCTTATTAAAAGCTTAAAAAACTTAAAGAGGTTAAAAATAAGCTACGAAACTAATCGGGCCCCTATAAGGATATTATTATACCTAAGTTCTTAAATATAAAACTAGGCTTTAGATTAATAAACAACCGCCTCTAAGCTATTTTTAAAAATTATAACTATCTCTTATTTTATAAATAAGATCTCTTTAGGTAAATACTCCTTAATTAAAAAAAAGCGCTAGTATAAAGCTTTTTTAAATACGGCCGTCTTAATCCTATAGTTACGCTACTTTAATTAATTAAGACTATATTTTATAAGGCTTAGTAAGTAAAGGGTATTCCGATCTTAAAGGCTTTATTACTAAAAGCCTTTGAGGTAATCTGAGAACGTATTACTTAGGGTATTATTAAGGAAAGCTATGCTGCGTATTAGAACCCCTGGTTCTTAGTAATAAAGGAAGGACGGTAACTTAGAGGGTACTCGATTAAGAGAATATATATACAACGGATTAAGAAGTCTAAGCTCGATTATGAGCTTTTACCTCCTTAGTAAACGACTAGGAAGCTATAGCTAATAAAGTTATTTAATACCGAGCCTAAACCTATAACCGGTTTAACTCCTTATACACCTTTTAATTAGTAAAATTATAAACTAGTAATTTAGTTCTTATTTTTAATATCTAATAAAAGAACGATATATTAATTTTTAAAAAACTCAATTATTATTAATAAGGACTTTTTTATATCTACTTAGCCGCTCTAAACGGATCGTTATATTAACTAGAGACGCTTATTAATAAACTAATTATAAGGGCTACTTATATTAGTAATTAACTTAAGAAGTTTTTAAAATCTCTAAAAAGCTTCTACTTATTACTTACTAAGTCTAATCTTTATAAGGACTTTATTTCTAACTTAACTAACTTTTTATCCCTATAGGATAATATAATTAATATTATAATTCTACTTCTTAATTATAATAATAATATAATAAACTTAGGGGACGAGGATACTTAGCTAATTATTAAATAAACCTAATTATAAGCAAGGGCCTCTCGAGAGGGCTAGATTACCCCTTATTACTACTAATCTTTAGTATAAGCTACGAGTTTTTTTATTTATTAAATATTATTTTATAAAAATATTATTAAATCCTACTAATTCTTTAGTTATCTCTTTATTTAGATCTAAGATAAAGATATAAGGGGACGATAAGAAGAAAAGAATTATTTTTTAGTTATTATAATTAAAAACTTAATAGCCTTACTTACTAACTATATAATTATATTAAAAAACCCTACCCCTCTTTTTAAATATCTAAGCCTAGTTCTCTATTTAATCGAGCCCGTTTAGTATTTAGCTTAGCCTATATAACCTCTTATTTTACCTATTTTATCTTAATATACTAATAACCCTTATAAATTATAAATATATAGTTTTTAATAGGGTATATAAGAGGGGCTTCCTTAAGAATAGAATCGTACTTATCCTCCTCGGTTTTAATAATATCGATCTAGTTAGAAACTATATAGACTAAAGTCTTAACTCTTTTAATATTAGTTAGGATTAGAGATACTACCTTACTACTACTTATTATATAACGATAATAATAGCCTTACTTAGAGTTAGCTCCGGACTAACTAATAGCCTACTAATTATTACTCTTTTTAAAGTAGTATTTTTTATTTTTAGAATATATATAATTACTATATTGATTGTTAAAATAATTTAGAAAAGAAACGTACTCAAAGTAGGGGACTATCTTTTTAACTAGCTCCTTAATATTAAAACCGATATATTTCTAAAAGGACCGCGTATAATAGTTATAAAGTATAGTATTCTAAATATTATAAGCCTAAATAAGTAAAGAATTAATAATAGGGGTTCGTTTACTTAATTACTAAGATAGAGGGCTAAAATAACTAGCGTAATTATAATTAATAAAAACCTAATAGCTCTATAAAAATAATCCACTTATAATACCCAAATTATAAACGTACTTCTTAATAACGTTCTAATTTATAGTTAATTACTAAAACTTCTAAACTATTTCTCCTTTAGTATACTTATTAACCTAAGGATTTATAATATAGAATTTAATATAAAGCTCTCCGGTTAATTTAAAAAGAGTTAACTAATTAATAATCTTAAGAATCTAAAAAAGAATAACATTAAATTAGAATAAGGATTAAAAAAATCGAATAGAGTAGCGCTTATTATAATCTACTTTTTACTAACCTCTCGAAACTTATAGTCCTAAATCTTTTAAAAATAAACTTTTTTAAGAACGGAGGAGGAATATTACTAAGGCCGGACGTTACGATAAGTAGTTTTAATAATCTAATACGTATTACTAATAGCCGAAGTATTAGATATAATAAGTAAGTAGATTATATTATTAAAAAAAAAAGAATAATTACGATTAAAAAGCTATTATTTAAGGAAAAAAATAAAAAGTAATAGAGGAATCGAAAAAGGGCCTCTATATACCCCCCTAGATCCGGGGTATTAAAAAAGAAAGTACTACAGGCCTCTTAGCTAATCAGTACTAAATCATAGCTACTATATAAAAAAAAAAAAAGAGTAAATTATAAGATCGGGGCCTTTTTATTATATATAATATAATACTTTCCTTCTTAATTAGTAGAGGCTACCCTTATAATTAGTATAAAAGGGTAGCTTTTTACCCGGCCACCTAACTTTTCCTTCTTCTCTCTTTAATTACTTCTTTATAACTACTACTAATTAAACTTCTTTTAATTTTTACTTTCTAATCTACTATATAAATACTAACTTAGTAATTTATAATAGCCTCCTTACTTCCTATCTCTCTTTCTAAGCTAAATAATAAAAAGAATATAGTGCGAATTTAAAACCCGATTATAATAAAAAACTTTAAAAATAATACTAAATACTAACTAAGAAAGTAGAATCTAAATAGATATATTACTTTTAATAAAACTAACCCCGGGGCTATAATAAATACTAAAGACTCTTAGTTTATTAATTTTAATATGAACTACTAATATAAAGCGTATACTAACTATTACCCGAACCTAGTACCTAAATAAACTAGTTTCTTTTAAATAATCCTAACCCCTTATAAAATCGACTTTCTTAATTAGCTCGGTATAGGGGACGTACTTCCCTTTTTTAATTAGCGCCCTAAGGCTTTTAAAAGTTTAAAAAATTAAAAAACTTAGATAGGTTAGAATTACTATAAGATAATAGAGATCCTAACTAATTATTATAACCTTTAAGGACGCTTATTATATAAAAATTAAATTCGAAAATATAAGATCGGATCCGTAATAGAGGTTATAATATAGGACCTCGCTCTAATACGTAATATAATTATAATTAAAGAGGGATAGGAGAGTATTTTTAAACTAAATAAAACCCCTATCCTAATCTTATAAATTTAAAAAACTATATAAAAGATTAGGACTTTAGTATACTTAGTAATCTTCTCTTTTTATATTAATAATCTGGGCTATTTCGTAAGAATAATTATTAACTAGCAAAATAATATAGTTTATTAGTACGATCTGAAATAAGCTCTTAGGTATTTAAAGAGGATATTTATTAATAATATCTAAATATTAAAAGCTTTTTATAGCTAGATTAATATACCTCTTTATATTTAATAACTAATTAATATAAGTACTTATATAGTCCTTATAGTATAATAGCTAGGTAAATAGGAATATAGTCTATACGTACTTAAATAGTTTTATAACGTAGTCCGATATAGCTAGCTTAACCTAACTTATAATATATATTAAATAACTTATAAATACCTTAGATTATTTAATAATAAACTCTGCGTAGCTTAGATTTAGTAAATTAGTTACGAGTTTTAATATAATAGTTATTACTTTTTTAATATAATAAGACCTCCCCTAAAAAGGTCCTTTAATAAAATAATAAATAATCAGGACTTTAGAAATAGGCCCTATACTAATTTAGATAACTCTAATTATATTATAATTAACGCCCCTAAGGTACTAACTCTTTATAAATCCGGTTCTTACTTATCTAAACTTAGGTTTACTAACTAAGATCTAAGAATTTATAACCCTTATAATTATAGTTATTATACTCTTATTAATCTTATATATTTTAAAAAAACGTATAGAATAATTAAAAACCTTAAATAAGAACTTACCGCTCTTAAAAAATTATTTTTATCGTTCTAATTTTTAAAAATACTAAAAAGTACCCGAGGATCCGTAATAAGTAGCGACCCTAATTAGACTCCGCGGGTAATTAAACTAATAAAGGCTACTAACTAGTATTTAAACGCTATTATTAATAATTAACTTATATACTTAATTAATACTCTTAAAACTTATTAAATTATAAAGTCTTTATTAAATATATTATTATTTAAATTGTTACTACGCTTTAACCCGGCTCTTAATAAAACTAATCTAAGTAACTAGGGAGGTAATTTTTTAAATACTCTAATTAGGGGTAAGGATAGTCTTATTATAAAAACTCTAATTAAAGTACTAAGGGTTTAGTTAAAATAAGAGGTTATTAAGTATATACTCTCTGAGCATAATCGGGCTATATAAAAAAATAATAAACGTTAGTATTAAGAACTAACTAAGTTTTATTAAGATCTTTTATAGTATTATAGTATATATATAAGTAAAACTAATATTAATAAAAGTACGAGGGAATAATAAGTTAATTAGTACGATAATTTAATTATAAAAGCTATATATATAACTCTAGCTTATACTCCTTAGATATTATTATTAATAAAAAAATCTAAAGAAAATTAAACTAATAAAGGTTAAGATCGGGAGATTATTAAGAAGGATTAGGATAAGAACTAGGTAAAGCTAGTAAAAAAAGTAGTAAAAATAGAAGAGGTAAAAAAGGCGATTATAAAGAGGAAGGGTAAATAAAAAGCTTAATACGATTAACTATATATAATAACTAGGATTAATCTAAAATAATTTCTTTTTATAAAGGATCGGGGAAAAAAAAATTAAAAAATAATTAAAATAGGGTAGGGTAATTAGTCTTAGTCTTTTTTTTTTTTAAAAATAATTTAATATAAGGACTTATAAGAGAGCTAATTAGAAGAAAATATAAAAAAAAGGGCCCCTAATTAGGGAAAAGAGCTCGGTAGCATAGATCTTTATTTTAATTATATATATACTTTTTTAAGATCGAACTAGAGCTTTTTTAATAATTTATTTTTAAATATAATAATATAAGATAATTAGGAAGTCTACTCTTCTAATCTAGTTAATACTACCCCCTTTCCTCGATTATAACTCCGTTAATTAAAGCTATATTAACCTAATCGAAGGAGGTATCTTATATTACTTTTATAAGTATTAGTAGTTCTTCTTAAGCACCGCACCGCAAAAGTCCTTTATACCCTATACCTTTTTAATACTAATCGCTTTTTAAATAAAAAAGAGTAAATTAAAAGAGTTACTAAAGGACTACTTATTTTGTTTTTTAACTTAAACTCTACTTAGGTACTATTTACTAAGATTAATAATATAATTACTCTTATTAAATAATAAGACCTTTATATTATAATTAATAAGAGCCTAATTAAGGCTATATATAAATAGTTCTATACTAATATTATAAAAAAAGTAGTAAAGGAAGTTAGGGTTACTTTAGATAGCTTTATTAAATTAATAAAGTACGTAAGGTTTAAAATAGGACTTTTTAATACGATTACGTATAAAAAGGAATATAGCCTACTTTTTACGAATAATTAGAGTTAACTTAAAACCTTACCGTAATCCCCTATTTCGTAAATATATAAAAATACTTAGTACTAATATCCGAACTACTAATAATATTACTAGTTAATAATAGGGGCCTAGGTTATTTAGGTAGTTATTAATAATATTACTAATTCTAACCTAGTTAATAAAATAAGTAAACTAAAGATTTATTAAAATAGTATTTACTCTCGAGGTCTTATTTATATATTTAATATAAGCGCTGCGCGTCCTAATCGGCCCCTAATTATAAGACCTAAAAACTATTACTAGTACTATTAGAGTTTATATTACCGGATTATTAAGGATTACGATTAGTATACTCTTAATAAGGACGCTTATTATATTATTTTAGCTTAAAGAGCTTAGTATTATAAAAAGCGTAATAGTTAAAAGCTTATAAAAAATATCCCCTTTATTATAATTAAAAATAAAAAAAAACCTACAATTATTAATTATATTACCCTTTTTTTTTACGTAATAAATATATTAACTAAGGAAAATACTAAGCTTTTAACTAAGTAAATTCTAAACTATTAAATCGGATTACTTTAATAAACTATACTTATATTTTCTTTAGCTAATTTTATAAGTATAGTTAAATACGTTTATATAATATAACTTAACTTAAGTTACTATAACTAAGCGGACGTTTATATTATTTATAAAAAAAGACTACTTAAGAACCGTACCTTAGTAACTACGTTATACTTTAAAAAAATATATAGGATTAATAACCTAAACTAGTTTTTATAATTTAAAAAAAAGACGGTTTCTTTTTCTAATTAAAAAAGAGAAATTATAAAAATTAATAATAATAACGAGGTTTTTAAAACGGTAGAGGACGTAATTTCTATATCTATTTTTAGGCCCTAGTTTACTAAAGTCCTAATTAGTACCCTTAATATTAGTACTTAAAGAACCTAAGAGCCTCTTTTTTATAAAACTTAAAAAACGATAATTATTAATTAGACCTATAACTTTAACCTTAGGGCTGAGGTAAAGAAGCTAATAAAAAAGAGGTTCGAGGCCCTAATCTCGCTTTTTATAAATCTTTTATAAAAGATTATACTAAAATATATTATAATAATAGCAACTTTAATACGTAATTAAAGGTACGTTAATATTAATAGAATTTTATTAAAAGTTCTAAAGTCCTTAGTAAATTTAATAAAAAATAGGTAATAATAAAAAGATATTAAGGATCTTTTTAATAAGTATAACTAGAACCTTTTTTTAAAGCTAAGTTATATAACTAAGATTAGTAGAGTTAGAAGTACTAATCCGACTTTTAAGTTCCTAATTTCTATAATCTTAAATACTTATTTTTAGTTAGAAGTTTAAATATTTAGTATAAATTAGGATAATAAAAGTTCGATAATTATTATTATTTTAAATACTAGGGCATAAGTTAATATTTTTTTAAAATAATATATTAAGAAAGTAGGTATTTTTTATATAATAATAAAGCTTTAGATATAGATATTTAAATATAATTTAACTAACTAAATAACTTTTAATAGCTTTTATTATATAAACGTATAAATTAGTAAGTTTAAAATAACTACTTATTTTTTTATTAAGGACGAGCGAGAGACCTCCGATCCGTTATTATTAAGTTTTTTATTTATATAGAATACTAAGCTATTTTTTAAATATAATAAGTTAATAATTACTATTCTAATTTATATTAAAAACGCGAGGCTAAGGATCCCCGTGGGGATAATTAGGACGAACGGTTTTTAAAACGTAAAGGATATTTTATCTTAGTTTAAGTAGTATATAAAAGAAGTTTTTAAATTAGAAAACTAAATATTAATAATATAACTGGGGATATTACTAGTTCTAATAACTCTTATTTAGAATCTAAATTAAAAAAAGATAAGCGTATTATAATAGTCTTAGACTAAGGCTAAGTTAATTAAATTATAACTATAGTTATACTCTATATAATCTAGTTTTAAATTATATAAATTAAAAAAGTAATAGTAGCCGCTTAGGGTAAAGCTAGAGATAGACTAAACGGATTAGCTAATTAGAATAATTTATATTTTTTAATAAAAATACTTATTTTTTAATAAGAGGAGTTATATATTAAATAACGAATTACGAAACTAGAGTAAAAAGCGTTAAAATAGTACGAAATAGTTAAAAAAGCTTTTTATAAGATTCCCCGTATTATAAAAGCTAATATAATATATAAGAAAAAGGACTAAAAGGTTTAGTTAGTTAATAACGCGCTCTTTAATAAATTAATATTTAATAACGATCCTTATTAAAAGCTTAAAAAACTTAAAAAGGTTAAAAATAAGCTATAAAACTAATTAGGCCCCTATAAGGATATCGTTATACCTAAGTTCTTAAATATAAAACTAAGCTCTAAATTAACGAATAACTACTTCTAAACTATCCTTAAGGATTATAATTATCTCCTACTTCGTAAATAAGATCTTCCTAAATAAATACTCCTTAATTAAAAAAAAGTACTAATATAAGACTTTTCTAAATACGGCCGTTTTAACCTTATAATCGCGCTATTATAATTAATTAAGACTATACCCTATAAAGCCTAGTAAATAAAAGGTATCCCGATCTTAAAGGCTTTATTACTAAAAACTTTTAAAATAATCTAAGAATATATTACCTAGGGTATTATTAAAAAAAGCTATACTACGTATTAAAACCCTTAGTTCTTAGTAATAAAAAAGAACAATAGTCTTTAACTAATTAACTTAATAACTAAAGTTAATATTATTACTTTTTAAAACGCTTAGTAACTACTTAATATTAATAAGTTCTTAAAGGAATTTATTATAAATTAACTTATTTTCTTTTTAGATTTCTTTTTTAGCTACGATTAGATCTTTTTAAATAAAAAGAGCTGCGATTTAACGACCTTTTTAACTCTACTCGGGCTATATAAATATTATACCCTCTTAATAAAAGTAATAAATTCGGTAGCCTAATTCTATTAAATTATAACCCGTATTCTCTATAATTTAATTCTAAAATACTATAGCGCTTTTATTAATAATATCGTAGTTAAAGGCCCGTAATCCCGCTATAACGATAAGTATTTAACTAACTATCCCGGGATTTAGTAATTTATTTATAAATACTTTTAGAATATTAATTAAGTCTTAGTTAACGTCGAGCTAATTAGCTATACTATTTTTAAAATAAAGTTATAATAATACTAGCTATTTATAATTATTATAAGTTATTTTTATAGTATAAAAAAGAGACGGCTTAATTAAGCTAAAGTCCTTAAGATCCTCGAATAGAAAAAATACTCGAACGTTTTAAAAATTAGATCGTTTTTTAGTATTATTACCTTTTACTACTACTAAATTAAGTAATTTTTTTTTAAAATAGCCCCGTTATACTCCCTATTTAGTAAGAACTAATTTTTTAAATAAAAAGCGTTATAAATTAAAGTTATAAAAACGCTTAAAGAGGTAATTACTATAGCTCCTATTCTAGTTTTACTAAACTATAGTACTAAGGCTAGATAGATTATTTTTATAATAAACGCTAGTATTAAAAGATAGGGTAGTACGTTTAGTTAGATTATTAATAATAAGCGTATTATTATTTAATATAAGAGCGGGATATAGCGCGGACTAGAGCTTAATTATAATTTTAAAAAGCTTAAAATACGAGGCGTTTTAATAAGCTTAAAGCGTTTTTATAATTATTTATTTAGGATTAACTTCTTATTAAAAACTAACACCCGAGTCCTAGTTATTTAAATTAATAATATAATAAATAACCTATTATTAATAATAATAACACACTAGCTCTCTTAGATTAGACTTTTTAATTTTAAAATTAAGTATATTAATAAAAAAAAGAATACTATAGCGGATAGCCTTTTAAAAAACCCCCCTAGCTAATCTAACTTAGTTAAAGTAGAGCTTAATAAGGATATTAAGGACTTTATTAACGTACGAGTTTTATAAATACGAGTTATAAAGAACTTTTTTATTATAGTATATAGTTATAATAACGCTATTATTAATTATATATAAAAAATAAATATTCTAGCCGATATACTAGCGCTAAACGAATAATAATTAGACCTCTTAAAATAAATTACTTATTTTTTTTTTTTACTCTAAAAAGGCTAACTAGTATACTTTTTAATTAGTTTAGATATTTTAAATAAATAATAATACGATTTATTATATAAAATAAATTTCTATTTTAATAAGGGACGAAGACTTATCCTTAACTTACTTAAGTAATTAATAATAAGTATTACTAAGTAGATTTAATTAATAAAATATATAATAAGTCCGGGTATAGGGAATAAGAGGTTATATATTTCTACTTTATAAAATAATATTACTAGCTAAGAATATATACTTAGACTTAGGAGCTAATTATAATTTATAAAGCTTATTAAAAAGCTAAATTATAACGTTTTAATAACTTTTATATATTTATAGTTCTAATTTACGAACCTTTCTCTAAGGTTTATTTAAATATTTAATATATAAATAAATAAAAAGTTATTAAAGCGCGTTATAAGTTTATAAAATACTTAAAAGTACGGATTATAACGAACGCTATATTAAAGAATATTACGAAGTTTATTTAAGAAAATATTATTTATTATTATAAGATCTATAATATTTTAATTATTAACGGTAGATAAGAAAATATGGGCGCTATAACGTAGCTTAATTAATAATATAGTACTTAGTAAAAGGTTATATTAGTTTATAACCCTCGCACTAACGGGCTCCTTAAAAAGGGTTATTAACTTATTATATATATACTTCGTATTTAGTCGGGTTAAGAAAAGAAAGATATTAAATTAATACTAGCTATAGCCCTTTTTATAAATAGGATAACTATTAAAGTATTATTAGGTTATATACCGTTCTATTTTATTTATAATTATTATATAATAACCCTAATTAAAAAAAGAATGGTAATTTAAAAAGTACTTAATTAAGAGAATATATATATAATAGATTAGGAAGTTTAAGCCCGATTACGAGCTTTTACTTCCTTAGTAAATAACTAGGAAGCTATAGTTAATAAAGTCGCTTAATACTAAGCCTAAACCTATAACTAGTTTAACTCCTCGTATACTCTCTAATTAGTAAAGTTATAAACTAGTAATTTAGTTTTTATTTTTAATATTTAATAAAAGAACGATATATTAATTTTTAAAAAACTCGATTATTATTAATAAAAACCTTTTTATATTTATTTAACTACTCTAAATAGATCGTTATATTAACTAAAGACGTTTATTAATAAACTAATTATAAAAGCTAATTATATTAATAATTAACTTAAAAAGTTTTTAAAATCTTTAAAACACCTTTACTTATTACTTAATAAGTCTAATCTTTATAAGGATTTTATTTCTAAATTAATTAACTTTTTATTTTTATAAAATAATATAATTAACGCCGCGATTCTATTTTTTAATTATAATAATAATATAATAAACTCTAGGAATAAAAATACTTAACTAATTATTAAGTAAACCTAATCGTAAGTAAAGGCCTCTTAAGAAGGCTAGATTACTCCTTATTATTACCGATCCTTAGTATAAGCTATAAGTTCTTTTTATTTATTAAATATTATTTTATAAAAATATTATTAAATCTTATTAATTCTTTAGTTATCTCTTTATTTAGATTTAAAATAAAAATATAAGGGGACGATAAGAGGAGAAGAATTATTTTTTAGTTATTATAATTAAAAGATTAATAACCTTATTTATTAACTATATAATTATATTAAGAAACCCTATCCTTTTTTTTAAATATTTAAGCCTAGTTCCTTATTTAATTAAGCCCGTTTAGTATTTAATTTAGTTTATATAACTTCTTATTTTACTAATTTTATTTTAATATATTAATAACTTTCGTAAGTTATAAATATATAGTTTTTAATAAAGTACGTAAGAGGGGCGTTTTTAAAAACGGAATCGTACTTATTTTTCTTAACCTTAGTAATATCGATCTAATTAGAAACTATATAAACTAAAATCTTAACTCTTTTAATATTAATTAGGATTAGAAACGCTACCTTACTATTACTTATTATATAATAATAATAATAGCCTTACTTAGAGTCGGCTCTAGACTAACTAATAGCTTATTAGTCGTTACTTTTTTTAAAATAGTATTTCTTATTTTTAAAATATATATAATTATTATATTAATTATTAAAGTAATTTAAAAAAGAAACGTACTCGAAATAGGGGACTATCTTTTTAACTAGCTCTTTAGTATTAGAACTAATATACTTTTAAAAAAACTACGTATAATAGTTATAAAGTATAGTATTTTAAACGTTATAAGCCTAGATAAGTAAAGAATTAATAATAAGAGTTCGTTTATTTAATTATTAAAATAGAGAACTAAAGTAATTAACGTAATTATAACTAATAAAAACCCAACGGCTTTATAAAAATAATCCACTTATAATACTTAGATTATAAATATACTTTTTAATAACGTTTTAATTCGTAGTTAATTATTAAAACTTCTAAACTATTTCTTTTTTAATATACTTATTAACTTAGGGATTTATAATATAAAATTTAGTATAAAGCTCTCTAGCTAATCTAAAAAGAGTTAACTAATTAATAATCTTAAGGATTTAAAAAGGAGTAATATTAGATTAGAATAAGAATTAAAAAGATTAAATAGGGTAGTACTTATTATAATCTACTTTTTACTAATTTTTTAAAACTTATAACCCTAAGTTCTTTAAAAATAAACCTTTTTAAGAGCGGAGGAGGAATATTACTAAGGCCGGACGTTATAACGAGAAGTTTTAGTAACTTAATACGCGTTATTAGTAACTAAAGTATTAGATATAATAAGTAAGTAGATTATATTATTAAGAAAAAAAGAGACCGAGTAAAAAAAGGATAATTATAATTAAAAAGCTATTATTTTAAAAAAGAAATAAAAAGTAATAGAGGAATCGAAGAAGGGCCTCTATATACCCCCTAGATCCGGGGTATTAAAAAGGAAAGTACTACAGGCCTTTTAGCTAATTAGTACTAAATTATAGCTACTATATAAAAAAAAAAAGGAGTAAATTATAAGATCGGGGCCTTTTTATTATTTATAATATAATACTTTTTTTTTTAATTAGTAGAGGCCGCCCTCGCGATTAGTATAAAAAAGTAGCTTTTTACCTAGCTACTTAACTTTTTTTTTTTCCCTCCTTAACTACTTCTTTATAACTATTACTAATTAAACTTTTTCTAATTTTTAACTTCTAATTTATTATATAAATACTAACTTAGCGATTTATAATAACCTCTTTATTTCCTATTTCCCTTTTTAAACTAAATAATAAAAAGAATATAGCGCGAATTTAGGGCCTAATTACGATAAAAAACCTTAAAAACGATACTAAATACTAACTAAAAAAGTAGAATTTAAATAGATATATTATTTTTAATAAGATTAACCCTAGAACTATAACGAATACTAAGGACTCTTAGTTTATTAATTTTAATACGAACTATTAATATAAAGCGTATATTAATTATTACCTAAACCTAGTACCTAAGCGAACTAGTTTTTTTTAAATAATTCTAACCCCTTATAAAATCGACTTTTTTAATTAGCTCGGCGTAGGGGACGAACTTCTTTTTTTTAATTAGCGCCCCGAGGTTTTTAAAAGTTTAAAAAACTAAAAAACTTAAATAAGTTAGACTTATTATAAAATAATAAAGATCTTAACTAATTATTATAACTTTTAAAAACGCTTATTATATAAAAATTAGATTTAAAAATATAAAATTAGATTTATAATAAAAATTATAATATAGGACCTTGCTCTAGTATATAATATAATTATAATTAAAAAGGGATAGGAGAGTACTTTTAAACTAAATAAGACCTCTACTCTAATCCTTTAAACCTAAGAGATTATATAAAAAATTAGGACTTTAGTATACTTAGTAATCTTCTTTTTTTATATTAATAATCCGGGCTATTTTATAAAAATAATTATTAATTAGTAAAATAGTATAGTTTATTAGTACGATCCGAAGTAGGCTCTTAAGTATTTAGAGAGGATATTTGTTAATAATATTTAAGTATTAAAAGCTTTTTATAGCTAGATTAATATACCTCTTTATATTTAATACTTAATTAATATAAGCGTTTATATAGTCCTTATAATATAATAATTAAATAAATAGGAATACGGTCTATACGTACTTAAATAGTTTTATAACGTAGTTTAATACGGCTAGCTTAACCTAACTTATAATACGTATTAAATAACCTATAAATACTTTAGATTATTTAATAATAAACTCCGTATAGCTTAGATTTAATAAATTAGTTATAAGTTTTAATATAATAGTTATTACTTTTTTAATATAATAAAACCTTTTTTAAAAAGGTTTTTTAATAAAGTAATAAATAATCGGGACTCTAGAAGTAGGCCCTATACCGACTTGGATAACTCTAACTATACTATAATTAATACTTTTAAAACGCTAACTCTTTAAAAATCCGGTTCTTATTTATTTAACCTTAAGTTTATTAATTAAGATTTAAGAATTTATAACCCTTACGATTATAATTATTATACTCTTATTAATCTTATATATTTTAAAAAAATATATAGAATAGTTAAAAGCCTTAAGTAAGAACTTATTACTTTAAAAAGTTACCCTTACTATCTTAATTTTTAAGAATACTAAAAAGTACCCGAGGATTTATAATAAGTAGCGACCTTAATTAGACTTTATAAATAATTAAACTAATAAAAGTTATTAACTAGTGTCTAAACGCTATTATTAATAATTAACTTATATACTTAATTAATATTTTTAAAACTTATTAAGTTATAAAATTTTTATTAAATATATTACTACTTAAGTTATTACTATACCTTAGCCCCGCTCTTAGTAAAGCTAGTCCGAGTAACTAGGGAGATAATTCTTCGAATACTCTAGTTAGGGGCGGGAATAGTTTTATTATAAAAACTTTAATTAAAATACTAAGGGTTTAGTTAAAATAAGAGGTTATTAAATATATACTCTCTAAATACGATCGGGCTATATAAAAAAATAGCGAACGTTAGTATTAAGAGCTAGCTAAGTTTTATTAAAATCTTTTATAGTATTATAATATATATATAAATAAAACTAATATTAATAATAGTATAAGGGAATAATAAGTTAATTAGTATAATAACTTAATTATAAAAGCTATATATATAACTCTAGCTTATACTTTTTAAATATTATTATTAATAAAGAAATTTAAGGAGAATTAGGCTAGTAAAGATTAGGATCGGGAGATTATTAAAAAGGATTAGGATAAGAACTAAGTAAAGTTAGTAAAAAAAGTAATAAAAGTAGAGGAGGTAAAAAAGGTAATTATAAAGAGGAAGGGTAAGTAAAAGGCTTAATATAATTAACTATATATAATAACTAGGATTAATTTAAGATAATCTTTTTTTATAAAAGATTAAGAAAAAAGAAATTAAGGGACGATTAGAATAGGATAGGGTAATTAGTCTTAGTATTTTTTTTTTAAAAACTAATTAAGTATAGGGACCTACGAGAGAGCTAATTAAAAGAAAATATAAAAAAAAGGGCCCTTAATTAGGGAGAGGAGCTTAGTAATACGGATTTTTATTTTAATTATATATATACTTTTTTAAGATTAAATTAGAGCTTTTTTAATAATTTATTTTTAAATACGATAATATAAAACGATTAAGAACTCTACCTTTCTAATCCGGTTAATACTACCCTCTTTTTTTAGTTATAACTCTATTAATTAAGGCCGTATTAACCTAATCGAAAGAGGTATTTTATATTACTTTTATAGGTATTAATAGTTCTTCCTAAGCACCGTACTGCGAAAGTCCTTTATACCCTATACCCTTTTACTACTATCCTTTTTTATTACTAAGAACTAAGGGTTCTAATACGTAGTATAGCTTTTTTTAATAATACCCCGGGTAATACGTTTTTAAATTATTTTAAAAGTTTTTAATAATAGAGCCTTTAGGATCGGGATACCCTTTACTTACTAAATTTTATAAAATATAGTTTTAATTAATTATAATAGCGCGATTATAAGATTAAAATAGCCGTATTTAAAAAAGTCCTAAGCTAGCGCTTTTTTTTAATTAAGGAGTATTTATTTAAAAAGATCTTATTTATAAAATAAAAAATAGTTATAATCCTTAAGGATAGCTTAGAAGTAGTCGTTTATTAATCTAAAGCTTAGTTCTATATCCGAGAACTTAAGTATAATAATATTCTTATAAGGGCTTAATTAGTTTTATAACTTATCTCTAACTTCTTTAAGTTTTTTAAGCTTTTAATAAGGATCGTTATTATATATTAATCTATTAAAAAGTACGTTATTAACTAACTAAACCTTTAAGTCCTTTTTTTTATATATTATATTAATTTTTATAATATAAGGAATCTTATAAAAAGCTTTTTTAACTATTTTATACTATTTTAATACCTTTTATTTTAGTTTTATAATTTATTATTTAATATATAACTCCTCTTATTAAGAAATAAGTATTCTTATTAAAAAACGTAAATCGTCTTAGTTAGCTAATCCGTTCGGTCTATCTCTAGCCTTACCCCGAGCGGCTACTATTACTCTCTTAATTTATATAATTTAAAGTTAAATTATATAGAGTATAATTATAATTATAATTTAATTAGCTTAGCCTTAGTTTAAAACCGCTATAATACGCTTATTTTTTTTTAATTTAGATTTTAAATAAAGGTTATTAAAATTAGTAATATCCCCGGTTATATTATTAATATCTAGTTTTTTAATTTAAAAACTTTTTTTATATACTACTTAAATTAAAATAAGATATTTTTTATATTTTAAAAACCGTTTATCTTAATTATCCCTACGGGGATCCTTAGCCTCGCGTCCTTAATATAAATTAGAGTAGTAATTATTAACCTATTATATTTAAAAAATAGCTTAGTATCTTATATAAATAAAAAACCTAATAATAATAGATCGGAGGTCTTTTATTTATTTTTAATAAAGAAATAAGTAATTACTTTAAACTTATTAATCTATACGTTTATAAAATAGAAATTATTAAAAGTTATCTAGCTAATTAGATCGTACTTAAATATTTATATCTAAAGCTTTATTATTATATAAGAAATACTAGCTTTCTTAACGTATTATTTTAAAAAGATATTAATTTATACCCTAGTATCTAGGATAATAACGATTATTAAACCCTTATTATCTTAATTTATATTAAATATTTAGACTTTTAACTAGAGGTAAGCGTTCGAGATTATAGAAGTTAAGAGCTTAGAAATCGGACTAACGTTTTTAATTTTATTAATCTTAGCTATATAGCTCGGCCTTAGAAAGAGGTTCTAGTTATATTTATTAAAAAAATCTTTAATATCCTTTTACTATTACTTATTCTCCACTAGATTTACTAAGGACTTTAGAACTTTTAATAAAATTCCGTTAGTATTAATATACCCTTAATTATATATTAAAATTACTATTATTATAATATATTTTAATATAATTTTTTATAAAAAGTTTATAAAAAGCGAGATCGGGGCCTCGAGCCTCTTTTTTATTAGCTTCCTTATCTCGGCCTTAAAATTAAAATCGTAGGTTTAATTAATAATTATCGTTTTCTAAGTCTTATAAAAAAGAGGTTTTTAGGTTCTTTAAGTACTAGTATTAAGAATATTAATTAGGACTTTAATAAGCTAGGGCCTAGAGATAAATATAGAGGTTACGTTTTTTACTATTTTAAAAACCTCGTTATTATTATTAATTTTTATAATTTCTCTTTTTTAATTAAAAAAAAACTATTTTCTTTTTAAGTTATAAAAGCTAACTCGGGCTATCGATTTTATATATCTTCTTAGAGTATAACGTAGTTATTAAAATACGGTTCTTAAGTAGTTTTTTTTTATAAATAGTATAAACGTCTACTTAATTATAATAGCTTAAGTTAAGTCGTATTATATAAACGTATTTAACTATGCTTATAGGATTAGCTAAGGGGAGTATAAGTATAGTTTATTAAAATAGTCCGATTTAATAATTTAAAATCTACTTAGTTAAAAGCTTAGTATTTTCCTTAGTTAATATATTTATTATATAAAAAAGAAGGGTAACGCGATTAATAATCGTACGCTTTTTTTTATTTTTAATTATAATAAAAGGGATATTTCTTATAGGCTTATAACTATTATACTTTCCGTAGTACTAAGCTCTTTAAACTAAAATAATAAAATAAGCGTCCTTATTAAGAGTGTACTAATCGTAATCTTTAATAATCCGGTAGTATAAACTTTAGTAATATTAGTAACGGTCTCTAGGTCTTATAATTAGGGATTAATTAGGACGCGTAGTGCTTATATTAAATATATAAATAAGACCTCGAAAATTAATACTATTTTAATAGATCTTTAGCTTACTTATTTCGTTAACTAGGTTAAAATTAGTAATATTATTAGTAGCTACTTAAGTAACCTAGGCTCTTATTATTAGTTAGTAATATTATTAGCGGTTTAGATACTAATACTAAGTATTTTTATATACTTACGAAATAAAAAATCGTAGTAAGGTTTTAGGTTAACTCTAATCGTTTACGAAGAGTAAGTTATATTTTTTTTTATATATAATTATATTAAGAAGTCCTATTTTAAACCTTACGTACTTCGTTAATTTAATAAAGCTATTTAAAATAACCCGACTTCCTTTACTATTTCCTTTATAATATTAATATAAAACCGCTTATATACGGCCTTAATTAAGCTCTTATCGATTATAATATAAAGGTCTTATTATTTAATAAGGGTAATTATATTATTAATTTTAATAAATAGTACTTAAATAGAGTTTAAGTTAAAAAATGAGATAAGTAGTCTTTTAATAACTTTTTTAATCTACTTTTTTTTATTTAAAAAGTGGTTAATATCCTATTTTTTATATTTTTTTAAAAAGAAATCCTTAGTTTAGGCCTAGGGTAGTCCTTTAATCGCGTCCTTAACTAGAGTTCAATAATCTCCTCTTATAATATATATAATAAGTTTACTCTTAAATCGGTCTAGGACCTTACTAATCTTATATTAGTCCTTAAACTTTTTTAAAAAGTCTATAATATTATTATTTTTAAAAACTATAGTCCCCTCTTAACTAAAGAATAGTATTTTATAAAACCTTATATTCTCTATTAAATTAAGCTAAAGAATTATAAGGTCCTTAGTTTAAGGCGTAGTTATCTAGATCTAGGTAGTAATAGTACTTAAAAAAGTATTAATTAAAGTATTTATTTTAATCTAAGCTATAATTAGCCTTTTTTAAGTAGATTAATAAATAGATCCGTTACTAAAAGTAAGTTTTTTATTATTAAATAACTCCGTAATCTACGGGTCTTAATAAACTATAAAAGCTAGTCCGGTAAATAGTTTATTCAAAATAAAAAAGTTAGGTTTATATAATTAAACGTCCTAAAGGGCGCTAATAATAATAAAAATAATATATTAATTATTTATATTTATAATTCGAGGTTATTAAAAATATAGTTTATTAATTTTATTTATAATTTTAATAATCTTATATTAGTTTATTTACTCTAAATAAAGTTTAAAAAAAGAGGAGAGGAGCCGTCTTAATAACTAAAATATAGCCGTTATTCTAATTAATATAATTTAGGCCGTCCTTCTTAGCCCTTACTAAGTATATAACTAGAGTTTTAATTAAACTTCGTATTAAGCCTACGGTAATATTAATTAAAATTATTAATAGGTCTAATTAAAAACTAGTTTTACGAGCGCCCTTAGTTTAACGTATTTATACTTCTAAATAAGTCTATTATTAAATCTCTAGGCTATATTAATTAATAAGGAATAGTCTAGTTAAATAACTAGTTATACTTATTAAAATATTCTATTAGTTCTAATCCTAACTCGTCGTTCGTTTTATTATACTATTATAATATTCGTATTTAAGCCTAATCTAGTCCTAAGTATTTACATATTTCTCTACTTATTTATCTCGCTCGCTTATTAAGATTTATCGTATCCCCCTCTTATTAAATAAAAAGCCCTTTTTTATATATCTTCGTTTTTATATTTTAATTATTTAGTTTTTTTTTTAATTAGAGTCTTATTACTCGTATTTATTTTAATTATTATACCGCTTTCTTTTACTTATTTATTTAAATTATTTCTAATTAAGTTAGGCTTTTTTTTATTTATTTTCTTATTTAAAAAGAGAAGGGATTTTTAAAAAAGGAAACTATTAAAAAAGTATAGGGTATAAAGGACTTTTGTAGTACGGTACTTAAGAAGAACTACTAATACTTATAAAAATAATATAAAATACCTCTTTTAATCAGGTTAATACGGCCTTAATTAACGGAGTTATAACTAAAAAAAGAGAGTAATATTAACTAGATTAAAAAAATAAAATTCTTAATTATTTTATATTATTATATTTAAAAATAAATTATTAAAAAAGCTCTAGTTCGATCTTAAAAAGGTATATATATAATTAAAATAAAAATCCGTACTACTAAGCTCCTCTCCTTAATCGGGGGCCTTTTTCCTTATATCTTTTTTTAATTAGCTCTCTCGTAGGTCCTTATACTTAATTAGCTTTAGAGAAAAGAAATACTAGGACTGATCGCCCTACCCCATTCTAATATTAATAACGATTTCTTAGTTAAAGTTAAGCTCGTTATATAATTTAAACTTGAATTTGCGTAGGCTCTAGGTATTTATTTAGTATTAGTAATATATTTTTATTAAGTATTTTAAAGCCCCTATTTTTATATTATTCCCTAATTACTTAAGGAAGTTATATAGCTTTATAATTAATAAGTAGCTAAAGCGCTTATATAATCGCTTAAGCTCTCCCTCTATAAAATAATTAATAAATTTAATATTTAATTCGAGCTTTATAAACGCATACTCCTATCGCCTTTTAGTAAATATAAACTACTTATTATTAAATAGTCTATTTTTCGTATTATTAAATACGATACTTAACTTATTTATATTTTTTAAGTATAATAAAAATAGTATATTAATAAGTAGGATATAAAAAACTATTATGCCTAAGTATATATTAATTTTTACTATACTTAGGGCGTATATTTCCTTACTTAAGCTAAAGCTAATCCTCGTAATTTTTATTATTAACGTATTTAATATAACTAAGAATATTTTTTAGAGTATATAGAATTACCCCCTACTTCTAGTTAACTATTATAATATCCCTATATTTAGAATAATCCTTTAAAAAATATCTAGGTCGTATCGTTCGCTAGTATAGAATACTTATATAAACTTAGTATTTAAGTAATTAGGGGGGTATAAAAAGGACCCCTTTAAGTACTTTTAAAATCGCTTAGTACTCTTATTCTCTTTAAGTATCGAGAGAGGTACTAATTTTTTTTAAATATTAATAAAATAGGGTTTAGCGTTATTAAATTCGTTTATTTATTTATATTTATAATTTAAAGGATCTTCTTTTACTATTTATATAAAAAAGCCTACTTATTAAGAGCTTTTACTACTTTTTATTTATTTAGCTTTGTATATTTTTTAGAAGCTAACGGGGTAAAAAAGGAGTAGTTAATCTCGTTAATTTTATTAAAATCTACTTTATTAGTATATAGGGTAAGATCTTTTTTATTTTTTAAGTTTCCCTTAACGTGCGGATTTTCTAAGTTACTAATTATTCTTTTAGATCTACTCTTATATATAACGAAGAATTAGTTAAATCAATAAGAGCTAGTTTTACTATTTACTACTCTCAATTTCTTATACTACTCGTATAATTTAGCACGCTCCTCTTTAAAGTAATTACTTAACTAATATTTATTTTTTTTATATATAAAAGACTTCTCTTTTTATTATTTCTATTTTAGATCTAACTAGTGGCTAGCTAAAGAGTTTATTTTTTTAATTTAGTAGTTTTCGTACTTAGTATCTCTCTCTTTACTTCTATATATATAGTTAACTTAGTATTATTAATAAGGGCCGTTATATAATTATAAGTACGTTTATTTATATATTTTTATTTTAATATTAAAACTAGACCTTAGCCTCGAGCAAAGGGTTTCGTAATACTTAGGTAGTTAGTAAAGAGTTACCCTTACCTCTAGGACTCTTTATATAGTAATATAAAAATACTTAATTTTTTACTTATTTATCTCCTTATTTAGCTACGTTTTTACTAGCTTATTAATATAATTAATAAGTTCTTCGAGGATCTCTAGCCTCGACTTTCTTTTTATCGTTTTAACTATAGACCCGAATAATAATACTCTTAGTTTAAATAAGAGTTCTAAACTCCTATTTTAAGTCTCAAAACGACTTTAAATTACGTTAACTACGCTTAAAAAGTTAGTTCAGTTAATAATATATATTATTTTATAATAATAATCCATAGCCTTATTAATTAGTACGACGTTAATTACTAAGTAGTATTATTACTCTTAAATTCTAACTTTTTCGTAATACTTATAAAAGATTATAAAGGTTTCCTATAGAACCTCGTATTTCCCTCCTAAATATAATTTCTTTTTAAAGAAGATCTTTATAAAATTAGTAAATTACCTCGTAATAGCGACTATTAAGTCGGTCTCCTTATGTATCCCTCGTATATTAGAGTAGCTATATTAACTTTACGTAATTAATTATATACCTCTTTAATTAATAAGTAGTAAGTTACGTATTAGTAACGTTACTAAGCTAGTTACTAAGATTAGTAAGATTACTAATAGCCGTTTTTTTTATATAATTTCTATAATCTTTACTATAGCGGGCGCTAATATATTATTATTAATAATTTTTAATAAAAAGTCCGGTTAGTTTACCTTTTTATTAAAGTCGTTATATTTTTACACTACTTAGTTAACTTAATTCTCATTTTATAATATAAATTCGTTAGTAATAACTATCGTAACGAGCGTTTTATAAGCTCTTTATTTTACTACTTAGGATAATAAAATACTTCGATAATAAAAGAATCTAATTACTCTCTTTATAACATTTAGATTAGTACTTACGAACTACTCGTCTTTTTAATTACTTAAGTTATTAGCGATTTTATAAAATAGGGGTTGCCCCTCGAGCCCCTTTTAAGCGTAGACTTTTATAAAATAAACTAATACTACGTCAATTTGTTCGCTATTAAAATCATTAAAATCTCTATATACTTATTTTCCTTAGTATTCCAGTTTAATTTTTATTTATTTATATAGGATAAGAATTCTTTTTTTTTAATTATAAACTAACTTACTCTTTATTATTTTTTAACTCGTACTTCGATCTATAGTAATTAGCGTATTTAATTTTAATAAGGTCGTTTTAGAGCTACTTACTAGCCTTAGTAATAGTATATTATTATTAGTTACCGGATTTATTAAAGTTTAGGATCTTTTTACTTCTTTTTATATCCTTATACTAAGCCTTATTATTATTTATTCTTAGTCCTCTTAGTTAGATACTATCTTAGTAGTCTTTTTTTAGTTACTTAATTAATTATTATTAAAAATAAATTTATAAATAGCTTAACGACGTTTTAATTACGTAGCGTTTCTCTCTAAATTAAAACCTAAAAAACATATACGTTCGTTAGATAAATTACTACTAGTTAGTATTCTACTTCTTACTTTTTTAAAATTAATAATTTCTATATTAAGAGTTAGTAATATAAAAAAAAGGAGCTTTTTAATAGCCCTCTAGAGTATTCTTTTTTTATTATAATAATTATAACTTTAATAAGAGGCTATAAGAGGACCTTCTTAAGGGTAGTAGCCTCCTTACTAAGCTAACCTCTAATATTTATAATACTTATAATTTGCGAATTATAGCTATTATAATCTCTAAATCTCCTCTTTCTTTGTTATATTATCCTTTTTATTATATTCCTAAGTAATATCCGGGGAGGTAGTTAAGAGGGTTACGAAGAGATTATTTAGATCGCGGGCTTTTTTATATTTATAAGATTCTTATTATAATAAACCTTTTTATATATTATAAACTCTTAGTTTTATAATTCTTATATAGGTTCTTATTACGCTTACTAAGAATATTTATACTTAGGGATCCTTTTTTTTAATTATATAATACTTTTTTATATTATATTCTCGAGCTCGTTTATTATATTAATTAATTAAGTAAGTAGTTACGTAAGTAGTTCTTTTTACTAATTAATTAATTAATTTAGTTAATTTCTAATTACGGACTAGCTATAGATAAGTTAATTAATAAGGAAGGATTATATAAAGTTAATAATAGTAACTCGGTCGCTTCGATATTTTTATTAAGTATTAGGGGTTATTTTAATATAATAAACGTCGGCCTTTTATAAGTAATTAAGGGCTATAATTCCTCTATTTCGTTCTATTATAGAGATTTTATATCTTATTACTTACTTTTTATAAGGTTAAGTAATATAATTCTCTTATTATATTCTATTCGAGGAGGTCGTCTTTTTTATACTAAGTACTTTATTAATTTATAATAATAGAAATTAATTACTAATTAGTATTAGTATTCTTATTATAGGGATATTAGTTAATTAGTTCGAACCATAGGTTAACAAAATAGGTTAATTAAACTATTCTAAGATATTACGTAAGGTATAAAAAGGAGGTTCTAACCGTAGGTTAGGTAGTCTACGGTAATTGTAAATAGGGCCCCTCGTTGGCCCCTGCGCAGCCTCGGCCGTATGCCGAGGTCGAATTGGACTTCTAATCCGACATGCCAGTCTTGACGGTGCCGTTGCTGTGCAAAACCCAATCGGTGAAGACTAATTGAATTTGTTAGCTTTGAGATCTGACACTTAGTGAAGTTTAGGCTCACCTTGAGCGTGGATGTGGATAGATCTTTGGATGTAGAAACCAGGGAAGATGGTCTTCATCTGAAGGATACCCTCATCATTTGAGGGCCACATGCCACGAAGCCATGTGGTGTCATCAGTGTGAAGATCCGTGGTGCCAATCTCAAAGTCGGTGACATTGAGAGACTCGAGGAGCTCCCGGAAGTCCGTGTTGGGATCACGGCCAGTGAAACTGGAGTAGCTGCCCGTGGAGTTGCAGTGCCAGAACGCAACAAGGGCGTTGGGAAGAGGCTCGCACGTGGCCATATCAAGAACACCGACGTCGAGGATAAGAGGAACGCCGACTTGGTCTTCTGTCATGTCCTGCCTCAAGGTCTCTGACCGGGGCCAGTAGTACGGGCCAGCGGTGACATCGGGAGCAAGGACGCAGGTGTCGTTCTGGAGGGTGTCGTAGTAGGGGCCCTCGGTGACGATGGTGTAAGAGCTGTTGCCGGATCGCTTATTCAGGCTAGCCTCCTCCTGACGCTTCTCGAATCGCTTCTGCTTGAACTTTGCGGCTCCGTAAGCACAGCGCTTAGAGAGATCGGCGTGGCGTTTGACGACTCCAGGGGCTACTTCCTTGTGGGCAAGGGCCAAGGAGGCGAACGCGCCAATTGCAACGGTTGAGAGCTTCATGATGTGTGGAGAGAAGGTTGCTAAGGTACTGAGAGATAGTTTGGATGAACGAGACGCTGAGAAACATCCGAACTCTATTTATCATATACACGTCTCAATCTTGGCCATCTTTCGAAAAACTGATTACCTTTGATGGACGTGCTATGTCGACACCTTTCGTCGAAAACCTGGTTCCCCTGAACGCGTCACCGAGGATGAACAACTTGTCGGCATTTCGACATCAACTGGGTACTCGCCCATGGAGCGGACAGTGTAATGACGAATCACAGTCATTTCATTACAAGCCCGCGCAAGCTTGTAGCATATCATCAATCTAAAATAGGTATGTACGGTGCCACAGCGTTCGCAGAGGCTGACGACTGTTCCAACTTTTCTCCACTGAAAAATCGGAATGTGGGTGAATGGGGACCGCGGACCGTCGAGTGTAGATCAACTACGATTTACGAATGCGAGTAGTCTCTGTTCGTCCTTCGGTAATCATCATTGAGGTCAATTTGTAGTTCGGTTTATTTGTAGATCATAGCGGAGGAGAATATAGGGCCCCGGCTCCGAATAATCCGGTATGTGGGAGCCGAGCCGCCATCACATCTTGCACATAAATCGGAAGGTATCTGGCGAAATTCTTCCTAGAATAATCGTGGTATTGCAATATTCCTTTTTCCTCTCCCAAAGTCATGCTGGAGATCTGGCATAGAGTTCGACTGTACGACCGGATGAGGTGAGCTATGGCGCTGATGGAGGGTGAGTCAACCTACAGGTCACTCGTTGCAGCCAGTTGGCAGCTGCTTTTGTAGTCGGATTGCCGAGAGCTAGTGGCGGAAAGCCTAGTTAAGAACATCATTGACCGAGAGCTTGTTCGAGTCAAGATGTGGTCGTAGCCGCTCATAAGTTCAAGAGATTGATGCCTCGTACTGCCGGCCGCGATATGTTCTGGATTCTATCCGGTGTGCTGGCCTTCCGATGGCTGATGGCCATGGCCCATGACGACAGCAGGCTCAGTTGCTCAGATGCGTCAAGTTTGCACTCTTCTGACGTTTTTAGTCAACTTCAGTTGACAGATGGCAGTTAATGTCAGGACTGACAAATGCAGGCGGCATTGGGAAGACAATGTCAAAGCAAGCTGCCACCCGCTATCTGGAATTATCTTTTGCCTAGATGCACGGTGCCAATCACTCATGCCAGGCTTGTTAGAGCCTCCAGGAAGCATAAAACACATGTATCCTCCCATTGACGAACCGAAATCCTTTTCACCCTTGGTGTCAGATGCTACTCTACTCGCCATGACAACATAAAAGTTGTGCAGGACCACGGAATCTGCCAAGTTGCCCTCATCGCAAGTCATGCCTGGCGCGAACCAAGACTTCGTCCTACATGTATGGTGCGCGTAGCCACAACGGACAAACGGTGCCCTCGCACTCCGCGTTGTTGAACTTTAGTAACCCATCACTGCCCATGTCGCGTCAAAACACCAGGCTAACCCCCGCATCGTCGGCCTTGGGTTAAGAAAGAATTTACGCGGTGTAAGTGGGGACAGTCTTGTTAAGCGGGGAGTCGTGACAAAGAAACAAGACCTCGCACGAACAGAACTAGAAACTGAGAAATGTTTGAGGAGGGTGGTCGTCGCTTTTGAGGACGGTTCCCCGGGGGGCATCAAAAACTATCCCAGATTTTAGAGATCCACCCGTCCCGCTGTCGGGCACTTGTCTGCTTCCGAAGCTTGCTACAATGATCTGCATGACTCGGAACTTAAGAGACGCGGTCCCCAGTTGTAAGCGCCGCTGATTCGTCTGAGACGGCTACGGACAGGGTTGGCGGCGGGTCGCGCAGAGTTGCAACGACGGGAGTGTTGGCCGGCGGGCAGCGATTTAGCACCGTGATATGCTAGAAACAACGTCAACGTGGAGATGGTTTGGAGTAATTCTTGACTTGCGATACCAAATTTCTCGTGTAATGGTGAAACCGACGATGATTATTTGTTCACCGCCGAGTTGCCCCCTCTGAGGCCGGGCAGAGTATATAAGTTGATGGTAGACGCACTTACACCTTTCACCATCTCCAAGCTTGGTCTATCAGTTTTTGCTTCATACCTTCTCCCAACTTGAACTGCCAAAATGGAGGCCATAACACCCCCCAAACATCTCTGCAGCTCATGGGCCGACGATTCATCACTCATCCGCAAACTGGATTTATGGACATCACTATGTCTCGGCATTATTTTCATCAGCGTCTTCACGATGACACCCCACATTCCTAAGCCTTCTCGCAAGCTCCCCTCCGTCAACCCGGGGCGAATATTTGATTTCTTCGACCAAGAACGGAAGAAGGGTTTCTTGATGAATGCTCGCCGTATTATGAAAGACGCCCGAGCTCAATTTCCCGGCCAACCTTACAGACTCATGACAGACGTTGGTGAGACAGTTGTCATTCCGCCGGATCTAGTTCACGATATTCGCAATGAGCCAGGGTTGAGCTTCTTAAAGGCTTTCGCAGACAACTTCCACCCTCAACTGAATGGATTCGAAGGGTTCGCGGTTGGCAACAGACCGGACGGACTTTTTCAGCTTGTCATCAAGAAGCGCATCACCAAATTACTCAGTAGGTTTTCGCTCTCCATCATAAGTTGCCCTTTTCTTACCCCACACCCCACATTGAGACCCCACGTTACAGCAACACACCATCACGATACTTACACGATGATGCAGATCAAATCACGGAGCCTCTTGCGTCGGAAACCAGATTTGCTGTGGATCACATCTTCGGCAAGCCCACCGGTAGGTTTCTTGTCACGCCAACTGTAGAGTAACCGTTTGTCATCTGTTCACATTGCTAACACGCTTATGACTGCTCTATGTAGATTGGCAAGAGTACAACACCAAAGACACCATTCTCGACCTCATCTGCCGCCTTTCCTCCCGCGTTTTCCTCGGAGATGAAGTATGCCGCGACGAAGCCTGGCTCGCTATAACAAAGTCCTACACCGTGAATGCATTCCTCGGCGCCGAGATCCTGCGTCCCTACCCATACTGGCTGCGTTACGCCGCCAACTTGTTCCTCCCTGAGTGCAAGACTCTTAGACGGCAGGTATCTGATTCTCGAGACATCATTGAACCGGTGCTTCAAAAACGTAGAGATGCGCGACACCGGGCTATTGAGAGGGGCGAGCCGGCGCCGAAGTTTAATGATGGCATTGATTGGTTTGAAGAGGAGAGTCAGGGCCGGGCGTACGATGTTGTTGGCGCGCAGCTGGGTCTGTCGGTCGTTGCAATTCATACCACCACGGATCTACTCGTGGAGACAATGCTTCGCATTGCAGAGAACCCGGAATTATTTGATGCCCTTAGGAAGGAAATCGTTGAAGTTCTGACCGCTGAAGGTTGGAAGAAGACGGCTCTTTTCAATATGAAACTCATGGACAGCGTCTTGAAAGAGTCACAACGACTGAAGCCAGTCACATCTGGTAAGTTTCTTCTTTTATTTCCTGTGACAACAGGAAAATATGCTCCAAGCACCCGTCGCTCACCATACCAACCAGCAATCATGGCCCGCGTGGCAACCCGCCAAGTAACCCTCCCCAACGGCCTCAAACTTCAGAAAGGAGAACGCTGCGTCGGCGATCTAGGCAAAATGCACGACCCCTCCATCTACCCGAACCCCGAAGCCTTCAACGGCTATCGCTTCCTCGAGATGCGCGGCGACCCGAAGCTTGACAGCCAAGCCCACCTCGTCAGCACATCACCCTCGCACCTCGGTTTCGGCCATGGCCAGCACGCGTGCCCGGGTCGCTTCTTCGCCGGCAACGAGCTCAAAATTGCGCTGGCGCATTTGCTGATGAAATTTGACTGGAAGTTGACACCTGGGTATGAGCATCAGTGGCAGGAGTGGGGGTTTGCGTGGAACTCGGATAGTACGGCGAAGCTATTATTTAGGAGAAGGGAGGCGCCGGAGATTGATATTGATGCGATATGAAGATGGAGTGAGGTGTGATGATACGTGGCATTTGCACAAAGGAGAAGGAAGTGAGTCCTTAAGCGAGTGTTGGTTTCCAATACCCTCAAGTGACTTTATCAAGAGCGAGGTACTATGGCCTCAAGCAGGGAAGAAAAAAAAAAAGTAAGTAAAACAAGAACACGAAACATAAGGGCGCTTGTGGGATTCGAACCCATAAGCTACGGCTCGGTAGCTCTGCACTTCAGGATTAGGGGTATAAGCATCTTAAGCTTCTGGACAGGAGTCCCTTTTACTGCTGTTGAGAACAGATGAGATGAATTAGGTTATGGACTATCCTCCGAGTCCCACCCTGTTTGTGATACCTCAGGGTTCGAGTTGACGAATACGCATATAGTATTTGGCGGTGGAGATTGCACACATGAGATCACACAATCATTTCATCAATGAACCTGGGAAACCTGAGCAAGACGCATGTCTCAGGAAAGCTTCATTGAGTTTCAAGTCCCATTCAAGTATGCCTGCTTGCCAAATGAGACAAATAGAAAACAAGCCGTTGCCTCCACAGGGACTCCTTAACTCCTTCATCCAAATCATTTCGACATATTCGATTCACCATTCCTGACTTAGCTTATCTGGCAAAGAAGACTGTGTTTCCCCTGCTTCAAAGGCTGGGCTTGATTGAACAAGTGATCCTCAACCAGGCACCCAGTCCATGTCGTTCGGCAAAGACCTTGCCTCCTGCCGATAAGAAGCAGTAGATGGCCTCTGGCTGATTCCTTCATCCGACCCGCCGATACTAGCACTTGATCCTCCTCCTAAAGGTCCTGTACTATAGTCAGGCCTCATATCCATCTCCAACATACCGGCCGGTGCCTGCTGTCTTGCGAGACTATTCAGCCACTCCCGCTGCTGCCGCTTTTGCTCCTCAATATGCTCCTTCGACCCTTGCTTCATATCTAGTTCTCGCTGCATATTGAGTGCGGTGGCCCTGTTTGTGCTAGTTGTCCCCCATCTCTCGTCTTCATCTGCAGCATCTACGTCCCCAGGTCCCGCCGCCCCCTTCCCCCTGTTTACTTTTCCCGGAATCGAACCCGGGTAACTTGATAAGCTAGATACTTCCTCCGTAGTCGGCGAATGATCCTGCGGATCCGGGATTCTTCGCCGTCGATACCCACCACCGAATCCAAACCCGGAGGCGGCGCCGCTATTGTGCCTTTCAGGGGAGTCCGGTATTGGAGGCGCAGGATCACGATATGCGTTCGCCAGCGTCGCTCCGTGTCTCTCCCTGAACCCCAGCGCGGAGTTAGCGGGACTCTGCTGCGCGAGCATAAGTCGGGCCCTAGCCTCGTGCTCGAGGTCCTCCGTGAAGGATGCCGATAAGGCATACGCGTGGGGGAATATGCCCATCGGCTCGGGGCCCTCTGCGATCTGGATCCCAGGTCTGCCGAATACAGAAGCATGAGTAGGGAGCTGTGGCGGCGGCTGCTGCTTGCCTGGACCATATCCCGCGAACCCGGAAGAAGATTGCGATAGAGGGAAGGATATGTCTGGGATGTTGGCGAATACGTTTGGGATCTTGGACATCGGGTCCGGGACGGCGTTGACTATGTTGCGTCTGGAGAAGCGGCTGGCTTTGATGGTGTCCCCGAACCTATGCCTGGGCGGAGAGTACTTTGAAAAGGGCGTAGGATGCGCCAGAGGCTGTGGAACAAGCTGCGGTACCGCAATCCTGGGTCTTTTGAGTCGTTTTGGAGGGTGATTTGCTCCATTCCAGGGGTTCTTGGGCTTCCTCTTCCTGATAATTTCAGTAAGCGGATCATTGCTTGCAAGGCCATCCTCGAGGTCTTCCTCGTCAGTAACATGCTCCACCAAGCCAGGCTGATCAAGCTTATCCCTCTTTTCGAACTCGGTAATCACCTCATCCAGATCCATCTCCCAATCCCTCGCCAAATCAATTTTGACTTGGCCCGCAGCCTTCACCGTCGTCTTCACAAAGCTGAGAAACTTCTCAATGACAACCAAAGTCTCCACAGGAAGCAGCTCAAGCTCCTTTTGCACAAGCTTGACCATCCTCGCCGTCGCCGGCCGCCGCGCGATCTTGAGCCTCGGTATGATGGGTTGCAGGAGGTTATAGTTTGAAGGATTAATCTCGGAAAGATTCTCAGCCCAAGGCCTCATCTCCTCGAGCTGCGCCCTCATGTTGGTGAATTTCCCCACAAAGTCATGGAGAACTGCCATGTTGACGGCGGGTAAGAAACCGGTCCCGCCATAGTCTGCCACGAGTCTCGTGGCCTGTCGCAGTGCCTCCGTTCCCAGATCGGTTGTAACCGTGAGGCGGTAGTTCAGGTCGTCGGGCGCGTTCGTCGCCTGGAACGCTTCGAGCTCTGCGTCGTCGAGGTGGTAAATGTCGATAAACAGTTGCTGGAAGCACCCGATCTCGAAGATGACCACCTCGTATATCCGCCGTAGTACTTCCGCTGTCCTCTGGCCCGCTCTCGTCCCTAGGTCGGGGATGTTTTGCCAGAAATAATCCTCATCTTGGAGCGGATGAACCGATCGATGTGGCAAAGGGCATAGCTTGCCATTTGATGACGATCGCGAATGTTGTAAACTCCTGTCGAGCATCAACCCCCATCTTCGAGTCTCAGCTTTCTTCCAGCTCTTCAGCCACGCTCTGCTCTTTATCCTATTATCAACATCATCGGTACCTTGCCGCAAATTGTACGCAATATGGGTCTCAATCACGATGACAGCCAACTGAAACATGTGTGTTACCATCTGTCCGTTCCGTGAGTCAACAAAGTGTTTGTGGTCTCTCTCCCACCGGTACCGCACCACATGCGGCCTCAGAAACTCCGTCCCGGCCTGGTATAAGAAACGCTGCAGCGTCGGGCCAGCTTCAAGCATCTCCTCCGAGTCGCTTTTCGGCAGCAGTTCCAGAGCCCGATCGCCCCTCGGCGCCAGCACACCTTTCAGCGCGGCGCTCAGCTGGACGCGCGGCCAGATGATGGGGAGCTTGACCGGGTCCAAGCCACCGAAGCGCAGCGCCGCGGGGCCGTACTTGTTCACCTCGACGTTCCAAAAGGCTTCGGTGAAGAGGCGTACGATGTGGGCGACGCGGGTGGGGCAGAAGTATTGGTCCGGGAGCAGCGGTATGTGGTCGAGAACGAGTCTGTCCGGGCTCTTTTCGAGCTTTTCGACGGGGAGATGGCCGCAATCGCCTTTCGGCCGTGGCCATCTCTCCATTGCCATGGCGGCTGGCAGAAAGAAGAGATGGGGCAGTTCGGGGGAAATGATGTTCCAGTGAACGCCACCGAAGAGCTAATAGGTAGTTGGTGATGTGTCAGTGTGGTTTGTAACTGTCTACATGACCATAGCTTCTGAGTCACAAGGGGGTAGTGGTAGTTGCAAAGAAGGTAGAGGAAACGAAGACAAATAGAGTCAACTCACCCGGTTCTCGGTACAAAAACCCAGCTCAGCCTGCGACTCATCCTCGAAGAACGGCTCAAGGTGGCCCTCCGAAAATTTGGAAAACATCTTTGACCCAATCTCTGAAACTTTCTTGACCTTGTCCGGGGTGGCTTTCCAGGTCTCAACTTGGAAGCAGTCCGGCGGCAAGAGAACGAGATGGTGCGCATAGTTGACCGCATGCTACCCACATACACGTCAGCCCAATCTATGATAAGTAGTCTCTGCACGAGTTTCTGACAGAAGCAAACACTTACGGCAATCTCATGAACAATAGTAGAAGCCAAAAAGAACCCCTGCAACAACCTCTCATCATCACTATACCCAGGTACAACCAACGGCCACAACGCGTCGGCGACAATATACACATCGATATATGAACCCGCAACACACGTCACGCCCGCCGTCCCACTATCCTCCTCCTTATATCCGCTACATAGCATGAACCGCATCCTCGTCTGCAGAACGTGGAGAACCTCGAAGTGGACGTCAAACAGATCCTTGCGAGTCTCGTCGTCAACGATGGCGTTTTGCCCGCCGCCGTCGTAGTCTTGCAGGGTGAACTTCACGGCCGGATTCTTCTTGCGCATCTCGGGAGTGCGGTAGTCGTGGGGTTCGTCGATGGTTTGGCGGTTGAGGACGTCGTGGAGGCGGCGCCAGTAGGGATCGTTTTTGTCGAGGTGGGTTAGGATGCGGGAGGCTAGGAGGAGGGCTGGTTGCATTTTTTCCCAGAGGTAGTCGTTGGTCTTGATATGTGTTAGCTCTATACTTGTATTTATACGTGCGAACGTGATTTGGAAGGAGATATTTCGTTTCTCACTCTTGGGTCCCATTCTCCTTTTACTTGGCCGGATTGGTAGACGAGTCTTGGTTTGTCGGGGTCGGACCCTCGCCATGTGCTTTCAACCCACTTGTCTCGGGTGAGATACCTTCATCCATCCAAACGGGTCAGCTGAGATAACAACGTGAAGATGGGAACAACTTATCCTGAAACTTACTTATGAAGATCATTCTTTAAATCACACGCATTCCCATTCCTCATCGACATCATCCCCTCCTCAATCAACTACACCAAACTCATCAACCTCAACTCACCTTCACAAACACTCACAAAAACAAAACATCAACATACCTCATGCGAAGTCATCCCCCGAAACATCATCATCTGCAAATCCTCATCATTCCTCATCCCCTCCAACGCCCTCAACACAAACCTCTCATTCTCATTCCCACCACCCCCCCTCATCCCAGAATACACCTCCAACAACCCATCCACCCCAACCAACCCAGCCGTCTGCGCAAACCCCTCCGCCTGCTTAATCACAACCTCCGCCGTCACACCAGGAACCTCAACCCCATCATACTTGAACTTGCGAAACGCACCCCTCGTAGGCGTCAACCGCGACCTACCATCCAGTCGATCAGGATACACCCCGTACCGCAACGCAAACGCGCTCGGATTCTGCGCCCTATCCTGCGGCAGCTGCGCCGGACGAATGCTCTTCGTCCAGTCGCGCTTGCGCACCACATACGCCGGGTTCTTCTCGTCCTGTACGCGTGTATCGCCGTCTTTCCAGAGGGGGTCCGTCCAAGCGGGGATGTACTCCACGTAAGCCCATTGGCCTTTATTTGCCGGCTTCACGGGCGGTGCGCCGAGGAATAAGGGTGCGTGGGGGTTCCCGGGCGGCCGGAGGGATGTGATGGTCGCGGCTGTTGTGTCGTGGGTGTGGATTGCCGTGGCGGGGATGGAGATGTTGGAGGTGTCTGTGTGGTCGGAGGTGTCGGTGTTGTCTGAGTCTCCAGAGGTTGGTTGTGGTGATGGGGAGAGGGGGACGGTGATGGGGCTGTCTGGGTGTTCGCGGGTGTTTTTTACCCACCATTCTTCGTCGTAGATTGTTTCTTGGGTGAGGTCCTTGTCTGGGGAGGCGGCCATGGTGATGGCCTCACCTGTGATAGTGTCGTTATTTGGGACGGACGTTGGATGGCTTGACGAGACGTGTGGGTAATCGAGATAAAGAGGGGTTTCCTAGAGGAAACTGGATAATGAAGAGAAAGAAGATATCGAGAGACGAGGGAGTCATGACGGATGCGAGAACAAGAAGACAGTTTGGTATCTTTGACGTTGTCTCCTCGAAGACCTGGAGTTGACCTCGAAACCAAGCGAGACAGGAATAGTAGTCTTCGGCAACTCTCTCTCTCTCTCTCAACTTAGGACAATGTCGAGCACAATCAGCACAGCTGGCCCTTTGACTTCACATGCAGACGCATCCAACCTTCATCCCTCCAAAGATCCCTGAAAGAGACAATCTGACCTCGGACATTCAGATATGTTTTTTGAAGGCTCAACTATCTCTAGTGAGACTTGAAGCCCCCGAGACTGTCGATCGACCAGAGGGAACCTGCATAGAATGGTGACAAAGGAATCTACAATTACTGGTCATAGATGCAGCATTTCTGACTGGGCGTCAATACGCGGGAAGTTGGAAGGGAGACTCACATTTGCGGGAGTTGAGACAAAGGCACAATTGGTATTACACGTGTCCCGGGGTGTTGTCCAAGTATCATCCCCCGGTCACTCGAGTACAATAGCACAATGACCACAAACACAAGACCATGGCCTGGCCTGGAAATGACCAAAGCGTCAGGTTGTTGTTCAACCTCGGAAGTCGGTCAGGTAGAACGGTCCACATAGGTGCTGGACTATGGTCTTGGCTACTGCAGTCGGGAATCGCGGCCAAACACCAGGCACAAAGATCCCATCTTCTGGAGAACGGTATCGAAACATCACGTTGCATACATCAATGAGGAAACAGAAGTTGAAGTGTCTATGGCTTGTATTGCCGTCTATTTACTCTTTCTACTCTCTTATTCTTACCCCCTCATTCCCTGTCGCCAGGAACCTCTCTCACACTCGCGCGCGGGATCCTCCAATCCTGCAGCGAGATGGTCATTCCTTCATCCGGCGATGTCATTTCAAGGGGAATCTCATGGGTGCTCGTCAAAGAAATCATAAACAGGCCCGTAACCATGCAACCCGCGTTACCGAAAAAAAGACTTTTGTAAGGCTCGTGACAAATGGAAAGGAAAGCGATCTCGTGGCGACTGGTTTAGATGTCGTCCTCGTCGGAGAAAACCTCCTCACCACGCTTGCGGCGGGCCATACGGTCTGGAGGAGAGATGTTAGCATTCTGTACGTAGGTAATGCATCATGTGATGGATGGAATAGACTTACCCTTCTTCTTCTTGCGGAGCTCGGAAGAGGACAACTTGACCTTCTTCTTGGTGTTGACGATCTTGTTGCCCATGGCGTCGAACTTCTCCTCCTCCTCACCCTCATCACCCTTAAGACGGGGACCAGAGCCCTGGCCCTGAACCCAGTTGTGACCGGAAGGAGTCATCTTACCGTCAACGACAGCCCAGACCTCCTCAGTGATGTTCTTGGTGAACTCAGCAGAGTGGGTAATGATGATGACACCACCCTCGAACTTCTTCAGGGCCTTGGACAGGGCACCGAGAGAGTCACGGTCAAGGTAGTTGGTGGGCTCGTCAAGGACGATCAAGTGGGGGCGTTGCCAAGAGCAGGCAGCAAGGACGACCTTGACACGCTGACCACCGGACAGACCACGCATGCGAGAGTGAGAAACCAGCTCAGCATCGAGACCGAAGTTGGCGCAGTGAGACTCAATCTCCTTACGGACCAGAGGGCGGAACTGACCGGAGGCGAGGGCCTCCTTCATATCGACATCGGCGACCATCTTCTGGTGAGAAGCCAGAAGCTCGTTACGGGGAAGCCAGACGTTGTCAGCGGACATCATGGGAGTCCAGCGCTCGTTCTTCTGGCCGACGTTGTCACCGATGGCGAAAGAGCACTCGTACTCGTAGGAGTTCTTGAACTTTCTGCGGGAGTTGATGCCGATGATGCGGCGCTGGGTACCCTCGATCTTGAAGATCTTGTTCATGGCCTCCTCATCAGCGTCGGTGATGATCTTGTTGGCGCGATCCATGGTCTCGCGATCCTCACCAGTCTGGAAACGCCACTGGATGTACTCGGAGGGGGTGCTGTCCAAGTGGTTATCGATGTGGGCGAAAGCGTGCTGCTTGATGTAGGCGATACGGATGTTCTCGTGCTGGTAGATCTCACCAACGGTGGGGATAAGTTCACCAGTAAGGACGTTGATGAGGGTGGACTTTCCGGCACCGTTGGGACCAATGACAGCGATACGGGAGCCGAGAGAGCACTGGAACGAGATGTCGGAGATCTGGGGCTTGGTGGTACCGGGGTACTGGAAGGACATCTTGCTGGCACGCAGAATGGCCTTGGCCTTGGTCTTGACACCCTCGAGGAAACCGGGCTCGGGGAAAGAGAACTCCATCTCGGAGTCGGAGAGCTCGTAGTAGGACTTGGCGGCAGGGTTCTTCTTGACGAACTCCTTGAGGTTACCGCGGTAGCGCTTAAGCTTGAAGCGCTCGTAGTGGACGATGTGCTGGCAGACGTTGTCGAGGAAGCCAGAGTCGTGGGAGACGATGATGGAAGTGCAGGGGGAGTTCATGAGGTAGTCCTCGAGCCACTTGACGTTCTTCACGTCCAAGTGGTTGGTAGGCTCGTCGAGAAGCAGGATATCGGGAGCCTCGAAGACAGCACGGCAAAGAGCCAACTTCATCTTCCAACCACCAGACAGGGCAGAGATCTCACCCTTGACCATGGCCTCGGTGAAGCCGAATTCGTTGAGCTTGGCCTCGACGTCGGCCTGGGAGGTCTCGACACCGGCATCGGCAAGCTTCTTCATGGTCCACTCAATGGTGGTCATCTCAGTGTCAGCAGAGTCCAGGTCGTGCTCGACGAAGACGGTCTTGACCTCGGACTGCTTGGGGAAACCCTCAACCTGCTCGTTGTTGATGGCACGCATGAGAGTAGACTTTCCGGAACCGTTGGGACCGCAAAGACCGTAGCGCTGGCCACGCTTGAGGCGGAGGTGGGTCTGGTTGAGAAGAATCTTGGCACCGTAGGCAAGGGAGAAGGTGCAGTTGCAAAGGTCCTCACCCTCCTCATCATCGGGGTCAACCTCCTCCTCCTCGGCGGCACCGGGAGCGGCGCGCTTGCGGAAGTCGTCAACGACCTTCTGGGCATCATCATCACCGACAACGACGGCGATGTAGGGCTTGAGGGCCTCAGTCCAGACGGCGGACTCCATCTCCTTCTCGTCGATGAGCTGACCGGCGATGTTGGAGGCGTACTGGAGGACAATGTCGAGCTTATCGGCCTTGGCCTTGGACTTGGAGGGGATGGACTCCTTGAGCTTGGGGAGGACAACCTCCAAGTCGGAGTCGTGGCGAACCTCGGGGATCTTGCCGTCAACAACGTTACCGACACGGATGATGGTGTCGAGGGCCTGCTTGGTCTTCTCACGGGCCTCGGGGTCGGCCAAGTTGTCGTAGTTCTTCTGGAGACCAGGCATCATCTTGGGCAAGAAGGGAGCGACAATGTTCGGGTCGTCGACAAGCTTGCACATGTTGTCGACAATGACGGCGGACTTACGCTTGATGGCAGTCTCACGCTCGGCGAGACCACGGTCAAGCAGGGGAACCATGAGGGCAAGAGTGGGCTCCTGGACCTCAGTGACGAAAGTGGTGGCACCGAGCAAGTGAACGGTCTCGGGGACGTTCTCGGGCTTGGCGATACACTTGATAAGCTCGGGAATGAAGCGCTCGATATCACGGTTGACAATGAGCTGGCAGATGGCCTCCATGGTCTTGTAGGCACGCTCCTTGACCTCCTTCTTGGTATCCCACATGGACTCGGAGACGACGGGGATCAAGTCGGGGACGCGGAAGCCGACCTGGGCGGGGGCGGTGCGGATGACAGTCTCGAGGACATCGAGAGCAGCCATCTTCTCCTGCCACTTCTGGGCCTCGAGGAGGGACTTCTTGACAGGGGCGAAGACACCCTTGACGGCGTTGGGGTTGATGGCCTCTGCGATGGCAAGAGCAGCGGCGGTGGCGGCGTTCTTCACACCGGTGATCTTGTCACCAGCGGCGGCAAGGACATCGGGGAGGAGAGCGACGAGGAGGGGCTCGACGTGAGCGGAGACCTCGGAGTGCTGAGCAATAGCGGTGATGGCGACAGCGGCCTTCTCACGGGCAGCGGCATCCTTCTTGTTGTTGAACAGCTTGCGGATAGACTCGATGGTCCTGCGGGGAAAATCCTTGTCAGCGCTGATGCTGCAGAAAAAAAAATGTGTGTGAGCCGAAAATAACTCGCCGCTGAGTGGCCAGCGTGGCTGGTCGCTCAGCGTCGCAGCGGGTCGGTGCGAAAGCCGCCCGAAGAGGCGAGGGGAACAAGAAAAAAATAATCCCGTTTTTTTTTTTTTTTTGGAGAAATTCCCAAGGCCGTGGACACGGTCGCTTGAGGCAAAATCTCACTCCCCCCAAGGCAACGTTGCGGTGTAGCTGGCAGTGAATATGACAGTAGTGACAACTTACTTGGTGGGAACATGCTGATCCTCAATGCGGCCGTTCATGAAGGAAGCCAGGGAGCTGGAGGACTCCTTGATGTCGGCAGCCTCCTTGGAGACGGTGAGCTTCTGGAAAAGCTCGTCCAAAACCTTGACGGACTGGGCGTTCTCGGAAGACATTATGACGGTTGGTATTATGTCGATCGGGAGGGTGTTTGTTGAGATATTCGTGTGGGGAGAAAACTCGCGATTCTTGAACGTCTAAAGCGTCTAGATGCGAAGTCTATAACTCTATCGTGACCGGAAAAAGGACGATTGAGAGGTGTGGAAAGACCCGCGAGAAGAGACAAACGACTGGAGGATCGTAGTTCTTCTGCTCTACTGTGGCGATTCGTGGGTTGTGATAGTCTCTGAACTTCTTGCGAAGGCGGGGTTGATCTAGGCGAATATCGCACTTGATAAACCGTCGCAGACAGGACGTGTGAAGAAAATCAAATGATTGAGTGGAGATGCGTCTGGAGAAAGACGGATAACCAGGAGGAGAGAAGAAAGGGAACGGGAGGTTGGAGAGAGGAAGAGGTTCAAGAGGAGGAAGAGGAGGGAAAAAAAGATTGTGAAAAAGGGTGAGGGCGGCGGGCTGGGAGTTTTTAATGTCTAGCGCCAAAATTCAGGCCTGGCTTGTGTTATCGCTCTCTTCTTTTGCCCCCCCTCGCCTGGGTACCTAAGGTAAGGCCCCTCCCCCTCCAGTGCCTCCCCCTCCATTTGGTGCCTGGTCAAAAATGTTCAGCGCCTTACGCAGTGTGTAATTCCCCCCCCTTGTCCCGCCGCCCGCCCACCAAAAACTTTTTTTTATTTTTTTTCTCGCTCCTTCCGTCAGCTACCGTACCTTACGGTACCAACAGAAGTGGCAGAGAGTGTGCGCTGTGTGGCTCTGTGTGCTTCGGCGTGTCACTTCTGGCCCGGCGACGGCGACGCTAGCGGCAAGGGTAGCCCCACCACAGAAAAAAAAATCAGAAACTGCGGAAACCACCCCTCCTTCCTGCCTTCCTCCCTCCCCTCCATCCCCTCCATCCCTCCTTCCCTCCAAGACTTGTCCAAGTGTCTCCTTCGTGCCTGCCTCTTGCCTGCAATGAGGTACGATTACTTGGTGCTTGCCTCGCTGCCACCTGCCCTGTGCTTGTGTTGGGTACCTTGGTTGGGTGTCACTGCCCAGTGTTCCACCCCCCTGGCGACTCATGTCTTATCGGTTAACTCGCTTATCTGACCCCGCGCTAACCTCGAAAGGGTTATCGAGAAGGGCGGTGAGAGGGAAAATGCCCGTTCATGCACCAATGCATTTTCAGCCATTTGTGAGGCCCACGGACACTTTGCCATTTGCCTTGGTTGACGACGTCTCTCTCTTTTTTTTTTTTTTTTTTTTTTTTCCTCGGGTGCTTGACCGCGGCACGGTGCTCAGGCCCAGTTCCTGACTCTGATATACGACAGTGGCTTCCATTCTGTTGAGCAGATAACACCTGGGTCCCCAGTCTCTCTTTCAGTCAGTGCAGATTCACCGATGCTGCCTCTTCAGAGGCCATGAAATAGAAAGGTGTTAACATGGCGCTTACTGTCTTTCCCCTACTGTGTAATTTGCAGAAGGTCCGGACTATTTTCACGGAGCAACCCTCCGAAATATTCCCTTGTGGTCAATTTCCTTTTCGCCTTGGTCATAGCAATCTCATATCGTCAAACCTCGGGCCATATCGGCACTGTTGTCTTCCAGCCTGGACGCCTTTCCTTCCTTCCACGTGTCTACCTCCCTATGTTACCATTCGCTATGGATACAGATTTGATATCAATGGAAGAAGTGTCGTCTGTACAGACACCCAAAGTTGCCCCACAGTGGCGTATACATCCACGTCGCTGCTAAACGACCATCAAGTTGCACCTCTAGTCAGCAATCTCACCTCCCGTCTCTCAAGCGAATGCCGGCTGCGTGGCTCAGTTCACGATAAGCCCTGCCTTATCCCGTGCGCTTAGCGTAGTATGGGGAAGAGGGTGAGAATCGAAGAGGACGAAGGAGGAAAGGGGGTGAGACGGGCATCGTCCATGTCAACCCCCCCCATTCCCTGTCGTTTCCAGGCCGTCTGAGTCGTCTCGGCCGGGGATGAACATCACATCCCATCCAAAGACCGCCAGACTGTACGGAGTACATATGCAGCGTGAGACGTCAGTTGCAATACATACACGTGTATCTTTACAGATACGTAGGTAAGTAGGCAAATAGGCAAGCACTCCAAAGTCTCGACGTCGCGTAATACCTAGTTTTCCGCGCCTCGACTTCGCCACCCCAATTCCCTTTTGCCTCGACGAGGCAGGCGCAATGTCCGAACTGCTACCTACTCCAGCGCATGGAAGCACATGCGAAGTACCCCGCTACGTACCTTTCCGTAGATTTTTGACAACCAGATCAGGGCAAGAAGGAAGGAGATTGACTTTCCCATGGGACCGTCCCTGATTATCCGGTAAAAAAAAGTTCTCTTGTTACAAAACACGCCGAAGTCTTAGCAGGGGGTGGTCATCCCATCCCCAGTTTCATCCGACATCTTCTTTTGTTTCCTTCTAGGTAATCTTCCTCGTCTTTTCACTCTTCTCTTTGGCATGGAAGCCGGGCTCTGGCTTCGCTGGCGTTCCGGGCCACTCGGATCGTCCCTTTTTGCCACGGCCTGCCCGATTCGACCTTGATTCAATGAGACGCCGGCCACTACGCAGTAGGTCCGAGTCCATCTGGATCTTTGTCCGCCCCCCAACGCCTCCCAGAGAGAGAGAGAGAGAGAGAGAGAGCGGATTAGCGGAAAGAAGTCCTTGGAAGGCTGAGGTCGCTACAATTAGACAGTGCTGAGACTGACTGGCTGTCTGGACCAGGCTGCGAAGCATGCAGGAGGTCCAGACCTCCGAGGCTGGACGGATCGATAATCTGCACTCCTGTCCTCCCGCACTTGACGGTGAACGTCGTCAATAATGTGCCCTTAGCTTGCAGATACTTGGAGTTGCCTATGATTCAATACTATGGTACCCAAACATTTCGTCACCGCTCTTCTAGCATCAGAAAACGGTACCATTGGAAAGAACCTACAACTCTTAACAATTTCAAAGGTGGTTTTCCCACAGGAGAGACGCAAACAACCCGATTAGCCGTCAGCCGTCCTCCCCCTCCACTTCGATGCCGTTGATATTGAGCTTCATAGCTTCTGTTATCTTTTCTTATCGATACGTTCAGGCCACCATCTCATCACGATTGATGGCGGGGTGATAAGCCGTTGATTGCGATTGCGGCGTTGCGCTCCCTCACCACTCCACAAAATCGTGGGGCCCCGTAGAATTTTCTCTCGGTCCTTCACCAAGCCCGTCATCTCCTTAGCCCGGGCAACGACCACCAAAACCACTGCAGGGGTCGCACGCCCTCCCGCTTTCTTGACCGCCTGATGGCCTGGCTTTTGCTCGTGGTGGTAGATATATACGGTCGTCAATGTTGCGAGATATCTTTCACTTCAAACAACAGAGACCCGAACATTGGGCGTTGAAAGCCTCGAATGGTTTGATGGCTTTTCACATGCTTGAATGTTTACCCTGCTCCTGCCAAAAACTTTTTTCTAAACCTGTCCCTACCGTAAGGTAGGTACGTTACTCACCAGGTACCTCCTGCCTAAGGCCAAAAGTGACATTAGACGTCAATTTTTGCCGACCCACTACCTACTCCCCTCGGCTTTTATTCGGGTGTTATCACCGATATGCCAATCCCCGATTGGCTGGCTCCCTCTCAGAGACCAATCCAGGTCCTGCAGTGACGTTGATGTCGCGAACTGCCCTCCATCCACGCGGCATGGCCGACAAAGTTTGGCGTCTGATGTCGCGGTGCAATCCGAAGACATCACACTTCTGAACTCTCGTGTCCCTTCTTGCGTCTCCCTTTTTGCTTTCATCGTATCTTCCGAGATGGTTAGGCCCGACCCGTCCTGGCCCAGCTCAGTGATGACATCCCTCAATCGCCGGGAAACAGCTCTGGCGACAGTACGGCACTCCCGCCCTTATTGATACACTGCTTACCTACTACTGCCAATACGTTGTTCCGGCCACGCGATAGCGTGGTATCACGAGAGTCAGTAACCTTCTCCTATCAAAACGGCAAGACGTCAATAACCTTACTCATACTTTGCGTTCGCAGTTCCGAAACCTGACGCCGACCCTGTTCTAAATCTCGATAACCGCCTCCTGTCACATTATCGCCGTCGAGACGACCGATGGCCCACCTGTCAGCGGGCCCGTCATTGTCTTGACTGCCTTGTTTCTCCTACAGCATATTACAGAGCTTGCGTCTACTTTTGGAGTCTCGTAGCCCCCGATAACTGGAAAATGTCCTACCCAGCGGTTGCATACCAAAAGCACAGCCATCTGAGGCCTTGACTACCTTCGCAACATGGCCACCGATCGATGCTATACAGATAAATACCGAAGAGGATGGGAGACTTCCGCACGTCTAATTCAGGTCTAGGTTACGTGATGACTGGCTAGGCTCATAGAGCATTGCACATGCTCACCGTAACTAGGTAAAGCACCCACGTTGCATTAGGTTTTGCTGCGAGGAGAGAGTCACTACATATGATAGGCTTCTCCCCGGTGATGCCGTTAAATGTCACTATCATGCCTTTTGGGATTGAGGCTGAGGGATAAGCCAGAACAAGGTAACATAACTGTCTGCTGAACTAAATGTAGACTCGGTGGCCTGCATAGATCCTGATGACCTCCTTATATATGCCTTGACCGTTTCATGACGTGCAGAGAAGAGTCTACGTGTTGCCCGTGTCTTCCAAGATCCCATCTGCAGCACCCTGATGTTAACAACTCAACTCCGGGCCGACATTGCGGCCCCACCTCGCCGCAGAATGCGGAATCTCAACCTAGCCCCATCAGGCCGTGGCAAACGAGACTTCCATTGTCGTTTCCAACAATATCATCTAAGAAGCATTGAGTCAGCGAACACTTTCTGTCAAGTCTTGAAAAAATCACCTACTCAGATTGATAGACGTCCAGCTCCATCTACCATAGCAATTTTCGCATTTGCATTTCAAAGTGAGCCCGTCAATCGAACAGGTTCTTGCCGAGCAGCTCTCCGCGTACCGTCCTCTGGGCATCGAAAGTCGACATCATTAGCTTCGAGAGAACACAATGTCTTGCGACTTTATAGCATGTGGGTTCGCTGCCAGTCAATGGCTTACCTTGCGCGACCCTCAAGGTTGCCACAAGAATTTGCCAGGCAGAGGTTCAAGTTGAGATGGCCTATCTTCTCAAAGCCCAGGTGATCACGGCACGTTGCGTACAACAAGGTGAAGTAGCGCGGATTGATCGTAAACGAGTGACAGGTGGCTGAGGCTCCGCCCCGGAGTGATTCGATATCCTTAGGGGAGTTGTCGGTTGGAGTGACTTGCAGTTGCGTCGTATTTGCGCGCCTGATTGCGATGCCTGCTGTGGCAGTGAAGGTGAGGGACATCGCCGCCGCAAACCTGATGAGGTGAGCGACGCGCATCCTGAAGAAGAAGAAGAAGAAGAAGAAGAAGAAGAAGAAGAAGAAGAAGAAGAAGAAGAAGAAGAAGAATGGAGTCTGAGTTTGCCAGATTTGTGTTCTTGAGAGAGAAGACTCTGCAGTCAAAGGAAGATGACATCTGGACTACAACTATTCGTGGAGTGCCGAGTTCTTAAATGTTCAACTGATGGAGCGATGATCATGAGCCTCGTCTCGTGTGAGCAAACCAAGAAGCCTCGCCGGAATAGACGTCGCAACGTCGTGAACAGGGCTAACGGCAATTCTCATTCAATCTGTTCAGAACTTCGATTCGGCTCAGTTGCGGACCGGGGCATCCAGCTGGTCTAATTGGCGCGCTGAACACATTGAGGTTGATTGCAGGTCTTGGATACAAACGTGCACGGCAAACCGCACCACGGCGTGGTCGACACAATACGAAGTTGCTTCTCAACCTACCTTGGGCACTGCTACAATGGCTACTGACCCAAGGTTGCCAGTTGTTCGGACTTTACCCCATTTTACAATTTCTTTGCGGGACATTCTGCCTCAAGAATACCATCCTCCACAACGCCAGGCTCACGTGTCCCAGTCCTTCCGCCAGACGAACCTCACATGTTGGTCTCAGCCGACTGGACAGATGTCTCTGCAATAATCGGAGTGTAGACTCATTTGATTCTCAAGCATTGTCCCGGGGCATGATGCATTCACTCAATCTGGATGTTTGAGTTACACAGTCAGATTGAACAAACAGGATGTTCTAATGTAAAGCCGATGATTCATTTTCAGTCCCTATCCTTGGAGGGTTACACACGACTATGATGCTGCTCGCAAAGGCATTGTCCATGGGGAACGAATCTCTCCATTGTTTATAGAGGCCCCCCTTGCTTAGCGGCTTGAAAGGGACGTCGCTGAGCAGCCGCTTGTACAAACATTATTCAAGGGATCATTGATGAGGCGAGCCTTGACGCATTATCCTCGATTGACTCACATGTCTTCCTGCCCTTGTCCAAGGAGTCTTGACAAGATGTTGTTTCCATTCTGGAACGATGTTCCGAAAACTGAAATACCGAGGTCCAGGATTAAACCAACTCGAATAAATGTACATCACTCAACATGTCAAGAACTTGACGGGCCCCAATCTTTTCCGGGCTTACTCTTTCTTGTTTCTCGTTTCCTCATTTCCTCACCAGGGACGACACAATGGCTGGCGTTAGCTCCGAATCGAGCCTCTGGGCGATACGGTATCCCAACTGGGATACAACTAGGGAAGCCTTCGAGGATGACAAAACCCCAGTACCGAAACCGCCATCCGTAGCAATCGACTGGCTTTTCTTCAGCGAGACTTTTCAAATGAGAGCCCTTGGGGGGCTGCGTATGCCAGAATACTGGGCCCTGCAAGACATCGACGCATATGGACCAACCTACCGCGTATCGGACGTGGCAGGTGCCATCGAAGACGAAAGCGATCCATTCATTGATGCCGATCCACGCGAGAAACTGTCAAACTTTATGGAAGGTTTGACACTGTATCCGTACGTATCTTGGGCAACCAGTGACTTTGTCGAGGTGGACGAAACGAAGTGGTTCAAGATCTTCCGAAGGGAGAGATGGTCGAGTTACAAGCACCCCGACCCCAACGGGCTATCGATCGATATCGACGACGACGCAACCTGGGCCAAAATAAGCAGAGTCATCGAGCTCGCAAATAGAATTCTGAAAGAAGCAGTCAGTCATGAATGGTGTGTTCCCACTTTACACGTACGAACAGAATCAGAGGCCTTTGTCCTCCGGTTGGAGAAAGACTTGTAGCACATCTGCATTTCACTGACGCTTGATATCCGCTAGGCTGGCAAGTTTTCTAAAGGAGGATTCCCGTGAAGTTCGACGGGATGTAATGGTAGGGTCAAAACATCAGGCCCCTCGGAAGGGTACCATCGTCCGCGTCAAGCCGGTCAGCCCCGAATCCCGTCTTAGTCCAACAGAAGCTCGAAAGGTTCTTGACGACATCGCCGACACTTTCTTTTGGGGATTCTATCTTAGAGAGGAATGGCCTTCAGCTATTGGATTGACAACAAAGCTCATTGACAAGAACGGGAGGCAGCTCAAGTGGATGCGTGTTGGTATCGAGTATTTCCAGCCGATATTCCAAAACATGATGTTCCAGGACCCTGAAGGCCGCCAGGCAACGTTTCTGGTGACCAAGACTGTGAGTTAGATCTCCATTCCAATCTTCCTCTAATGTTAATAGGTATTGACTAGTTTCTGCTTTGGCTAGATACTGCATGAATTAATGGTATTATGCCAAGATCTTCTTCTGCCGAGGTAACTTCACTCAACATGGAAAATATAGCATGGTATATCTGGCCACATGCACAGATCGTATCAAGAAAAGCATCCCGAGGAGCCGCTCATGGCGACCGAAGTTGTAAGTGAAATTTAACACCTCTGTCGCGCAAACTCTTGCTTATGTGGTCGCGAGTAAAGTTTTGGGACGAAGAGAAGTATGCAGAGGCGGGCATTTCTTGGGAAATGTCATTCTTTGGATTTTCCTTGAAGGACGTCTCCGGCGGTCCCCAAAAGGCTGGTCATGCCCTCTTCGGCATACGTGCCCCTTGGCCAGCTTTCTGCGTGTCAAGCGTCGGTCAGATGGATACCTACGACAAAGGGCCTCTCACGGAAGCATTTCGGGAACATCGGCCCGGCATACCTGCCATCGTCCCTTGCGCGATGACAACTTCTGACTTCTGGGAGACGCATGTGCCAAAATACGGATACAAGGCACTGAGATACAAGGGGGTCTGTGTTTCTGAACGGGTTTGGGAGAGCCATTATCAAGACGCCGCACGAACCTCACGAGCCAAGATTCTTGACCCCCCTTATTCGGAATACGGTCGCCTCGATCATAGTATGAGAATGATTTCTCAGCGCTTGAGACTTAGACGATTGGAGCTCCGAAGGCTGAGGCCATGGTACAAGGAAGAATACACCAAATGGCATGCTACGATATATGCCGAGACTCAACTGCGATGCAAATTGGCTGAAATTGGGTCTTCGTCTAAATCCCATCACGACACACACGAATCCGATGTTCGGCACCAGCTCAAGATCGTCTTGTGGCCATATAACCATAGTCTTGATGTTGCCAAATTCAAGATTCGACACAAAACGACATCGAGGTTCCTCTACCACGCCTACGCATATCTGTGGTTGGCAACGCTGCCCGTCAGGAAGAAGCCTACGCCATCCGGTCGTCCGACCTCAAGGCCACTGCATCCCGAAAGACTGAGCATACCCAAAGCTGCTGGAGGCCAGGAGCTCATTGACCTTGCTACTAATCAGGGAAAAAGAACATCAGTAGCGACGGAAACGTACCTACACAACTCCGATACCCCAAGCCACAACAAAGAGCTGTGCATGGAAAACGCCAAACTGTCGTTTTTACGATGGAAAGTTCTCGGAAATGTGTCACCTGAGGTGGCTAAAGGTTTCGAGTATGACTGGCGTGATATAAGGAGAATGATGGATCAATCCCCCTATGACCATGGGTGGTTAACTTACAATTACCGAGACTTGCCCACCCACGTCACTCAAGAGACGCATTGCCCTATCGGAGCATCGCAGGTTCAAGGACTTCCCTCGAAGAGGGTTGACCTTGACGACGCCGATCTTCCATCCTGGGCTGTCGCGAGACCGGTGATCGCTCAAGTGCCGGTCCCGTCGCGAGGCAAATCTGCTGAGATCACCCCGCCGCTTCGCCACTACCATGTTGGCGAAATTGGTGATCATCAACGCGTCGGTCGCGGAGTCAAGTGGTTTGTCCACAAAGCCGACGGCGATGACAGGCATTTGATCTACGACTTCAGTGGGATATTGTCGTCGGAATATGGGTGGGATGCTGCAACTCGCGAGAAACTGACAATGAGGCCAGATTCCTCCAGTCCTGTCCTGAATAGAGTGCTTCGCACAGGAGACATGAACGAGAAGGTCCGTGAATTGTGTTTGAAAAATGGGCCCATTGGACAAGTGATGCGGCTCATGCGCACGGAAGATATCAGACTGGCTTACAACAGAGACCGCTTGTCATGTGTAGCCTTGGGTAACCACGTTTTTGATCTGACGTGTGATCTGATAAGTAAGTTTATTCTTGGCTTGGAATTCTCGAGACTTGCTCATAGGCTCGTATGCTGATCTTTCAGACTTCCAACTGGCAGAACACATGCAACCTTTACTGGTGATTATTAAGCAAAAACGACAGGAAAATCCTCTCCTCAGGGCAGTCAGTCTAGGATATAATCCTGATGTTATCGTCAACTTCCTTCGGCTTTATCAGATTGGGATCAGAACGCGAGAGCTTGAGAGGTACAGCGTTTACCGATTACGCCATTTCACATTGAACGAAGTCAAGTGGCACGTTTACCCAGAGACAGGGATCTACACCATCTTCAAAGGGCATTCGGTAATAGATCTTACCGGTAAGTTCGGTACAGGTTCAAAGACTCAGGTCGAGTACTCAATGCTGATCAAACAGACTTCATGAAATTTCATCCTGGTGGTATGGAGATTCTGCAGAGCGTCGCCGGGAAAGACTGTACACGTGAATTCAAGCAGTACCATCAAGTCCCGACGGGTTTCCTTGGTGTCACTACACATGTCTATTTCGAAAGGCTGCAAGTTGGTAAGATTGTCCCTGAGCAAAGCACAGGCGTTATATCTCCGGATCAAATTGTAATTCGAAATCAAGTCTTCAGCCGAAAGGGTAAGCACAGAAAACGTTTCCGGACTAAAGATGAAGTTCCTACTGACAGTAGTCGCTTAGCGGATCTTTCAAGGCTGTCAGGTACCGCTTTAGACGGGTTAAGGGGTCTCCTGGCATCCGAAGAACTTGAAGAATACTGGGGAAAGGATGTGACGGCCCAGATGGACACAGCAAGCCCGCCAAAAATACTTTGCAGACTGTTTGATACAAAATGGCTTGTTGTCGCCAAGGTTGTCGCGCCAATAGACACACTGCCTTTTATGGACGATCAAATGTTGGCGCGCATGGACGGCAAAGTTGAGCCCTGGGGCTTCCGTGAATCCTACGTTTCTGACAGCAAGTACATATACAACTTGACTTGTGAGTATTTCCGTCGGCACTAATTGTCTGCGCGTTTGACTAAACTCCACCAGCATACCTCAGATACGGAAAACCTGACGGGTACAATGAGCTTTTGAAACCTCGTGCCGGAACAACGCTCTCCAACTCATTACGAGACCAAGAACTGAAGCGAAGGCTGTGGTCAGACTTCCAGTATCGAATTATAGCACAGCATGGTCCGAATCAAGATGCTGATTTCGATTGGAAAAGGTCCTTCAGGCCGATCTCCGAAGATGTGCCTGACTTGGAAGGTGATGAAACTTCGAAAGTCACACCTGCTATGTCATTTGCTCAAGCTGCTGAAAAGGGCAATGCGAATCGTGCTTCAGACCAGATTGTCCAACCAATCCAGAGCGTGGCCGGCACGAAACGCAAGCATAATGGGCAGCTTAAGGTACAGGAAAAGAGCATCAAGGCTGCTACTACAAGCCGTTTTGCACTGCCAGAACAAGTAGCTGCAGGCGTGAAACGGAAGAGCTCGCCGACTCCGGTCCGGCCGTACAAGAAGGTAGTCAAAGAATCTCGTGGCTCTGCTGATGGTCATTCGTCTGGGATTGAAGGCTCAAGCAGAACAAGTTCAAGGGGAACAGAGAAGCCGAGGCAAGAATGGGAGTGGAAGGACTTGTACATATATCGATGATGATGGCAAAGACGCGTGTGGAACATTGAGGCTATTGATGAGGGAGCAGAATTGATCTGAATGATGAATCGGTAGAAGGTTGTTGAGTGTGTATTCGAGATTTCATGACGCACCTTTGTGTTCGAACTTAAGGTTGTTCATCTTCCAGACATAATTGCCCGCATGAAAGCCGGACAGTCATGTCCCCCGCCTCGCGAGAAATGTCAAAATCTGCCACATCAGAATACGGTGCCGAATTCCAACACCTCTACAACGACCATCGCCTGACATTGGCATTGCTGGGATGTTCTAAGAGCACTAATAAAAAGCTGCTTCACGTTCAATATCTTACATGAGGTTGCGTACCAGACCTTGGCCCTACCAGATCCATGGTCTCAGCAGATAGTTCCTCTTCCACTCTGGGCTTTGTGCGTCTCGCAAGTCAGTTCCGGCTACCTACCATGCCCATGATTCCTTCATGACACATTTAGAATGATCCGAAGCATTTGCAATTCATTGTTCTGGAAACATAGCAGAGATACGCAGTGCCATGTCGCTGAATCCGGAAAGGGACCAGGACCCCGGCCACGCATCCCATCGGCGGGGACACAAAGGAACAGGAAGCCCACGTTGACCCCTTGCCGAAAGGTTCATTGAACAGCTCTTTGCGCCCAACACCAAGGTGTCATGAATCCTTCGGCTTTTGCTCATCTTTTTTCAGTTACAATGCTGAACGTAATCCAACATTGTACTGCTCGACTGTTTTCAGTCATTTGAGAGGCGTTTGTGTGCCTCGCTTGTCTTTCCATTCCAATCCGATCTACCAAAAGACTTGATCTCTATTCTGAGTTGCAAGGCTCTCACTCAACCGCTCGACTTACTTTTCCACTACCTGCTCAATACTCGAATCTGTCTTGAACTCAGACGCAGACTGGTCTCCGGCATCACTCATTCTATCAGAGACTGAACATCCCCAGAATGCCTGACTCTTCAGAAAGTTGCTGGGAAAGGTATTATGGCGTTGGCGAGACACGCCCGCTGCGACAGAATGGCCTATCATGGATGGACCCAATCTTCCCATCTTTTGACCCGCAGACACTCGAGATCATCGAACCACACTCTGACATAATTCCACAACCGTCTCCTCCCGAGCTGGACGATCTCCTCCTCTCGGAGCGACAGCAACTTTCAAGTCTCTCGGGGTTGCGAACCTGGGAAGCTGCGGTACTGGCAAAGACGGAAGCCTATACTGCAACGGGCGAGAGGCAAGCAATGAATAGCAACGAAATACAAGTCGACGAGTCGTCTTGGCTGCCTGTTTGGTCAAGGGACCGTTGGATGATTGACTTCATTGCGCCTCCCAGTTCGTCCACCAATTGGTCTGGATCGCGTCTCTGGAGCGCGCACGATCCGATCATCTGGGGCGTTCTTAAAAAGGCGATACAAATTGCTGATAACATCGTGCGGAATTCCCTCGAAGGAGACTGGTAATTACACGTTCCAAAAAGACTTGACATCATACTGTAGACAAGAGCAAGGTAGGGTGTGAATCAAGACAGAGCTAACATTGTGCGTTTCATTTCAGGCTACAATCTCTGCTCATCCCGGAAAACCTGGAGAGCCATGAAACGACACTTCTGTCAGGTTCGAGTAAGGTCGGCAAAATCTGGAGAATGAAATCATCTCCCATCATTCGCAAACCTGCGAAAGAACTGATCCAGCTGCTGTCCTCGCCTTCCCTTTTGAATAGAATATTTTGGACTTTCAACGACAAAACAACCTTGAACTCATATGTGCCGGACGGAATCATCAAGGGATTGACGGCACCATACGATTTATCAGAAGGGCCGATCACGGTCTTCGTCAACATTTCTGGGATAAAGACGCTTCTGGACGCAAACGCCACTCAATCTTCCAAGAGTGCGGCGCTGGTGTGTCTTGCAGACACTGTGAGTCTGCGATCTCGCGAGTCTTTTACTTGCTACTTACTAATGCGCTCCTTTGTACAGCTAATTCACGAACTCATGGTAACCCCACACCGATTTTGGGTGTTTTTCCTGAGGACACCTGTATCAGAATCGACTAACGCTGGGACACCCTTGTTATAGCATGTGATCGGTTTTCAGAACTTGAGCAGTGAGGTCCTGCTACAAAAACTAGGAGTCCCGCTTCACGGTTTTGAGATCGTAAGTAACCTGAATATTCTACTCGCTAGATCTGCTGATAAAGATTAATTTTTGCCAGTTCGGCCCACAGGAACACCAGTGCGAGCTCGGGTGGTCATTTGAACAACATGCATTTGGGGGCACTGTGTTTGGACTTATCCCCAAACGCGATAGAAACTTACTCAGCATAAACTATGCGCCATTGATTCTATCCATCAACAGGTTCCCTCATGTATCTGATCCTACACTTACCTATGACTTCCTTTTGGATAGCCCCACCATCAAAACGAGTTGGCCTCTGCCATCACTTTGGCACACTTCCCTTTCTTCCGAGGCTTTCTGGACTCAAATCGTTTCCAAGTATGGTTATTCAAGCCTGAAGGCACCCAAAATGCTCGAGGTCACGAGAGAGAACGGAAATCGAGGCTTTTACACACCTTGGATTTGGCCTATCGAAAAGTCGGCTTGGTTCAAGGAAGGCTTCGTCCCTCAAAATTTCCAGGCTGATGAGCTCAAGATGTCAGCGAGGAGTTTGCACAGCCGGCGGCTCAAGTATCAGAGAATGCGTCCGTGGTTCAAAGACACATTCGCAATGTGGCAGATGACGCCTTACAGCCAGGTCGATCCTCGACACAGACTTTCATGTCTAACAATTACGCTAGCTCGCAGGAACCAACGTGATGAACTTGACACGGATCGTCTAGTTGATTTATTGACTCACCCGCTATGCGTGGGTTATAACCAATACGGCGTACTCGAATATGAAGTTCTTCAACGAAACTTTCAAGCTCGCATTCATGATGAGAATAAGACGCAGTGGTTCTGGCGGGCCATAGGGTTTCTCTTGCGAGCCTCGCTGCCTGCACGAGCAGAGGAAGTCGTACCGGCGAAACAGCCAAAACGACTACTATCGAACCCTTGGACTATCTCCCAAAGTCTCCCGCTCAGCCAGTCAACAAAGGACGCCATCCAGGCACAGATTAAAACAGCATGTGCGGAAAGATGGTTCTACCCACCGTTCAAGTTAGCAAGGCGACACATGCAAGATCCCAACGACCCATATTTGGCACGCAGTGATCGCCACAGTAACATTGATCTAGCAGAGACCGCATTCAATACATACACGTCACTCTGCATAGAGCCAGCCGGTTTGCGAGACGCCTTTGCAGCCGAATGCTCAAGCTTAAGAGCCCAATTGGATGCCGACTTTGCAAACGGCTACACCTCGTGGCTTGACTTCCGTTTTCAAGTGCCTCAATACCCTGGGCAAACCTACGATCGTAGGACACTTTCACTATTGGACTTTCATCGTTCAGGTGCAAATCCTGGGAACTCTACAGACAAGGACAGTGCAGACAGAGCTGCCGAGATATTCCACGGAGAAGACCCGGCAAAACACCCCTCCCTAGACTTGCCGGCTTTTGCGAAGGCTGGCATCGTCACTGTACCTTCAAAGCAGGGTGAGAGTCATCAACGATATCAGCTACCATACTACACAGTGGCTGAGCTGTACGATCACGCGAAAGTACTCGGAGATGAGCTGATTCTGGTCGAGAATGGGCACCACCTGGATGTTCACAAATGTTCTGCCATCTGTCGATCGCTCGAGCTTGATGAGGACGAACTGCCTGAGTTCACCAAGCCCACTTTCTACGGCACTCAGTTGACTGATTACGGAGTGGAATGTCTCTACGAAGCTGACATACTTTCCTTGCCCTTGGGGCGAGTGGTTCGCATCTTGCGGGAAGATGACATTGCTCAGTGTGATGGAACCGGTGGGGATCCGTTATGGATCCGCATACACAACAGCGTTTTTGATATCACTCGTGCGTATGACTGCTGACACAACGCATATTGATAACCCGCTGACATCGGACAGACTTGAAATGCTTATCAGAGCCGGCACTACGGAGGCTCTTGGCGAGTAACCCAAGTGGAGATCCATCTCTTGAATTGCTGCAAGATGGGTACTCTCTTGACGAGATCAAGAAGTCTCTTAGACCGTGGCGGGTTGGCATGCTAGCCAAAGCTCCAAACGTAGTTGCCGACAGGCATTCTGTCAGAACCTTCACGCCCCGATCACTCAGAAGACACGAGTTCAGAGAGACAGGGATGTATGTTGCGATTGAGAACAAGGTTTACAACATCACTGGTAAGTGAAAAGATGGCTAAGGCTAAAGAACTAAGAGGGTAATGACTGATCATATGGCAGACTATGCCGAAACACATCCAGGGGGGCTCCAGTGTTTGGTCGAAAATGGTGGACGAGACATTACAGATCTCTTCAATAAGTACCACCAAACGAATCGCAACCGGGTTCTCAAAGGCTTGCAGGAGTTGTACATTGGCAATTTGATCGAGCAGCGACAAGAATATGCAGATGATGATGTGCAAAGTCTTGTTGATGACAGGCCTGTGCTTCCACATGAAATCAGATTCGGCAGGGAGGTCTACTCGGTGGATGGTGAGCTTGAATGATATCGTTACGAAATCAGGCTTTTGAAAATATGCTGACTTCCTGATGGGGCAGCTCTCCAAGACTCAGAGGAGCATGAAAAGTTCCCCGACCTTGCAGATTCTCTTTCTCCCTACCTCGGACTCGATGCCACGGAGGCTCTGCAAGCAGAAGAGTATGAGGACGGGCCCCTCATGCGCTTTGCTTGTCTCAGGGGCTACATTGTAGCAACAGTCGAGGAAATAGGCTACAGTCTTCCAGAAATCGATTTAGAGGAACTCAGAATGTTCGATGGACATACCGACGAGGGCCGTGATATCCAATACGACGCATTCGTGGCTTCAGATGGCTTCGCCTACAATTTAACAGGTGAGTATACTTTGTACTATTCTGTCTCTAAATCTACCTCACAAGAGTCTTACTGGTGAAAACCCAGCTGCGATGCTTTACGGATCATGCAACCCCATCTACTCCAAGTTCAAACCCTTCCTCGGAGGTATCGTAGGGGATGAGGAGTTGAGAACGTACCTTGACACCCATTGCGAAAATCTCATATGTGCTGTTCTAGTACAGGAAAAAAACGAAGAGGATGGTAGGCGCGTTGTCAACTGGGATCCTAGGAAAAAGGTTGCTCGTGAGTATAGTCTTGCGATCAATCTTGGGTGAAATGTTATTGACCCCTTTTCTAGCCCGGTATAAGATGCCTATCTGGGCCAACCGCCCTCGAAAGGTTCCGAAACCACCGGCAGAAGACGAGATTGCTCCTCATATTGACACCATAGAAAAGACCAAAGAAGTCGCAAGAGAGGAGCAGTCCGAGAAGAAGGAAGTATTCGAGCCCACTCCGACGGCAACTTTTCTTCAAAACATGATCAATCAACTTGACGAGGTCAATCAGCCCAGCTTCGCTATGGAGCTCGAGGAGGAAGAATCTCGAACCAGCTGTAACAGAAACACTAAAGGCAAGGAACCGGAAAGTAAGGCAAGTAGTTCAAAGGCGCGACAATTGAGCAGATTGGAGGCCGATCTCAGACGTCGTAAGGACGAAAAGATCATGAGGGAGATAGCCCGAACATGGCAAGAGGTGATTGCTTCAGATGAATCAACTCTACCGGCTGCTTACCTGCCTCAGAACAGCGCCAAGGACACAGTTGGTAGTGCGCTTCAAGAGAAACAATCAGAGGAAGGAGAATGTAGTGCCCAACAAGATGCCGCTCCGCCCGGTATGTCGAGGAGAGCACTCGAGGTCATCAAAAAGCGCAAGCCTGTGTTTGAGATCGATGAGGGCCCCCCGAGGAAGCGACGATAGATACTGCTTTGCATCTACATGCCAAGCTTGCTTTAGTTTTTGACACACATTGCCGATATCTGAAGTATTCCTAGGTCTTTTTTGTTGTTGGCGCCGAAATGGAATTGGTTGTTTCCCTCATTGATCGAGTCTCGGATGACTATCTTCATTGCGTTCGGATGGTTGTGTACTTTACGACAGAGTTCCTTAAATAACCGCCAGTCTGAGAGAGCTGAACTCTCCGCACTCAGTTTTCGTAACAATATCCACTTTTTAAACTTAAATTACGGCAGACTGTAAGAGGCACTCCGCTAAAACACTTTTTTTATATATTAAAACAGAAATCGTATTTTATAATTACTTTACTACTTAGGATAAGGTCTAAACTAGTATAATAACTTATAAATAGTAGTTATAGAGATTTATAACTTAAGAAGTACTTTAATTTCGTAATATATTAAACCGTATAGTAATATATAAAATTACGTAATATTATACCTTAATATAAAAACTTTTCTTCTCTTTATAACTTTATTATAAAAGTAATTACTACTTTTTACTCTTTTATAAATAAAAATCACTTTTTATTTAAGTTATTAAACTAATAGCTCGCTTATAAATAAGGAATTAATATACTAGCGTCATAAGTTAATATACTAGCGTCGTTCTTATACTAACGTCGCTATTTTACTTTTTAATTAGTTTAAAAAAATAGTACTTTTTTATAAAAATAATAAGGGTAATTATATTAATATAGCTATTCTTACTATTCTCTCTAACTTAAGATCTAGTTTAAGATTTTTAAAAATAAGAATACTATTATAACTTACGTATTAATTTAGAACTATTATATTACTTATTTAAAATTTATAAATCTTAAATAAGCTAGTAATATAAGCTTTTATAAATCTTAAATAAATAAGGCTTTTTCTTACTATATACTTAAAATATATAGAAAATAGATTATAATAACGTTTACCTAACTACCTTTTTTAACGTAGTTATAATAATTTATTATTATTATAAACTATTTTTTACTAGCTCTGTTTTTTTTAAAACTAAACTATATTAGCTATTTATTTATATAATTCCCTATTATCCTTTTTTTATTAAAAACGCTAAATTAGCTCTTTATTTATTACTAAAATAAGCTCGATATTTAGTTTTAACTTAGTTAACTTATTTTTTTTATAAACTTAGTTAGTATTAACTTATTTTTATTTTTAAATAAGCGGCCTTATTTTTTACTATTTACGCCTTAGTTACTATAAGTAGTACGGGCTTAATTAGCTAACTAGCCTTTTTTAAATAAAGTTAGTTATAATAAAATAGGTTATATTATATTTTTTAGCTTATTACAGAGGGATATAGTAATCTTAAGGTCGAGGATCTAGTAATAGAGATCTAAAAAAGACGTTTTTTAAAAATATTACTAAGGGTATATTTCCTACTTATTAAAAGTAGCTAAATTTAATATTTTAGAGTAGATTTTATAGTAGTATAGGATACTTAGCTTAATTAAAATAATATAGTCTAGACTATAAGATTTAAAAAGATTTAAGAATAGCTTCTTATTAAATAATATTACTTTTTTTATAAACCGGCCTTACGTTCTAATTAAGATAAGATATTTTAAAAAAAGTATTATTTAAAGTTTATTTAAATACTTAAAACGAGTACTTATATACTCCCGGTTTATAAGTACCTCGTTTTCTATATAAGCTTAATAAAAATATAGCTCTTAATTATTAATTATATTTTATATAATATTAATAAGCTAATATAAATAACTAAGACTATTTAAAAAAAAACCTTTAATATTATTATTATTTAATTTAGTATTAAAAATAATATAAGTACTAAAGTTCTAGTATTTTTAGATAAAGTAACGGGCTTATTATATTTTTAAAAGTAAGTATATTATATAGAAGTACTAGAGGATTAGGTATTAATTATTAAACTTTTTATAAAACTTAATCTAGGCTTTTTTAAAAATATACTTAGTCTTAGTAAAACTAATAAGCTTTTATATTATAAAGACCTTATAATATATATAAAAGGGGGGCTTATTAATAAGTATATTAATATAGGCCTTATTTTTATTACTTAGCGTAGCTATTATTTATATTAATAATTAATACTTTTTATTATTAAACCTATTACTATTACTACTATAACTACGGTCCTTAACTTACTTTTACTTAGCTTTAAGTATAATATTAAAGTTAATATAATAAATATAAAGTTATTACTAAACGTCTAAGAACTACTTATTTAATATAGCCTTTATTTACTTATTATAGTTTATAATAATAATAATAGGGTAGTAAACTAAATATTAGTTTATAAGTTGGAGGATACTTATTAAAAAAAACTAAAAACCCTCTAATCTTTCGTTATTAATAAGGCCGAACGTAGTATTATAAATAGATCTAAGGTAGGTTTACTTAATAACTTAAAAAAGAGGGAGCTTAAAACGATTAATATTATAAGTATTATCGAAGCTAATTACTTTAAAGAATCGTTCTTATATTTAAAGATAATAAAAAAAGGTTTAAATAAGGTTAATAAGGTAGTTTAGCTCGTTATCTACTTATATATAAAATATCTTACTTATTAAATAACTTAATTAATACTATAATTAGCGAGTATTTAGCTAGTTTCTCTCGGTTTATACGAGCCCTAGTATTATAAATATCTTATTATATAAATAAGGACTTTAAGAACTACTCTTAAATAATAATACGCATATTACGAGCCGGAATCTTAACTTATTAGCTTATAGTTTTAATAATATTCTTAATTACTTTAATAAGCCTATAATATAAAAAGTATATAGAGGCTTTAAAGCTAGGGCTATAATTATATTATTTATACTAAAGGTCTAAATAATAATATAATAGCTACTTATTCTCTTTTTAAGCCTTAGTAATAACTTACTATTTATAACTATATTTATAAAACTTATATTATTAAATACTAGCGCTTTATATAGGCCTAGGCTTATTAAACTAATTATATTAAAAAGTATATTAAATAATTTAGCCTCGAGCTTTATACTTATTCCGCTTTATAATACTAAATTTATTAACTTTTATAAAGTTATTAACTTAGTTAAAAAGGGTATTATAAGTTTACTCTAAATCGTTAAGAATTAATAAGTTTAAGATTTTAGTTATAAAAAGAGAGGAAAATTAGTTATTTAGGATATAATAAGAAGTTATAGTTTAAAAAGACGTTTTATTTTAAGTAGAGGATAGCTACGGGGGTAAATAGGGTAATAAATTAACCTAAGGACCCTATATTTATTATTATTAATAGATATATTTTTGTTATTAAAATAGTATTATTATTAGGTATTAATTAGTTTTAATAACTTATTTAATAAGCTAAAGAGTATTACTAAACTACTTTATTATAAAATAAAAAGGTTATTAAGACTATTCGTTAGGGAGAGAGGGGTTATATTCTAAAAAAAGTTATAAAAAAGTAGTTTATTAAGTTTTAATTATTTTTTTTAAAAAATAGTAAGTAAAGTATAATATGAGTTTTATATTAAAGTAATTATTTATAAAAAGTTATATATTTTATAATATACTAACTAAGAGCTTAGTAATAATAAGAGGCTATAATTAATTAATAATTATTTTTATAGAGGGGAAAGTTTTTTAATAAAAGTATTATTTTAAAATTAGCTTTAGGGAACGTCTCTAACTTTAATTATAAAAACTATTATAAATAAATACTATAAATTAAATTTCGAGGTTTAATAATATAACCTAAGTATAAAAAGAGTAAAGGAATAAAGGCTTAGGATACTTTATAAGTATTTAGTAAAATCTAATTATACTAATAAATCTTTTTAAACTAATTAAAAAATAGAATAGTAACGTTAATATAAGAGCGACACTAATATATTAATTCATAACGCCGGTATATTAACTCTTTATAAATATTATAATATAAATTTATAATAACTTTTAATCTTTATATAAAACGTTACTAAATTAATTAACTTTATAATACCTCTTTATAAAACTATTTTAAAATAACTAATTAATAATAATACTTATATAAGCTCTACCCTTTTTATATAATAAGAACGTATAAACGTATAAGCCTCGATATTAATAAAATCTCTTTTTATAAGCTTAAAAGAGCGGGAACGAAGTATTTAATAAAAAAAAAGGAGCTAAAATAATTATTAATAATTACTATCTCTATTATATTATATAATATATTCTATTTTAAAAACGAACTTAATAGTTCTTAAATAATAACTTATATTAATATCTAAGTTATTAAGAAGTTTATTAAAAAGGTTTAGTTTAATTATTTTTTAATATTTACTTTATATTAAAATATAATATAATCTATTATTTTATATTTTATAATAAACTAGTAAATTCTTTTAATAGAGTGGATAGTATTTCTAACTAATATAGAAAATCCTTATGATATTTTAGAGTATTATAAAGTAGTATACGAAGCTATAAGTTTAAAAAGATTCCTTTTTAAAACTACGATCTTATATAAAAAAGATAATTACTAACTTTTTATTATTTTTTAAACTAGAATTAAGTTGCTAGTTATTAAACTATAGTTAATAAATAAGGGAAAAGGTTATATAAAGCTAATTATAACTAAAACTTTCCCTCCGATAGAGCAATTTGCCGGGGCCGTACTATATATTACGTATTAGGGAAAACTAGGTATATTACGCTCTATACCTAATTACTAATTAAAACTCCCGACCTTCCGCCGCCCGTCTAGAGGGCGAGCTATACCTACTCTAACGTATATAAGACCTCTTAGTACTAGCTTACGTAAGTAGCTAGATCCTATATTTATTTATATATTCTGCCTTTACTAGCTGCTCGGGCGGTTCTCAGTATCATTTACATAGTATTAATATATAATATTAATAAATATTTACACTATCTCGCTAAACTATTTTTTTAGATTTTCTAACTTTTTAACTTTCCCTCTTATAAAGTTCATAACTACGGATTATTAACGGCGATATTAGGCGCTCGACGCTACTACTTTATAAGCTTATTACGTACTTAGCTAAGTTAGCTACTTTTTTAAGTAATAGTAGCTTATAATAGTATAATATTAAAAATATCCTCGTTATTATTATTAAGAATAATACCGACCTTACTAATATTTTTAACTTTAACTTATATATATATATATATTCGTTACCTCGTTACTTTTATTAAAATTAAAAACGCTTCCCTCACTATTTATTATTATTACGCTATTATTATTATATTATTACTATTACTATTACTATCTAACCGTCTATCTTAAGTATACTTTATTAAAATACTAAGATATTACTAATAGCTCGTCGACCCTTAGGGCTTTTTTGATAACTAAAAGTTTAATCTTATAAGTATTATACTAAAGGACCCCGAGTTATAAAAAGACCGCTTTAATAAATACTATATTTATAATATTAATTTATAAAAACTAGATAAATATATTATAATAAGCGTCGCCCTTATTAACGCTTTTTTAATATAATAAAATAATATAAATAAGCTTAAACTTAATAATATAATTAAGAGCTTAGAAAGAGCGTAAGCGAGCGTATTAAATAGGAATATTAGTAAAGAGAGGTTATTATTAAATAAAATAAGAGGAAAAAATAAAAAGTAGTATTTAGCTATTAAAAAGGCGATTAATATACTATAGTAGCGGGGTTATTAGTATTTTAAGTTTAGTTAGTATTAATAGTTAGTAACGGCTACGGCCGGCTATAGTTAGTTATAAAGTTTTATTAAAGTATATAATAAAGATACTCGATATTAACCCTAATAGACCAGCTTGCCCATAAAGGCGAAGATGGCCCCTAATGAGGCGGACCGGACCCCAAAGGGCTAGATCCTATATTATATACTCTTTTTTATTAAGGGTTAAGGGACCCCTTATATATTCTCTTATATTTATAATATAGCCCGTATTAAAGGGATTTTTAGTTCTATAAAGTATAATTTCTAAGCTAGTATTAATATACTAGATTTTAATGTCCGTATTAGCCTAGCTATTTATAGCGTTCGTACTATTACTTAGCTAGATTCCGTATTACTAAAAAGTACTATACTACTCCTTAGGTATACTTACGTTAGCTACGATAACTAGGGCGTCGAGGGGGCCTGATCTATTAAGCCCCAGAGGGGGGGACCTATCGAGGGGCATTTTTAGTAAAGTAGGTTCTTAATAAGTAATAGTTTATATATTAATAAGTTTATTTAATAAGTTTGTTTAATAGGTTTATTTAATAAGTTTATTTAGTAAATTTATTTAGTTTAAATAGAGCTTTAGGTAATATTAAAAGTAATAAAGATAGAAAGAATCTTTACGAGCTTTGCTAAATATTAGCCCTTTTAGCCCTTTTTTTAAAAACCTCTACGTTGCTATTAAAGTTTAGAACTTCTATAGTTAAGGGCCGCTTCTAACCTTTACGGCCGACTTTTATTATTAACCTTTTTAACTAGCGCCGCTACGTAAAGGGTAGCTTACCTATTCCGAATTATATAACGGTTTTTATATTAAAATTATTATATTATATTAAGCGCGTACTTAGGGCATATTACGTATATTATATAGTTAAAAAGTATACTATATTATGTGATTTTTTTAAAAGCGTAATCCCGTTAAGGTCGATCTTTTACGCTTATAAAGCCGGAAAAAAACTACTACATAACTAAAACTTTAGACAAAACGACGTATAAAAATATTTTAAAAACACGGTTTTTAATAAGTATTAATATTAAATTAATAATAAAAATTAAGGAGGAATTACTAATTAAATAAAAAAAAAGATTATTAACAAAAGGTAAAGACTAAGAAAAAGGTTAAAAAAGATAAAAATAATAAAGAAAACGAGATTATAATAGTTTAATAAAAAGATAAAGTTTATAATAATAAATAACCTAGTATATTATAAAGATAAAAACGAGCATTCTCGTTAGTAAATAATTTAGAGTAAACTATAATTATATTTATAATTCCTCTTTATCCTTACTATCGCTCATAATTACGAAGCTATTGAATACTTTAAAATTAATTCTAAAGTCTTTTAATCTCTACTTAACTTATATAATACTATTCTATAGTTTATTAAATAAAATAACTTCTAGTTAAAGCTTATTACGTATATACTATTTTAAATAAATACGAAGATATTAATACGCTTTAAAATAAGGATAATTAGCCTTACTAAACTTCGTACTTTTAGCTAATATAATTAGAGAGCCTTTAATAATTAAAGTATAAATTTATAAAGTAGCTTTAAGAAGATATATGTCTAGATTATTACTATTTTAAATAGTATTTAATAATTATTAAACTTAGTCTTAGTTAATTAGTTATATAAAGTCTTATATAGTTCGTAACGTAAGTTAATAATATAGTTACTATAGCTAATTAGAAATAATATAAGGGTAACCTTTTAATAATAAACTCGATAAGAGTTCTAAATTTATATAAAGTTAATAAAATTAGAACGAATTAGTAATATATACATAAATAGAAATATAATTTAGTTAGAGAGTATATTTATATAAAATAGCCTTTAGAACTTAAGTAGTTAAAAATATTTTTATAAATATAAATATACTTATATATATAAAGATATATATTACTTATTTCCCTTTATAGTCCGGTCCGCCTTATTAGGGACTATCTTCGCCTTTATAGGCAAGCTAGTTTATTAGGGTTAATATTAAGTGTTTTTATTATATACTTTAATAAAACTTTATAACTAACTATAGCCGGCCGCAGCTATTACTAACTATTAATACTAACTAAACTTAAGATACTAATAACCCCACTACTATAGTATATTAATTACCCTCCGAATAGCTAAAAACTACCCCCTACTTTTTACTTTTTTTAATAGTACTAGATTTTTCTTTTTAATCCTTCCTATTTTATTCTTATATAGCAATTCTGAAATATTAATAATACTTAGGAGTCGGTTAGGTATTTCGAGGCTATTATATTATATAAGCTAAGTACTAATTATAATAATAACTACGTTAATATTTCTAATCTTTAAGTTAATAGTATTTAATCTATATTCTTTAGATAATCGTACTATAGTTCGGGGTCCTTTAGTATAATACTTATAGGATCGAATTTCTAGCCCTTAAAGTATCCTTATAAATTAACGAGTTAGTATCTTAGTATTTTAATAATATATATTTAAAATAGACGATTCGATAGTAATAATAATAGGGTAATAGCAATAGTAACAGGGCGATAGCGATAGTAATAGGGCGATAGTAATAAATAGTAAGAGAAGTAGCGTTTTTTAACTTTAATAAAAGAAACGAGGTAATAAACATATATATACGAGTTAAAGTTAAAAGTATTAGGGTAGATATCGCAAGGTTAGTATTATTCTTAATAATAATAACGAGGGTATCTCCGATACTATATTATTATAAACTATTATTACTTAAAAAAGTAGCTAACTTAGCTAGGTGCGCGGGCTTATAAGGTAGTAGCGTTAGGTACTTAATATTATTATTAATTATTCGTAGTTATGAATTTTATAAGAGGGAAAGTTAAAAAGGTAAAAAATCAAAGGAAATAGTTTATCGAAATAATAAGAATATTTATTAATACTATATATTAATACTATATAAATAATATTAAGAACCGCCCGAGTAGCTAGTAAAGGTAGAATAAAAAATAAATATATTACTTATTTATTAATATACTAATTTATTTTAATAAAAACGATTTTATTAACTCTTAATTTTAATATTATAAATACTTTTACTAAAGATTTAGTAATTACGGAATATAATTAGACTTTTTATTATAAAATACTATTATAAAAAGTAATAATAAATACTAAATATAAGAACGGTTTCTTTTCCTCGGTCTAAATAAACTCGTAATAATATAAATTCTTATTATTAAATAGTAATAAGATATTATATAAGTATATTCCGGGACGTATAAGTAAAAACCTCTATATAGAACTATATAATAAACTAGGAATAAGTATTAATACTAATATAGATCTTAAACTTAAATAGTAAAAGCTTATTATACGTATTTAAAAACTAAATATAATTTAGTTTAAGAATTATAAACCCTTTATAATAATACTTTATCTTACTTAACTAATCCTAGACTTATTATAAAAAGGCTTTATAATATATAAAGTAAAGTTTATCTTAGTTAATAATATAAGCTTATTAACGAACTTATATATAAAAATAGGAATTAATATACCGGCGTCGTAAATTAATATACTAACATCGCTCTTATATTAGTATTAGTATTTTACTTTTTAATTAGTTTAAAAAAAATTTATTAATATAGTTAGATTTTATTAGATATTTATAAAATATCCTAAGCTTTTATTTTTTATTTCTTTTATACTTAAATTATATTATTAAGCCTTAAAATCTAATTTATAATATTTATTTATAATAGTTTTTATAATTAAAATTAGAAACGTTCCCTAAGGCTAATTTTAAAATAATACTCCTATTAAAAGACTTCCCTCTTTATAAAAATAACTATTAATTAATTATAGCCTCTTATTATTATCTAGCTAATTATTATTATCTCTTTTTTTAAAAAGTAGTTATTTTAGTATTAACTAATTTTATAAAGTTAATAATCTTAATAAGTAGCGCGACCTTATTACTAAGTTCTTAATTAATATATTATAAAATACGCGACTTTTTATAAATAATTACTTTAATATAAAGCTTATATTATATTTTACTTACTATTTCTTTAAGGGAATAATAAAAACCTAGTAGACTACTCTTTTATAACTTTTTTTAAAACATAACCCCTCTCCCCTTAATAAATAATTTTAATAACCTTTTTATTTTATAATAGAGTAGTTTAGTAGTACTCTTTAATTTATTAAATAAGTTATTAAGATTAATTAATAATTAATAACGGTACTACTCCTATAATAAGAATATATTTATTAATAATAATAAATATAGGGTCCCTAAGTTAACTTATTATTTTATTTATTTTTATAACTATCCTTTATTTAAAATAAAGCGTTTTTTTAAAGTATAGCTTTTTATTATATTCTAAATAACTAATCCCCTTTTCTTTTTATAACTAAAATCCTAAACCTACTAATTCTTAATAATTTAGAATAAACTTATAATACCCTTTTTAATTAAGTTAATAACTTTATAAAAGTTAATAAATTTAATATTATAAAGTAAAATAAATATAAAGCTCGAGGCTAAATTATTTAATATACTTTTTAATATAATTAGTTTAATAAGCCTAGGTATATATAAAGTGTTAGTATTTAATAATATAAGTTTTATAAATATAAGTTTTATAAATATAATTATAAATAGTAAGTTATTACCGAGGCTTAAAAAGAAAATAAGTAGTTATTATATTATTATTTAAACCCTTAGTATAAATAGTATAATTATAGCTTTAGCTTTAAAGCCTTTATATACCCTTTATATTATAAGCTTATTAAAGTAATTAAGGATATTATTAAAATTATAAGCTAACGAGTTAGGGTTTGGGCTCGTAATATACGTACTATTATTTAAAAATAGTTTTTAAAGTCCTTATTTACGTAATAAGATATTTATAACACTAGGGCTCGTATAAACTAAAAAAAACTAGTTAAATACTCGCTAATTATAACGTTAATTAAGCTATTTCATAAGTAAGATATCTTATACGTAGTAAAATAAGTAAATAACGAGCTAAACTACTTTATTAGCCTTATTTAAACCTTTTCTTACTATTCTTAAATATAAAAGCGATTCCTTAAAATAATTAGCTTTAATAATACTTATAATACTAATCGCTTTTAGCTCCCTCTTTTTTAAATTACTAAGTAAACTTATTTTAAATTTATTTATAATACCGTATTTAGCTTTATTAATAATAAGAGACTAAAAGGTTTCTAGTTTTTTTTTAATAAGTATTCGCTAACTTATAAACTAATACTTAGTCCGTTACTTTATTATTATTATTATAAATTACGATAAGTAAATAAAAGCTATACTAAAGGAGTAGTTCCCGGACGTTTAGTAGTAACTTTATATTTACTATATTTACTTTAATATTATACTTAGGGCTAAGTAGAAATAAGTTAAGGACCGTAGTTATAGTAATAATAATAATAGGTTTAATAATAAGGGATATTACTTACTAATATAAGTAATAACTACGCTAAGTAATAAAAATAAAGCCTATATTAATATACTTATTAATAAGCCCCCCCCTTATATATATTATAGGGTCCTTATAATATAAAAGCTTATTATTTTTACTAAGACTAAGTATTTATTTATATATTCTACCTTTACTAGCTGCTCGGGCGGTTCTTAGTATTATTTATATAGTATTAATACACGGTATTAGTAAATACTTATACTGTCTCGCTAGACTATTTTTTTAAATTTTCTAACTTTTTAACTTTCCCTCTTGCAAAGTTTATAACTACGGATTATTAATAGCAATGTTGGGCGCCCGACGCCACCACCTTGTGAGCCTGCCGCGCACCTGGCTGAGTTGGCTGCCCTCCTGTGAGGAAAACGTACTCTAGGTGACAGCAGCTCACAATGGTGTCTAAGACTAAGTATATTTTTAAGAAAGCCTAGACTAAGCTTTATAAAAAGTTTAATAACTAATACCTAATCCTCTAGTACTTTTATATAATATACTTATTTTTAAAAATATAATAAGCCCGTTACTTTATCTAAAAATACTAGAACTTTAGTACTTATATTATTTTTAATACTAAATTAAATAATAATAATATTAAAGGTTATTTTTTAAATAGTTTTAGTTACTTATATTAGCTTATTGACGTTATATAGGATATAATTAGTAATTAAGAGCTATATTTTTACTAAGTTTATATAGAGAACGAGGTACTTATAAGTTAGGAGTATATAAGTACTCGTTTTAAGTATTTAAACGAACTTTAAATAATACTTTTTTTAAAATATCTTATTTTAATTAGAACGTAAGGCCGGTTTATAAAAAAAAAGTAATATTATTTAATAAGAAGCTATTCTTAAATCTTTTTAAATCTTATAGTCTAGACTATATTATTTTAATTAAGCTAAGTATCCTATACTACTATAAAATCTACTCTAAAATATTAAATTTAGCTACTTTTAATAAGTAGGAAATATACCCTTAGTAATATTTTTAAAAAACGTCTTTTTTAAATTTATACTACTAGATCCTCGATTTTAAAATTACTATATCCCTTTATAATAGGCTAAAGAATATAGTATAGCCTATTTTATTATAACTAGTCTTATTTAAAAAAGGCTAGTTAGCTAGTTAAGCCCGTATTACTTATAATAACTAAAGTATAAATAATAAAAAGCGAGACTACTTACTTAGGAATAAAAATAAATTAATACTAGTTAAGCTTATAAAAAAGATAAGTTAGTTAGGTTAAAGCTAGATATCGAGCTTATTTTAGTAATAAATAAGGAGCTAGTTTAGCGTTCTTAGTAAAGAGAGGATAATAAGGAATTATATATAGTGGTTTTTTTCTAGCTTTATAGGTATAAAAGATCGACTTTAACGGGATTACGCTTTTAAAAGAAATTATACAATATAATATACTTTTTAATTATATAATATGCGTAATATATCCTAAGTACGCGCTTAATATAATATAGTGATTTCGATACGAAAACTACTATTTAATTCGGGATGGGTAAGCTGCCGCTACTTATTAATAATAAGCTAAGTAATATACTTATATAGCGGCGCCGGCTAGAAAGGTTAATAATAGAGGTCGGTTATAATAGTTAGCCGTAATAGTCGGCCGTAATAGTTAGAGGCGGCCCTTAATTATAAAGGTTTTAAACTTTAATAGTAATATAGAGGTTTTTAAAAAAAGGGCTAAAAGGGCTAATATCTAGCTACTCTTTTACTATACTAAAGCTTATAAAGATTCTTTTTATCCTTATTACTTTTAATATCGCCCAAAGCTCTATTTAAACTAAATAAATTTATTAAATAAGCTTATTAAATAAACTTATTAAACGCACTTATTAATAAATAAACTACTACTTAAATAACTAATTAAATAACTAGTTAAGAGATTAGCTAGTTAAAATATTACCTTGTTAAGAACCTAAAAATACCCCTTAATAGGTCCCCCCCTCTAGAGCTCGATAGATTTTTAGGCCCCCTCGACGCCCTAGCTATTATAACTAACATAAGTATGCTTAAGGAGTAGCGTAATACTTTTTAATAATATAAAATCTAATTAAATAATAATACGAATATTATAAATAACTAAGCTAATATAGATATTAAGATTTAGTATATTAATACTAGCTTAGAAATTATATTTTATAAAACTAGAAATCTTTTTAATATAAGTTATATTATAAATATAAAGGAATATATAAGAGGTCCCCTAACCCTTAATAAAAAAGAGTATATAATACAGGATCTAGCTACTTATATAAGCTAGTACTAAGAGGTTTTATATACGTTAGAGTGGGTATAGCTCGCCCTCTAAATAGCTAGAAGTGGTAAAAGGTCGGGAGTTTTAATTAGTAATTAAGTATAGAGCGTAATATACCTAGTTTTCCCTAATACGTAATATACGGTACGGCCCCGGCGGATTGCTCCGTCGGGGGGATAAGGAATTATATAAATAAATAGCTAATATAGCTTAGTATTTAAAAAAAACGGAGCTAATAAAAAATAATTTATAATAATAATAAATTATTATAACTACGTTAAAAGAGGTCGTTAAGTAGACGTCGCTATAATTTACTTTTTATATATTTTAAATATATAATAAAAAGAAACCTTACTTATTTAAGATTTATAAAAGCTTATATTATTAACTTATTTAAAATTTATAAATTTTAAATAAGTAATATAGCGGTTCTAAATAAGTACGTAAGTTATAGTAGTATTCTTATTTTTAAAAATCTTAAACTAAATTTTAAATTAGAGAGGATAGTAAGAATAGCTATATTAATATAGTTACCCTTATCGCTTTTATAAAAAGGTACTATTTTTTTAAACTAATTAAAAAGTAAAATAGCGACGCTAGTATAAGAGCGACGCCGGTATATTAATTCTTATAAAAATACTCTTTATTATACCCCTTAATACGGTAAGTAACTTTTGGTATATTAAAAAAGAACTCTTTTAATTGTTATTATATAATTACGAGCTATTTTAATATTTATTATTACTAAAGCTAATTTTATTAACGAAGTATTAATAATCCTATAGTTATAATTATAAATCCTTTAGACTAGAGTTGAAAAAGGATATTTTTATTATTTAAGTATTATTAAAAAGATAATTCTTAAATATATATTAATAAATCTTTAAAAAAGACCGTACGCTCTTCTTATTATAAGTCTTATTTCGTAAGTTAATATTTAAAAGTTCGCTTTATAATTCTAGTATTAAAAACTATAAAGATATATATAATAATTATATTATAGGTCTAATTACTCTCTAAATTTGCGATAATTATTATTTAATATAGTAAAAAGTTAATACGTAGTCGTGCTATTTCAAGAAAGTAGTAATATATAAAATAAGAAACTAAGAAAAAATCTTTGAATAAGGGGTAAACATTTATATATAATTATAGCGATATATAGGGGTATCTTTTTATTTATAAAGTCTTATAAGTATATATATAAAAATATAAACGCTTATAAGAAATCTATATAGTGGTTTTATTCCGGCTTTATAGGCGCAAAAGATCGACCTCAACGGGATTATACTTTTAAAGGAAATTATATAATATAGTACACTTTTTAATTTTATAATATGCGTAATATGCCTTAAGTACGCGCTTAACGTAATATAGTAATTTTAATACGAAAACTATTATATAATTTAGGATAAGTAAGCTACTCTTTATATAACGGCGCTAGTTAAAAAGGTTAATAATAAAGGTCGGCTATAATAGTTAGCCATAATAATTAGCTATAATAGTTAAAAGCGGCCCTTAACTATAGAGGTTCTAAACTTTAATAGTAATATAGAGGTTTTTAAAAAAAGGGCTAAAAGGGCTAATATTTAGTTATTCCTTAGAGCTCGTAAAGATTCTTTTTATCTTTATTACTTTTAATATTACCTAAAGCTACTCTCTATTTAAACTAAATAAATTTACTAAATAAGCTTATTAAATAAACCTATTAAATATACTTATTAATATATAAACTACTACTCTACTCTTAATATATAGTTAATAACTAGCGGGCTAGGACTCTCTAACAATGCCCCTCGATAGGTCCCCCCCTCTGGGGCTTAATAGATTTTTAAGCCCCCTCGACGCCCTAGCTATTATAACTAACGTAAGTACGCTTAAGGAGTAGCGTAATACTTTTTAATAATATAGAATTTAATTAAATAATAATATAAATACTATAAATAGCTAGGCTAATACGGACGTTAAGATTTAATATATTAATATTAACTTAGAAATTATACTTTATAAAGTTAAAAATCCCTTTAATACGAGCTATATTATAAATATAAAGGAATATATAAGGGGTCCCTTAACCCTCGATAAAAAGGAGTATATAATATAAGATTTAGTTATTTACGCGGGCTAGTATTAAGAGGTCTTATATATATTAGAGTAGGTATAGCTTGCTCTCTAAATAGCTAGAAGCGGCAGAAGGTCGGGAGCTATTTTAATTAGTAGTTAGGTATAAAGCGTAATATACTTAGTTTTCCTTAATACGTAATACATAGTACGGCCCCGGCGGATTGCTCCGTTAGGGGGATAAGAAATCTATAATACTAAAAAAGATAGAAAAGTATTTAATAATAATATACGATAAATAAAGTTCTATAATTTTATTAAAAACGTTAAACTTTTAAGGGGAGCTTTTGTACGGTTAGTTATAGCCTTTTACGGGCTAAACTAAGTACGTATACTCTAGTTTATAACTAGTAAGTGCCCTATAACTTCGTAAGGACCTTATTACCCGGGTATTAAGCCTAACCGTACTATATCTTAATATATACTTATATAAACTCCTATACTATACTACATAAGAATATCGAATTAATTATTCTTTACTCGGAGTTTATATAAGTTAATAACTCTTTTTATAATCCTATATACTATTATATATACTCTTTTTATTATTTTTAGCCTACTTAGCTACTTATTTAAGGGCTTTTATTATTATATAGAGGTATTTAGCGGGGATATTATCTAAAGACTTAAGTAGAGCGCTAATATAAACTTTACTATAGCTCTTATAATTATAACCGCGCTTTATAACCTTAATAAGCGTATTATAAGCTAATATAGACTATTAGTAAACTATAAATAAATATAAAATAGTATATAATAATATACGAATAGTAACGGGAGGTATAATAAGCGTATACTTATATATTCTAAATATAGAATTATAACTAAAGTAGGCCTTATTTATAAAAATAACGTAATTAATAAATATACTTTTATTAATCTTATAACGGGCGCATAACTCGGCACTAGTCTTAGTATTACTATATATAGTTATTTAAATAGTATTAGTAGCCTAAGTACGAGTTATAATAATCTCCCTAGGTATATAACGGCTATTCTTAGTAATTTTAAGGTTAAGCTTAATCTAAAACTAGGGTTAGATTATACGGGTTAGTATAATAATATTAAATAGTATGTGGTGGTTTTTTTCCCGCTTTATAGGCGCAAAAGATCGACCTTAACGGGATCACACTTTTAAAAGAAATCACACGATACGGTACACTTTTTAACTATATAATACGCGCAATGTGCCCCAAGCACGCGCTCAACGCAATATAGTGATTTCGATACGAAAACTGCCATACAATTCGGGATGGGCAAGCTGCCCTGCTGCTTGCTGACAATAGGCTGAGCGACATACTCACGCGGCGGCGCCGGCCGGATATTAAATAGTATAAAATAGTATATACTAACTTATATAATACTAAGGTTATAGATTTTATAAAAAGTTTTTAAAAAGGAAAATAAAGAGTTTATAAATAATATAAAAATCTATATAATAAGGAACTTATTATATTGAAGTATACGTATTAATAAGGAGGTAAGAAGTTATTTTATAAAATATAAAGTTATTAAAATATACCGTGGGCTAGTATACGGGGGCCGTTAGGAGCTATATACCCTCGATACGGTTTAAAACGCTATATTAAGTACTTATTATAAGTATTATATAGCGTATACGATTATTAAAAAGGGAGTGTTTTATATAAAGTTATTAATATATATACGTAAATAGTTAATACTAAGGAAAAAAGTAAATGAAAAATATTAAATTATAAATAAGTGAGTACGCGTAATTATACTTATAATTGCGCGTATGTTAGCTTAAAAAAAGTATAATTACTAATTAGTAAAGATTATACTAGTAATTATACAAAAAATTACCTAATTACTAATTAGTAAAAATTATACTAGTAATTACGAAAAGAAATTACTTAATTATATATAATTAATATTTATAATAAGTAAATTACGAATATTATACTTATAATTACGTATATAATTAGGTAATAGTAAGAAAAGTAAAGTAAAAAAGGGTATAAAGTATAATAAAGCGAAATATAGTCGCTAATAAGTAATTATAGGAGTATAGGCGGATTACTTACCTTATTTAAAAAATAGTAGGTTACTTAAGAAAAAAGAGAAATTAATTAGTAATAAAAAGTAGTATAGAGGATATACCCCTAGCTACTTTACTTTTATTAAATAGTATAACTACTTTTATATAACCCCTACTACTTATAGTCATAAGCAATTCCTTATAATAATATACGGGATTTATTATAATATTTATTTATATATACAAAAAAGTCGCGCTATTAATACCTAAAATATACGGTAGCCGTAGGTTTATCGGAAGGAAAGGTTTTGGCGGAGTGCCTCTTGTAGTCTGCCGTATTGAATGTTGAAAAGACAGCTCCGCATCAAATCAGCCACGGACTCGGACGAGATCCCCTTACTCCACTCCGGCCGGGGCAAGCATCGGCCTAGTCTGAATGGTGTCAAGTGATGACAAACCATGACGTGATGGAGTAGCGCTGTCGTTCTCGTCGAGGTCCAACATCGACATGGGCATTGCAGACTTTCATTCTTGGGGATTACACATTCTCTCAACAATATCGTCCTAATTGCAACAATTGTACTTATAGAACTCAGCTGCACCATGTCTTTCATGCAGGAGCTCACGTCATGGATGTCCCCAACATCGTTGACACTGTCCAACCCACCAAAAGCGGGCGACGCGGCCCCGAGCACCGACCAGCTCACACTGCCCAGGGATGGTGGTAAACCCGCTGTAATCGCTTTCCTGCGGCACTGTGGATGCCCATGTTAGTCAATGACCCAAACGATGGATAGGGTTTCGTTCCGTAGGATCGTCAGTGAGACTCACATACCTCACCCACCAGTCGCCGAGAAGACCTTCATCACGCTCCGCGAAGCAGCATCAAAGCATCCCGAAATCGCCTTCATCGCCGTCTCTCACTCGTCAGAGTCGCACACACAGAAATGGCTGTCCGACGTCGGCGGACCCGGCGATAAGAACCCGGTCCAAGTCATCGCCAACGAAGAGCGCGACGTGTACGCCAAATGGGGACTCGGCGCATCGAGTTTCTGGCACGTACTGAGTCCCTGGGCTCTTTCGGATGTGTTCAAGCTCTCTCGTGAAGAGGGAATCGCCAATAGGCCCACTGAGAGCGGCAACAGATGGCAGACTTCCGGAGCTTGGGCTGTTGATGGGAAGGGTCAGGTTACATGGGGTGGTCCCGCCACGACTGCCTCTAAGATTCCCGATGTTGAAAAGGCCATTGAGACGCTGAAGTAATGTATGTTCTAATTGGTATTATTCTATTTTGGAAACATTAAATTCGACTTTCGGCAGCTCCAGCGGGCCGGCCCTGAACCAAACCGACAAACTTTTCAACCTCTGTCGTTTCCGTCGCCCACGTTGTGAGCAATCTCACCACAGCCTCATCATCCCCTCGCTTCTCCCATACATAAAAGATGAAGTGCTCCTGCAAAACCTTGATCAAGCTCATGGGCAGCACCGCAAACACCTGATTCGTCTCCGTCACAGCGTGAACCGAGAACCCGGCTGCAGCAATACCGCTGGACAACGTCTCGGCGCAGTAATTAGCTAACCGCGCGAGGTCGAAATAGAGATCCTCTCTGAAAAGCTCTGCAAACTGCGCGCCCATGATTCTGCTCTTGGCCAGAAGCGAACCATGCTGCTTGACGTAGAACTCGAACTCGGTCGCTAGACGAGCGTCCTTGACGACCACAGCTTCTCCAAGCAACGCTCCATTCTTTGTGCCTCCGATCCAGAAGATGTCTGTCAACTCCAGGATATCGTGCAGCGTCATGTCGTTTGATTTTGACGCTACTGCTGTCCCGATGCGTGCGCCGTCGAGGAAGAGTATCAGCTGGTTCTGTTCGCAAACCTGCTTGATTGCAGCAAGTTCGTCTCTCTTGTATATCGTCCCAATCTCCGTCGCATTAGAGATGTACACCAACCTCGGCTTTGCCATGTGGGGGAAATGCCAGTTCTCGTCCACCGCGCGTTGAATGCTCTGGGGTGTCAACTTGCCATTGACTGGCGCGACGTTGATTATTTTGTGCCCGCTGGCTTCCACCGCACCAGTCTCTCTTGTGACAATGTGCCCCGAGCTTGCGGCAATGGCAGCTTCGTGGGGCCTTAGACACGCTGCGATGGATATGGCATTGGCTGATGTCCCGCTGGGGACGAAGAAGATTCCAACATCATCGCGACCCAAGTGCCGACGTATCCGTTGCCTGGCAAGGTCGCAATATGAGTCGCCTCCGTAGCCGGCTTCTTGAGATGTGTTGCCGGCGAGAATGGCTTTGAGCAGGGCCGGGTGAGCTCCTTCGCTGTAATCGTCCAAGAAGCTGTAGCGAGGAGTAGCCGTGGGAGCGGGGAATTGTGAAGGCATGTTATGCTGTAAATAGGCGATGAGACGAAAAACAACAACGAGATTCAAACGAGTCACTGGACTCATGAGAATCTGGTCCAGTTTCCCGGTAATTCTATATAGAAGTCCCCATCCCCACCGCAAAGCCCACCGAAGCTTTCAGACGATGACAAAAATCCGAGCGTTAGTCAGTGGAACGTTAGTCAACGATAGTCAGTGCGATCGCGGTGGGTCAGCGCTCAACAAAAAAAAAGCGTTATCAGACTTTCCCGAAACTACGGATGTCATGGTCCTTGAGATTACCTGCAAAACTTGACGGTTACATGCGGCGTGACAACGGATAGGTGCGGGTTGACAGTCCGGGGTTCCGGTGTTCGGGAAAGCATGAAGTGTTTGGTTGACCGTGCAGTGCAGTACAATGCGGGGGGAAGAGGTGGCCCAAGACACACATCACGAGGCCGTCGTTGAGGAGATGGTGCTGGTGGCATCCATGGAAAAGTCTATGAAACTTCTGTAGGTCTCAACCATGGAGTCGTCGAGGGGTTTCGGGTACGTAAGAACCTTTTGCGATCTTGGCTTGAGCGGTACGCCGTTTGCTGTGAGGTCGTTTGACTGGTCGTAGAGTTCTGGGTACTTCGCGTAAAAGGCAGGGTCGATCTTGTAGTACGATGCACCTTTATCCATGTTCAACTGCTTGAACGCTGCACGAGCATGAGACGGAGACGAGAAGAGAGTGGTGATATCCGGGGCGGGGAGACTGGCTGGGGTATCGTTGTCGCCGGCACCGGATGACAATGACATGGCTGCGATAAGGTCCGTCACCCGAACGTAAACTGTAATTTGAGGCGCGTCGCTTATCAATTCGGACATGAGCGCTTCCACCACGTATCCCGAGACGGCGTCGCAAAATATCTGGTCGACAAGAGGATTGGCGGCGTGGAGCTCTATCAATCGGTCCCGGATCGAGGGGAACGGTATCCAGTCTATCACGCGCGGGTGCGGATGCTTCAGTTGCGTGTCGGTAGGCCGATACCGCTGGTGTAGCTTTTGGAATGTCGCGGGCGAGGGGTAGAGTTGCCAGGCCGTAAGCTCGATGATGTGGAAAAAGCGCGTTTTGGCGTACCATGCCATGACATCCGGTCGCGTCATGCTGTTGAACATGGACAAGACCATGAGAACTGGTTGATATATGCTGAACATAGTTGTCAGTCATGCGTCCTTGTGACATAAGGTCTACTCACCTTTGCATCGACGGTTGGCTGTCCGGATTGAAGCCATTTGCTGCCAGCTTGCTTTTTAGAAGATGCTGGAGAAGCTTGATGTGGTCCGAGAACGGCGAATTTGATATCGGCATGTCTTTCCTCAATGCCATGCTGGACTCCTGAGATGCAGCCATGGCAGTCAGGTACGGCTCTATCCCGGTTTGGTACTCGAAGCTCCAGATGTTGGGGATCTGGGTATAGAGGGGGCTGGTACCGGTAACATTGATGAGTTCCGACGATAGAAATGCATCCTCAGATTGACCTGGAGTACCGTCAGTTGCTGATCGATGAATCTCAAGATCTTGAATCGCTTACCTGGACCAGGACGATGGGCAAGCGGCGGGTCAAAGTTCAGTGATGATGTGTCGAAAGGTTCCAATTGCATAGATGGTCCTGGAAAAGGGGGCCCTTCGTAATCAGTCTGCTTCTTGTCGTATGTTGAGAGCTGTAACGGGTGATCTTCTGTCTCCTCAAGAACTTTGCTGTCCTGAGATCCTGTGTCGTTCAAAGTCTTTGAAACAGAGTCGCTCAAACCCTGAATGTTGGCAAGCAGTCGCGACATCCTTGCCTGAACATCGACGAGTTGCGCCCGCAACTGCCTGTTCTCACGCTGAAGCTCCTCGATCCGCTCATTGTCGGACTTCTGGTCGGTGTTCACTCTGCTACTAAGCTCTCTCATGCGCTCCGCTTGCCTGCGACGGAAAGCCTGCTGTGATAGCCGGTTGCGCAGTCGTCTTAGGTTGAAGCAACCCCTCGTTAGCGATTTTCGTTGGGGGTAATGGGGTGCTGGCGTTCACCACGCAACTCCACCTACTTCCGTTCTTGTTCACTCATTAAAGAGCTCTTGTCTTCCTCATGGGAAGTATTTCTGGAGGGCGGCATCATGCGGCAAATGGCCTAGTGACTCAAAGCTCTCAACTCGATTCTTCAATTAGGAGTTTGTAGGAGGAAAACCGCAGTCTTATTTCTGTCGCACACTAGACGATCAGGTACCTTACTGGCGCCGTGGGGACCTGCTATCGGCCCCACCACCGAATGCTCCGTGCCGGGAATGCCGTCACGGTGGCATCTTGGGCTTGCTCTTCGGGCCCGATCGGGACTCTTATAGTTATAGTTGAAGGGCTGGTTGTATCGAGTTGAATAGGTTTTCAAACACTTCGGTTTTTATATAGACCTCCTCAGTCGTGTCGGGACTCGGTGAAGGACACTAGATGTCGTCCGCCATAGCTTGCGAATCCAGACAAATAGATGAGAATATTACAAGTCTTTCCGCGAAGCATGTCCTGAGATCTACCAAAGCATTGATCATGCCTCTAACGGAACAATGACGCGGTCAAACCAGACAAGCGGCGCATCGCCCCCCTCCAACCTCAGCCCGACACCAATTTGCGAGACCTTGCCAAGGATATTGACTTTGAACTCAACGGGTACGCATAGTATCGGGATGCCAACTGTCTGTGCCTTCTTTCCTCCCATGTATCCTCGACCAAGCCAATGATTGCCAGACATTGGCTCGAGGTATATCATCGGTGCAAGGTGCGCAAACGCCTCCCCTCCCATTCCAAGAACACGAAGCTCGCATTTGACAACGGAATTCGAACAATCCAAGACTACCTCGAGAGTGCCAAACCCAGTGTTATGGAATTCCCCGACGTGATCTGGGATGGGCAATGTTGGTAACAAAGGCGGGGCCGGAAGCGAAGGGTACAGCTCGCTTGCGCAAGCCTGCAAATGTTCCAGCTCAGCTTTCTTCCTATCTTTGTATCTTTTCTTTCATTAGGCCTCCGAATAGCCAAAGACCTTGGAGGAAACTTACTGTTTGTTCATATCCGGTCTTTTGTCTTTAGGAATTCCTAAGTGTTCCGAGAGAATATGGGTCGCAATCACCTGCGGAGCCTTGACATCCGTGTTGGTGAAGACGATCACGCCTATCTGCTGCGAAGGAATCATCATCATCATCGAGATAAACATGTTGACTCCACCGCTGTGGAAATACACCTGCTCGCCTCCCAAAACGGCGGTGTACCACCCCAAGGCATAGCTCACAGGCCCAGTAAACGGTTCCATCGCAGGAGCCACCAAAGTGCGCGGCGTCTTCACCTCTCGATGTCCCGACTTGGAGATCGGCGCGGACTCGGCCATCATGATGCGCAGGTACTTAGCATAGTCGAGGACGTTTGACACAATGGAACCTGCGCCTTCTTCGCCAGAAGAAGGTTCGTGCGGTAGTTGCAGGTAGCTTCCGTCATCTGGATTGTAGTAGTACTCCTTGGCGAGAACCAAGCCACTCTGTTCGGCATCTCTTAGAGAGAAAAACGTCTCGTTCATGCCCATAGGCTCCCACAGGTACTCTCGGAAGAAATCGCCCAGCCATGATCCAGTCAAGACCTCAATAAGATGGCCCATAGCCCCGAACATCTTGTTGTTGTACAAGAAGGTCGTGCGTGGTTCCGCAGCCATTGGTAGATGTCTTAACAAGCGGGTAGTCTCCTGAGCCGTAGTGGCTGGTGCCAAATCATGGGAAGGGTAGCCTGTCCGATGGCTCATAGCGTCCTCGAGAGTGATGTGAGCCGTAGCCCACTCATCGCTGAGAACAAAGTCATCGCGGAGAATGTGGGATACCGGCGTCTTCCAACTGAGTCCAGGGTACACTGACGAGGTCGCGCTTGCATTGTCGATGAGAAGGGAGATGCCGGCGGCAGTGAAGGACTTGGTGGTACTGCCGGTGTAGTAAAGCGTGTGCGGGGTGACGGGTGTAGAATTGAGAACGGCGTAGCCATAACCCTGAGAACATCAGTCCCCCATTGCCAATTGTGAAGTGTTGTCAACTCTTGCACTCGAGACCACGCGAAGTCGAAACGGGGGGGCGGGGCGATCTTTACCTTTGCCCAAGTGTTGTTCCCGTCGACAATTGCAACGGCTAGACCTGGAGCATGCCACTCCTCCCGAATTCGCTCAATAAATTCATCAAGGTCCTTTGAGACTACGCGAGGCACATCTCCGACAGCTTGGTTTTCTTCATGGAGGGGACGCTGTGCTATGTCTTGTCCGAAGGCTTGGGTTGCCCACAGGGCCACGATTGGAAATCGAAAATGCTTCATCTCAGTCAGTGCATCGTATTCAGTAAGAATGAAGGTGTGATTGAAGGCAACGAAGCTTGGTTGCGACTTAAGTATGAGAGCCAAACAAATGCCGTAAGCCCCTGTATGTAAGCCCGGAAGAAAGTCCCCTCACCGGGCGTCTAGCTGCGCCGTAAGATATGTCTCGGGACCAATAGTTGGTGCGGACTTCCCATTGCCTCTTTAGGAAGGTGGTTCACCACATTGACTTCATCGAAGAGGTAAGGCTTCAGCGACATCTACACCAAGTCGGGTACTCATCAATAGCAATCCATGTCTAGGCCGGGGAACGGAAGCTTATCCATCAGACACAAAAAGATTGGAAGAGAATGAAACAATGGCGAAGATTGGAACAAAACATGGATTCAAGAGTGTAGTCGTAAACATGAGGGCTTCCAATGAGTTTGGAAACAAAGTCATTCATTGTCAATGTCCTCAGCCACTCTTTGACTTCCTCGAGATAATGCCGTTGTCCCGAAGATCATTTCCCCGAAGTCTTTCTTTCAGACCCCTTTGATAACAATAAGACCCCACTCAACCATCGTGGTACCGCGAGAATTATCCTATTTAAGTGCACTCACCATGCAGTCAAATTATGAGTTTAGAGATGTCATCAGACTCATCTACAACGCATCAACTCCCGACCAAACAAGTTCAGAAATTTACACGAGAAGAACACCATTCGAAGGACCAGACCGAAAGACCAGGTTCCGACACCATACTCTCCCTTTCAAAGTACAAAGTACATCAAAATGAACGCAATCAACGCTGCTCAGCTATTTGAACAGCTCAGTGAAGAAGACAAGCGACACTTGGCCAATCTCACAGGTGCCGATATCAAAAGATTGGCGCTCCTGGCCACAATTCGCCTGTTTTCTCGCGGGACTAGTGTTAGGCCTACCCCCATAGAATCGCAGCCAATCCCAGGTAACGAGGTGGCCGTACCTTCAGACAATCTCGACACCCACTACCACCCAGAACAAGGCAATTTCTGCAATGATTCCACATGCCCTTGCAACTCCATCAATTCCCCTGGTGCCCCCTCCGACCCCGCCGACCGCTCTGGTCCCCAAGAAGCGCTTCACGGGTTCATCTTTGGTGGCGATTCAATATTCCGGACTGATCATTACCTTTGCGCAGATCATGCTCGTATGTGTAGAGGTGAGTACTTGTCTGAGTCAGAAGAGTCGTCGAACTCGGGGGGGTCACTCGAGGATGCTAGTGAGACGGAAGAACCCGAAGAGCCAGTCAAAATTTCAGTAGATGATTACATCTATCTTGATGAGGATGGAAACGAGCTGGACTCTGAGGGTTCTGGGCTGTCGGATTTGAGATACGACTTTGAGAGTATGGCCTGCTCCAACGAGGGAAACGAAAACAAGGAGTAAGGCTATGAAGACGGCTTGACGCGTCCTTGTATGGGGGGTGACTGGAGAGCGAGTGTCCGTGTTGCAGAGCACTTGGTTTTTAGGGGGCGTAAAGAGTAGAGGAAGTAGTGATTGCATGAAACTGGCTTTCATGATCTCAATTTCCTTGTAAAATTCTCATTTCCTTCCTGTGTCTTGAGACCCCAAGAGGGCTGTGAGGGAATTAGAAATGATGGCTCGAGGGGACGCGCGTCCATAGCCTCGTCAAACTATAAGACAATCTGATGAGAACGTGGACCTTTTGGTTAATGGGGCTCAGAGTGTTAGGTGTCGAGGCTGTAGAGCTATTCACCCTTAACTTATGTAAATGCTCGAGAGTCATAATTGCTCGGTAGGACGATGATAATGGGTAATGGAGTCAAGTAACTCTCAACAGTTTTCGCATTAGGTAATCGAGTTGATGGTATCATTAAAGCAAGCAATCGTTGTTGGATATCTGTGTAACCGGACCATATGACTCCTGTCCCCGTATTCATCACACGCTATAGAAGCCGCTTTGCAAAGCTGGTAAAACATGAGCAATACGAGACATCCCCACCGGAAAGCTCTATAATGGACAGGAATCCCGAGATACGCCGTTGCTTTTCCCTCCAAAAGATGGCGCAAATTGGCACAGGAATGAATCATACAGAAGGCTCGCTCTTGACTGCTTCTTGGGCACCAACACCCTCAATAGTACCACCGCAAAGCTGGGCTAACAAAAGATCGTCCATATCAGCTATAGCCGAGTCTGCAAACGGATCGTCACTTTCGCCCACGCCGGGAGTATTTGCGGAATCTGCGCCTGCGTCCTGGCTAGGTCTGGCGAAGCGTTTGGCTGTCTGCTCCAGCTTACGGTACATCTCTGCGCGAAGCAATCGCTCAGCACGGGAGAGGCCGGTAGGCTTGGGATCCTTGTCGACACCAATGAGGACATGCAGATAGTCGCGGGCGAGCAGGCTATAGATGTCTTGAACTTGCGTAGTCAATTCGTCCTGAAGTCGTCGGCATAACGCCTCAAGCTGCTCCTTGACGCTATCAGTGGAATAGCGGAACATGGTAGCGCTGGAGGTCTCGACGTGGCTGACCATATGATTCTTCATGCGAGCGTAAGAACCAGGGCCTATTGGTAGTTAGTTGACGGATACCTGGAAACAAGCAGTGGTGGCCTGGCTTACCTGACTCGGCGACACAAACGTCGTAAGCCGGCTGCATCTCCCGCTGAACAACAGGATGGAAGCCGCGGCTGGCCTCACGCTGCAACTCTTGGACGACTGTGCGAAGTGTCCCAGGGATCTCTCTGAGACGGGCGGTGTGAGCTCGCAGCTGCGTACTCAGCATATTGATGCCGTTGTAATCGGCACCCAATTCTTGGGATCGTGAAATGACGCTGCCATGGAAGTCCTCAAGTAGAAGACGGGCGCTCATAGCGAAGCCCTCAAAGGCCGATGGCAGTCGACGTTGGAAAGTCCGTTCCCAACCACTCGCTAGCTGTCGAGAGATCGGCTCGAGCAGCTCTGCGTTGAAGTCGCGAGGACCAGATGCGCCTGAATAGACTCCCGACCGGCGGCATGTTGCCTTGTATGTGGCCCAAAACATTCCACCTTCGCTGCGATGGGCACCCCAGCCGGATGCCGTAGGGCCAGCCGCGCTGGCTGCCATAGGAATCGATAGGTCAAAGTAGTCGTAGATGCTCTCCGACAGGGCGTCTTTCACGGAAACGATGCAGTCATCAACTGCTTTGGCGAAGTCCTGTCAGGTGTTAGTTAATGAGGATAACGTGAATATGGGCCGCAACTCACATTGTCCAGTGTAGTAAGCTGCATTCGCACACGGGTGCCCTCACTCTGCAACTCTCGTTGGCTCAAGTGAGACCGCGATCCATCGTTGGCAGCCCACATCTTCATTGAGTTGAGGAGTTGGCTGAGTTCGGCGAGGAAGCGACGGCCACCAGCAGCGCGGCCGCCTTCGGTGAGCTTCTTAGCGTGCTGCTGTAGTTGAGGAACCTCTGTTTCGTTGACATCCCGGAAGCCATCATTGTTGAAATCATCCTTCAGCAAACGTCCCCGCATCTTCTGGTAAGCGCGGCTGCTCACACAGAAGACGGGCAGGTTGCGGGCAACCTCGTCATAATCACGGATATCCTCGTCGGGATTGAACGTCTGTTCGTCTTCCTCGATTGCAGCCTCTTGATCCAGCCTACGCAAGTTAGCATGTGTTCATTTCGGCGAGAGCCCCAATTGACATACTCCTTGATACCCATGGCAAAGTCACGCTGAATAGCGCCCTTGGAGTAAATATTTCTGCCCTGGATACACACCGCCTTGGCTGCCCCAAGCAGCCGCTCTTCCTCTGCCTGACTGCTCTTGATTTCCTGCCGCATGTTGGAGAGCAGGGCATCGACCTCCTTGCGCCGCTGACGGATTTCCTTCTTCTGGTTCTTCAGATCCGCCAGCTTCTCATGGATCTTATCCTCTGTCAAAGGCTGCCGGTTCTGGCTGTCGGGATTGTTTTCCTTATCACTATCGGAGTTGTAGTCCGAATCATCAGACTCACTGCTACTGGAGTAAGATGACTTGCGTTTCCGACTCTTGGATGTGGTAGCTCCACGTTTGCGTTTCTTGCTCTCTGAGGGGGCGAAGACGGTTTTTCCATCCGCATGTTTACTGGCGAGGTCGTCCCACGTATCCCAAAGCGTGTCAATTTGCTCCAGGCTGTCGACAAGGTCCGACTTCTCTTCCCTGGCGTCATTGAGCTTTCGCTTGAGCCCTCGAAGTTCGCCACGTAGCTTCTCGATTTTGGACCAAGAAGCGGAGATATCAGATTCAATATCAAGACTTTCAGCAGCCTCTGTCACTGAGATATCATCTGTCTTCGAGCAGATGAACGTGACAGCCGAGTAGATACCATCGTACTTGAGTTGGCGCTTGAACGAATCACCCAGTAGTGATTTGGCTGTCTTGTCGTCGACGGCTCTGTTGATAGGAGCAACAATCCAAAGACCGGTGCATGCCTTCATGTAGTTCTGTGCGACAGCAGCACGAGCTGCGTTGGAGTCCTGGACACCAGGAAGATCGACAATGACGGCACCAGTAGACAGGGCGTTTGCCTTTGTGAAGATCCGGACAACTTTGATCAGGGGCCAAAACTCCATGGGAACGTCCTTCTTGTGCGGATTCTTCTCCTTGCTATCCACATAACGCTGCATGCTTGCGTACAAGTCCTTCGCGGTGGTTGCTCGCAGCTTTTTGACGCTGCCAAGAACACGGGCGACAGCAGGCTCATTGACCAAACGGTCAGGGTCGCTCTGAGCAATCATCTCTTTTGTTTTGTTAGGGTAGACAGACTTTATCTTGGCGTAGGCGATGCCTGCCTCGCTATCTTCGTTAGCGCATTCGCGTGAAATGTTCCCGCTATCGTCGAGAAGATCAGTAAATAGAGTCTTGAGCTCCTTCTTCCAGTCCTCGACGGAAATAAACTCTATTTCTGAGCGATAGAGCTCCTCGGAGTTTTCGGAGTCGTTATAGGAGATCTCAGTAGGCGAAGCGGTACAGGCGCGCAAGCAATTGGTCGGTAAAAGTCGCTCCTCGTCGAGCAGGGCGTTGATGACAGAGCTCTTGCCGGCACCTGTGTTGCCCACGACACCAACAATGGTTTTGGACGGCCGAGAGCGGGCCTTGAGGTCCTCAATTGCCCTGACCCATGTCATAGCCTGCGTGCCTGGGAGGGAAGCGGTGAGGCTGAGGGGAACCTTGAGGCTTTCGAGGACCTCTAAGCCGATCTTGACGCCTCGTTCAAGGATCTCAGGGGAGGTTTCTGTTGTCCATTGCTCTAGGAAGTCGGGGACTTCATCTTGGGCGGTAGGTGACTCAGATTCTTCGACAGAAGCTAGACTTTCGTTGGATGGGTTGGCGGGGTTGAGAATGGGGTCGTCTTGCTCCTCCTTGACGAATGCCGCGGAGCCCGGTTCAGGCTTGATATGAGGAAGAGAAGCATTGGGTTGGGCAGTTGCCAAAGATGGGACCGCGGTAGATGCTGAAGGATTTGGACTTCCTGCCGACTGCTGTAACGCCGTATCGAGTACCCTGGGCAGTTCGTGCAAGTTGGCATTCGGCGGCTCAGCCTTGACGCCCTCCATCTTGATTCGGGGCATCGTAAGATTGGTGGTGAGTGACGTGAACGGTGACTAAGCCAATGTGGTCGACATGTGAGGCAAGATACCGTAGGTCGACACTGCAGAAGCTAAGGCCGAAGTGCAGGTGATGTTGACCGAGAATCTGATTCATGAAGTTCTGTGCACGAGCAAGCCTAGATTTCGTCAAGCAGCTCTAAGCGGATCGTGGCGGTTTAGACAGTCGTAATTATTGAGACGCGACGGGACGAGAAGCAATTAGTCTTCGCGTCTTACGCCCGGGCAGGAACACCTCTGGAAGGATGGAAGTCGCCATCCCTGTACGTACCCCTGTCGTCCCGCGCAGGAAGGGGCCCTTTCCCATGATTGCTTCGGCAGTGACAGATCACGTGCCCCTTCCCATCCTGAATCATATTTGATTGGCCAATGGCCCAGAGCGGGTCGTGGCTTCCTGCTGTTGTCGAACTCGGAATGCAGTTGCAGCAGACGTGTACCTTCCGCTGCGAATTTTGCTTATCTAAATTGGTAATTGAAACGGAAAGAGCTCCCGGATAGAGGTAGCAGGAAAGTGCTTAAGGTTTGAGGCTCTGCTCGAAATACAAGGCAGGAAAGGAAGATCAGCCACAAACCATTGCTAAGGACTGTGCCTAGGGAGGGACAAGAAGGATCCAATCAGGTAACACACTGTCACAATTGTATTGATGACATGAGATGTCATCCATCTCAGGATGATACACATGCCGAGAAATCCTGTGAAGTTAAGTAGGCAGACAGCAGATGTGCTACCACGAATGCAAGGTCCTCGGCATCCCACTTAGAATTCGGTGAGCCTCGGTGTAACCGGTGTACGGTAAGGCGTCTGACTCGCGACCTCCCCAATTCGTATTCGGTGTTGCCGAGGCGCAATCCAAATTCCTCACGATCTTCTTGTTTTTCCGTTCCGCAGGTTGATTTCTCCAGCATTTTGTCTTGGCCCAGCCCATGTGAGGATTTTTGGATAAAAACTCAATTGTTGCCAGATTTGTCTGAGACAAGTGACGATCATCAGCCTTCAGTCCTCACCGACGATAACGCCACTTTCCCCACCTCCGCTCGTTCTCGCCCTTCCCCCGTCTCAGCCTCCCCTCGCTATCCACACTACAAGCTTTCAACAACTCCTGGCCAGCAACCAGCCTCACCTCACCCTTATCTACCTCCCTCAAAGACCACATCATTCCAACAATGGGCTTCATCGGCGCAACGGCAGCAGGCCTCATGGCCGGCCTCCACGGCTACATCCTCGTTCTGGAGATGTTCCTTTGGACCTCGCCCCGTGGCCGCAAGGCCTTCAACCTCACCGCGGACTTTGCCGAGAAGACAAAGACCCTGGCCGCCAACCAGGGGCTCTACAACGGCTTCCTGTCTGCCGGCCTCGCCTGGGGCATTGCCCATCCGGTCCCCGAGTTCGGGCGCCAGCTCCAGCTCTTCTTCCTCGGCTGCATCGTCGCGGCCGGGGCGTACGGCGGCGCCACGGCGAACCCGCGCATCTTCTTCATCCAGGCTGTTCCGGCGCTGGCTTCCATCGGTGCCGTTCTTTCGGGCTACTAAGGTTGTGGACGAGCAACGTCGTGGCCCGATGGTGATTTATTTTGGCTTGAAGAAAGCTAGGGCTGGCTGATGAGTGAGACCGTGGCGTAGTGGGAGGTCCGGCTTTGTGTAACCTGGCGAAGCTGGTGCCGTTGGGGGAGGATGGAGATATCGCCTAGAATTATGTACTGCATTAACTACTAGCGACTACCTGATAGAAAGCAATTGCCATTCGATGATTTTCGCAACGCTGTAGTAAGATGAGTACCGTGCTAACGATAGAACCGAGGCATCAAAGCTCTTCCTTTTCACCCCGCTTCCGTCTCTCCTCGGCTCTGAGCTCTTCCTGGTAAGCCGCCTGCTTGTCCGTCCTCTCCTTTCTGATGCGAGACTCTTCCCTGAAGGCCTCCATCTCCTTCAAGTGATCCACCTCAGTGTACTCCTTCACTTGCTCATCCGGGTTGACCCAGTCATAAGGGACACGCTCAGTAATGAGATCACGGTAGACGGGCTTGAACCCCGGGTTGCCCGCCAGCTTTCCTCCCTCGACAGTACGTCCGGCCTTGATGACGCCGTCATTGAAAAGCGATTCCCAGAAACCACGCTGCTTCTCCGGGTCCGTCTGCGCCGGCACCCAGGCCATCGGTTTGGGCGGGTGGTCCTTGAGATACGACACGGCGCGATCCCTGCGCTTGCGATAGGCCTTGTACCTGGCTTCCGCATCTACTTTCTGTGCGGGAGTCAAGTCCAGCTTCAATGAACCGGCTTTTTGTCCTGATGCGCTGCCTTGTCTGGCAGCCAGCGGCGGGAGACAAGTCGTGTCGAAACGAGCTTCCCATCGCTCCGGTTTGTCGCTGGCGGCAGTGAGCTTCGACCAGTGGTCGTGAAGCGTCTTGGCACGCTCATGTAAGTCGTGGGGCTCTTCTGGAATGGGACTGTGATGTCCGCCACGGTTGGCAATGGCCATGATGGTCCTGTCGACGCCGGTCTCTTGGATGACGAGCCAAGTGACATCTTGCCGCGTCTCCAGGTTGCGTAGCATGGCAGAGTACGTGTCGTAGTTATCATCCGGGAGCGAGGTCGGGAGCATGCCGTCCCGGAGGGTGTCGCTGATGAGAAGCACCTCCCGGATGGTCGAGTGAACAGCCGAGTCAGTCGGGAGGTCCCGCCAGGGATTTGTGGCTGCGTAGTCGTCTTTACCCGACTTGGATGAGTCCAATAAGAATGCCCTGATGAGATAGAGGCCGACGCCAAAGAGGGCGAAGAACCTTACTTGTCGACTTTTGAAAAAGTCGATAAACATTCGTTTGGGAGCGCCATGGTCGGCAAAGTCTTGGGGTAGTAGTCCGGACTGCGACATCTTCATCTGTACCGAGTCAATGACTTCAATCTTGTCTTTTGCTGTTGTTAAGAATGATGAGATGTCGTTCGACAAGCTGATACCGTGCAGACGAAACGCTGGGGAAAGAGTCCGTGATAAGACTGGACCTAAAGTCTAAAAGGGAGCTGTCTGAGCTTCCAGGTTTGAGATGACTGGGCAGGCAATCTAACACTAGCGCGTCGGAGCCGGCTCGGCCGATACAACGTGATCGGAATCATTATGATCACTATTCAGATCTTATGAGAATGGAGTTTAGATGACAAGGCATGCGTGGGAGCGGCGGCACGTGGGAGATGGAACCTTCTCACAGCATATCAATAAATAACTGGCTGCGGGTAAGAGGTCTGTTCAGAGAATCTATTTGCGGCGACTGAGTAATGTTGAGGTTGATGAGAACACCATGAGGTCGTCTCAACGTACGAGCATGACGTTCGCGCGTCGCACCAGGAAGGTGAGAATATCGCAGGAACGAGGGGCAACCAAATATTAACGTCGTCTCGTTTTCTTCTGGCGTGTGATCGTCTCCTCCTTTGAGCCTGAGCAAAAACGGATGCCATTAAGATGCCGTTTGACCGCATGAAACAGATCAGAATGTTTAAACTCTCCCTTGAACTTGTTCCAACCCTCTTGGCCAATGAGGCTAATGGAGGGGGTTAGGGATGCGAGTCGTGGTGAGGTGAGACTGGCTGGGGCGCGAGACATGAGATGAGATGAGATGAGGAGGCGGGCGACGTGGAGACTGAGTGAGTGAGTGAGTGAGTGCATGAGCATGAGCGAACGGGTCAGAGCCTAGAAGGTGTTGGATGAGATGCGGATACCTGGAAGGGCTGGGCTATGAGTGGCATTCCTTTTTTTTCCCCTTCCTTTTGGCGATTGTGTTCTCCCTCGCTTATTGCGTTGTGGTTTCTTCTGCGGGTACGACTACCTGGAATTGAGAATGCTGCCTCTTCATGTCAACTTTGGTCAAGAAACCCGACTCATCTAATTGATCGTCACCCAACAGCTCTGAAGAGGGAAAGGAAGGATGAGAGGCTACCTTAGGCACATAGGCGAGTTTAGTGTAAAAGGTCAGTGAGCCTCTAGGGGATGACCCCTGGAAAGTTTAGCCAGGTTTTAGCATCCGATCCAGGTGCGAATCCCAGCCCAAGCCCTGCAGCAAAGCCCGATGGCTTGAGGTCGGACTGCCCTGAACGGGGGTGACTGGCTGCCCTGCCTTAATTGTCCGAGCTCTTGCCCTGCGTCCAACGTCAGTGTGGACGCTCCAGGGTGGGGTCACGTGTGACGCACGTGATGCAACTATCGTCATTGTCGTCTTGCAGCACAGCTCCTGCCTGACAATTGGGGAAGGTGCGTGCCTCACTAGGGTAGGCAGGTAGGGTATCACAAATTAAAAGTGGAAGGCAGCGAGGGGAAACGACAAAGGCAACAAGTCAGCAGGAGCACTGCATTAAAGCACGAAAACAGGCAGTAGCTGCGTAGCATTATGTACCTGAATACTAATCTGTACCTTCCTCGAACACAAGGCCAAGTCTCCAACGTCATCCGCTCTTACCTTCCTTTCCCCGGTACTTCCATCCAGAAAAACGTGTGGCCGGGACCGGATAAACCACGGGCAACACCTTTTGGGCTTAGCGGCTGTCCCGTCCCCACAGTTCCCTGGTCCACACCATCGTGGGTCATTCCTAGCTGGCAATTTTCCTTTCAAACCTTTGATTTTTTTCGACGAGACAGCTCACCCTCCTCACCCACCCTCGCACCACGAACCGCATACGCTCGCGAACCGACCTCTCGGTATCTCGATCAATCCATCGTTTAGCAAGCCTGACATCAGCTACCTGCATCCCGCATCACTTCACGTGTATCATCATCTACAGCCAGTCGCGCGCCGACAAACCCACAACTCAATTACAGAATCCCTTTCGTGACCTGTCCACGAGAGATCGATCAGCAACTACCGAACCACCAAAAAAAATACCACCACCCCTGCGCGCTGTTTGCACACCCCCAGACACTTGCTCATCGCCAGATACCTACTTTGCGCATAATTAACCATGCCTTCGAATCTACCATCAAGCTTCGCCTCGGCCGCCGCCGGCCAAAACGCCAACCGCGACGCGAGAGGCGGTCGACAGGACGGACGTGGAGCTGGCAGCGGGGAATGGTTAGTGACTTTCCCCATTTCGCCCAACAAACCCCCATCGCTACCCTGCTATTCTCTGTGCTTCCTGTTTGCGTCTGGAGATGATGAAGAAAAGTTGGCGTTCGCGTGATATTGGTGATGGTGACTCTATAGACCGCCACCTCGTTGGGTCCTCGCCACGTTGTCGCAATATCGCCAGACATCAGGATGCACAGCGCGGCTAGGATGTGACTGAGAGCCTGTACTAACGCCGCAAGCAGGGCTCGACGTGACGGCAGAATTAACGGCACCCTGACCTTTCGACGATCCTCGACGACGCCCGGGCAGCCATCCCAATCCGCAGCCTCGTCCGAAAACGCCTTCCCCTCTACACCGCTCGACTCCGGCGCAGTTCCTCAGACCCCTGGCGCTGCGACATACGACTATCCTGCCCCTTCACAGTATCAGAAGGACTCAATTGTCGGTGTGTACAAGAACGGTGCGGCGGAAATAGACGCTTCCAATGTTTTTGAATCGGGATGGACTCCGGGACACACAAACGGAAGCGCTGCGCGAGGTTGGGGAAAAACCAACAATAACCACAATTCGCAAGATCCTGCTGCCTGTTGGAACAACCGGGGTGACAACAACCCCGTTGCTATCAATGGCATGTCTGAAGAGGAGAAGGAGGTGCGTCGGTCATTTGGAGCAGGCCACCAGGTAAATAATGCTAATATGAGACAGGCATTCGCATCTGATGTCAACTCTACTCTGAAGCCTCCCATCCAGAAACAGGAGGGCACCCAGGGACCGGGACCGAATGGACGGAAGGCGTCGCTATCACACGGTAGCGCCGCCGGATACGGATTACAATCGCCCTCGTCTGCCTCTAGACCTGGTACCCGGCGCCGAGAGACGACGGATTCCAACCCTTTTGGCAGCGGTCCCCTCGCTTCACCAAGTGCCACACGATTCGCTCGCGATGACCAACAGTCTTTCCTGTTTGGTCGCAAGAACAACGACGTCAAGGAGCAGGAGCCAGGCGAGGATGAAGGTGCTGGACAACCTCAGTCCAAGCCGCCTTTTGGAAACCTGACGCGTAGCAACACGGCGGGTAATCCTTCCATGGGTGCCAATATCAGTTCTCTCTGGGGAGCTTCTCAGCCTCCTTCGGCCGGGGGTGCTGCTGGTGGCGGCGGCGGCGGTGGCATGGGTAGTTTCGGCCAATTCGCTTTGCCAACTCCAACTTCGACTATTGGCGGTGGCAACCGTGGTGGAAGTCGCTTTGCAAACCTTATGAACAAGGAAGGCGCCGACAGTCCCGCAATCAAGCCTAATGAAGCCTCGACCCCAGAAGCAACCCGATCTTGGCGATCCCGGCCCCGAACCGATACCGACCCCTTCGGCGGAGACGACAACTTATCTGGCAGCGCCGCACTCGGAGGTGCTCGAGACACCAGTCCACCGCCGATCCCCAACCCTACCAATATTGGGATGTTCGAGACCCCGGTCAAAGGTTCAACTCAAGATTTTGGCATGTCTGGACTGAACCTGGGACGCCCTTCGGAAAACGAGCTTGGCTCAGCGAGCCCGTCGGAGACGAACCCTTATCGCAGCCCGCCGGCCGACCGAAACGAATCACAGGAGGAAGGATCGGGTGAGAAGCATCACGGCGGTGTGGCTGTGGGCGCTGAACAGAATCCTGGCTTCGGCACCGTGTCGCGCGGCTTCCCGACACACGCTTTTGACGGCAGCGATCGCAGTCAGACCAGTAGCGCTGGACCTAGAAGTTACGCCTCAGGCTGGCCTGTCCCTCTGTCTACGGGCACTCCTGACCGTGAACGCGCCGGGTTCGGCGGCGGAGTTTTCGGCAATGCTCTCTTCAGTCCTATGGGCACTGATCTCCAGTCTCCAGGATTGTCGAGTATCGGAGGTGGCGTCTTCGGCTCGGCTAGTGCTGCTGGTCTCGGCGGCCCAGGCACTATTGGCCGCAGTAAGTTGGGTTCTCTCTTCCCAGCTGCCATGCAAGCACAAATGCAAGGACACGAGCAGGAGAACTTGAGTGATTCGTTGCCCGACCTTCGGCAGAGCAACCGTCTCGGTGCAATCGGCCGTAATAATTTCAGTGTTGCGCCCAGAGACACCGGCAGCCCTCTCCGCAGCGGCCGGGGAGGAGTCTTTGAGGAAATGTTCCCCTCTGATCCTACTCGAACTCATAGCGGATTTGGAGGTGCCGACCACCCTGGCGCTGCGGGCATCGGCCACCCCCAAGCATTCACTCCCGGAGCTTCCACCGGTGGCGAGTTCGGGTCGACTCCTGTGCGCCAGATGGTCATGCCTGACCGTATGCGCTGGGTTTATCTCGATCCTCAAGGACAGGTTCAGGGCCCTTTCAGTGGTCTCGAGATGAACGACTGGTACAAGGCCAACTTCTTCACTCCCGATCTTCGGGTTAAGAAGGTTGAAGACCCCGAGTTTGAGCCTCTTGGACAGCTCATCCGCCGCATCGGAAACTCTCGCGAGCCTTTCCTGGTTCCCCAGATCGGCATCGCCCATGGCCCACCGTCTCAGGCTGGACCATTCTCTCCCAGCGGCAACGTGGGTGTCATTCCTCCTCTCAGTGGTGTCTTCCCTAGCTTTGGTAGGACATTGACCGCGGAGGAGCAGAACAACCTCGAGCGAAGGAAGCAGGAGGAACAGCAAGCGATGGCACAACAGCGAGACTTTATGATGAGGCAGCAAGCCATCACCCGACTGCAAGGTCAAGGCCCAGGTGGTGTCCCAGGTTCTTTGCACCACCAGCATAGCGCTCACAGCTTGCAGAGCCAACCTAGCTTCAGCAGCATCTCCTCGCCGATTGGTCCTCACACCCAGCAGCCACCCATCGGAGGTGGAGCCGGCCCGACGTCTGGGTTTTTTGACTCGGCTACCCAGCAGGGATCTACTCAACCCCCTGTTAGTTCTGGACTCGACCATTTTCGTGAAGAGGAACTTGCCACACTGAACGCTTCCGAGCGCCAGATGCTTGCGAATGTTCCAGTCCCGCCTAGTCTTGCAGGTCTTTTTCCTCAGCAACCGGTCGGCGCTCCCGCGAATGAGGGCAACCTCCGGAACCACCTTCCCGGTACCGAGCAGTTGGACAAGGACGAAGAGGGATTTCGTGAGCGCTTGAAGGAGTTTGAGGATATCCGTGCCGAACGCGACTCCGAGCAGTCCCAGGAAGCCGCTACCAGCCAGAGCATTCAGGAAGATGTTGCTCAAGATGTTTCCGCTCCTGCCATGGCTCAGGCTATCAGCAACGAGCACCACAAGTCCCCCGCCCCTGGCATGAAGGAGATTATGGAGGAGGAGCATCAGCTTTCATTGACTCAGCGTGTCCAGCAAGCTCAAGCTGCCGCCGAAGCTGCAAAGAACGCTGCTGCCGGCCTTCCGATGCCGTTCCCTCCCCCCCTACCTGCAGCTGGTACACCTCTCCCGGCCCCCACCGCCCAGCGTGTCCGTTCCAACTTGCCCGAGCAGTACAATCGTTCCCAGACTGGAACTCCCGACACTGGGTCCGCCACTGAGCCCCCGCCATTGGCTCCTTGGGCCAAGGAGGCCGCTAGTCGCAAGGGACCTAGTCTGAAGGAGATTCAGGAAGCTGAAGCGCGCAAGGCTGCCAAGGCTGAGGAGGTTGCCGCCGAGCGTCGTCGTTTGGCGCTTGAGCAAGAGGCTGCGGCTCTTCGCGAGCGCGAGAAGGCTATTGTCGCTGCTACCGGCCTGCCTACCACCAGCACTTGGGGTAACGGCTCCCCTGTTGCCGCCGTCAGCCCTTGGACCAAGCCTGCCGTTGTCAAACCCACTCCAGGCACCAGCACCCCCAGCAAGCAGAAGACTCTTGCCGACATTCAGCGTGAGGAGGAAGTGAGAAAGCTCAAGGCTAAGGAGGTTGCCATCCAGACTGGACTGGCTACTGCTGCTGCCGGCAAGCGTTATGCCGACCTTGCGACCAAGCCCAATGCTGCCCCTGGCCTCGCTCAATCCAGCACGCCCGCCCCGCCTCCTGGTCCCGGCTGGGCGACCGTCGGAGCCGGCGGTAAGGTCAAGGTGCCCACCGGACCTGCCTCTCAGACGAGATCCGTTAGTGCCGCTGGCATAAAGCCGGTCCCGGTTGTTGCAAAGCCGGCTGTCAAGCCTGTTGCCACCGTGATTGCGGCCGCCCCTGCTAAGGGCAACGTTGCCATGGATGAGTTCAACAAGTGGCTTCACCACGAGTTGTCCCGTGGCCTTAACGGAGTTGATGGTAAGTCAACCAGTTCAACCTAGACCTGAAATTCAGTGCTAACGTCGTTTCTAGTGGACACTTTTGCTGGCATCCTTGTTGAACTCCCCCTCGAGGATGGTATCATTGCAGACGCCGTTTACGCCAACTCAAAGACGATGCACGGAGCACACTTTGCTGAAGAGTTTGTTCGCCGCAAGAGACTCGCCGACAAGGGTATCGTTGAGAAGCAAGGCGCTGTTGACAGCAAGACGGGCAGCTCTTCCAGCGGATGGAACGAGGTTGCCAAGAAGGGCGGCAACAAGGAGACGCCCCCTGCTGCTGCCGGAGATGCCGGTATCCAAGGCGCAGGCTTCAAGGTTGTGCCCACGCGCAAGAAGGCAGGAAAGAAGAGCAACTAGGAGCAGCCACCCGCTGCCGCTGGTGACGCTGGTATCAAAGGCACCCGCAAGAATGCGAGAAAGAAGAACAATTCGAAAATGCTGTGGGAAAATTCGCGGCGGAAGATGGCCTGGAACTCTCTGATTAGGCTATGCTTGACGATCATGTCTAAACGGCGAAGTCGTGGCTCAGGATTACTGTCATTGGTACACAGCGTATGTAAGCGCTCTACTGTAGCGATAGGTAGCATGTCAGAAAGCATTGTTGTAAGGGCGTGTCCCACATTACAACGTGATGCCACTTTTGGCTGGCTTGCAGCTTTATGAGATGGGCCATGGTGAGTGAGGCTTTGAAGTACTTGAGGTCGAAGTTGAGGTACCTAAGGTGGAGATGTTTTCGGTGAGATGCAAGGTGAGTGGCTTATGTAAGGCGGTAGGTGAAAATTTGCCCCGCCCCCACCATGGAAATTTCGATTTCACAGGGCATCGAAACACGCCGAATTCACCGTCTGAGTCACTTGATCTTCGACCAAGACGAAGATTGTCACCTGTGATATTCCAGACAAAATCGAACTACGAGTGAGTCAAGCTCCTTTATCTCTGGATACTTTCTATCCAGAAAAAGCGAGGTCATCGAGCATTTCTTTCTGGCGAAACTACCCCGCGACGCGCGGGGCAGAAAAGAAAAGGTCACTTATCGCGACCCAGAACCCCTCGATATCACAAGCGAGGCGCAACCATTGATTCCACATTCGAATACATCCTTTGAGCCATGACGGATGCGCAAACAAATGGCTCTCAGGCTACGGCCTCGCTGCTTTCCCGGTTCACAGATGGCGCCTACATCGATGTCTTGACGTCTTTAGTGGCTAAGGATCTCATCACCAGATTTACCACCAGTCTTCAAGCCCAGACCGGCGGAGAAAATGCCAATCCCACAGCAACGTCAAAAGAGTCACTATCCGAAGATGAGATCGCTATAGGTCTTGCCGCCCTCAACGCGTTTTTGCAGTCAAACGTCACGGGTCCCGTGCTGGAGCACGCTCACAAGGTAGAAGCACTCTTCACTGAGGCCTTCACGGCAGGCAATGACGAAAGAGGATCATCAGCAGACACCCTCAAGGCGCTACGCAAAGACAGTCTCAAGGCCCTCGAAGTCGACGGCGTCTCACCGTATCCTTACATCCCGCACATCGAGCTCTTTGCGCTCGCCCGCTTTGTCTTCCACGAAGCCTCCTCGGCCAGCGATGCCATCATCAAGCTCTCTTCTTCTGCCTCATCCCGCCTGAGTCTGCCCTGGACCCGCCTACGCGTCAACGTATGGCACTTCAAGCTGCTCAGCCAGCCGTCCCTCGGCCCCGGCGCCAACTTTGCAAAGGCATCGCAGTGGATTGACGTCCCGACGCTGGCGGAGCAGATTAATCTCGGCATCGAGACCGTCCGGAAGCAAATCCTTGACGAGGATGTGTGGTCGACGAGCGAGGAGGCCTGGTCACGCGAAGAGAGGGTGCAGTTCTTGCTTGAGGTGTCCAACACGCACATTATGCTCGGCCGCGATGACCGGGCGCGCGAGGCGCTGGAGGAGGCGACTAAATTGAACAACTTTGCGTATGCGCTCTCTGGTGCATTGGGAAAGAGGACAAAGTTCCAGGAGAAGAGCACGAGTCAGCTTGTTGTTCTCGCAAAGAGCGATGCAACGACCGAGGGCGAGGGAACGGCAGCAGATGACGAGGAGGCCAAGCCTGAGGCTGTTGCCCTCAACGATGATACCCTGCTTGAAGAGATTCAGTTCTCCAAGGAGGCGAGCGGCAAGCATGGAGAGCTCGCTGCCACATCTTCGGGGCTTCCCGCGGCGCTGGCAGATTTGTCTCCAGAGGCGCAGCCGCAGCTGTCGCCCCTCGACCAGATTATTCTCCTCACTGAAGCAACACTCAAGGACACCTTTTCACCTGTTGACACTCTGACTTCAGAGGAGGTTCTCCCCTACGCCGTGCGCGTGGTCTCGGACAAGGCTACAAACTGGCAAATCTACTCGCAAGCCCTCCTTGTTCGCTCCCGCATTGAAGTTCACCGCAGCAGAACAGTCGAAAGAGGTGTTCTGCAAATGCAAGCCGTTGTGGACCAAGTCGTTGTCGACACCTCGGAAGTACCCCGCCCGAAAGCCGAAGATGTCGCCAACAACGAACCCGCCGACGTCCCCGCCATCGCCGTCTCCGCCCCAGGTGAGCCCGAGATCGACACTGCCGTCGCGGCACCCGTCAACACGGAGAAGCCCACATCTTTCTTCCCCGCCGCCAAGGAAACGGATACCGCCCCCGCCCACGTCCGGCTGCAGTACATCCACGCGCTCTCTTCCCCTCCCAAATGGCACCTCGAGTCCGAACTCGCCTATTCATGGGCCGGCGTCGGCTCCCTCGTCTCCGCCCTCGAAATCTTCAAGCGTCTGCGCCTCTGGGCCGAAGTCGCGCTCTGCCTCGCCAGCAGCGCCTCCAACGACGACGACTCAGGCCGCGGCAACGGCGGCGAGGAGAAGGCCAAGGCGCTCGTGCGCTGGCGGCTGTTCCATCGCACGGGACAACCTCTCGTCGAGAACGCGGATGCTGATGCGGAGGACCTTGACGCGCGGGATGTGACGTACCTCAACCCTGCCGACTTCACCGGCCCCGAACGGAGTCCGCCGCCGCCAAACGCGCCGAGGCTGTTTTGTATCCTTGGTGATTTGGAGAACGAGCCGGCGCACTGGGAGCGGGCTTGGCAGATTTCGAACCGGCGGTTTGCGCGCGCGCAAAAGTCGTTGGGAGAGTGGTACCTTTCGCAAAAGGAGTGGACCAAGGCGCAGGACGCGTATAAGCTCGCGACGCAGTGTAACCGGCTGAGTCCCGAGATGTGGAGCCGGTTGGGCGATATCAGTCTCCGGCTGGGCCAGTTCCCGGATGCCGCGGAGGCGTATAGCCGGGCGATTGGCGCCGCTGGGGATGTTGTTGGCGGCGAGGACGCGAGGACGTGGAGTAACTTGGGTAGTTCGCTTTGGAGCATGTACCTCGAGGCCGTGGAGGAGGTCAAGAAGCAGATTATCGAGGAGAAGAAGAATGGCACGGCGGAAGCAAATGCGTCAACCGAAGAAGCAGAGGACGAAGATGACGAGGAGCCGAAGAAGCGGGAGAGCAAGGTCAAGGACCCGGCTACGTTGCTATCCCAGTCCCTGGCGGCCTACAAGCGCGGCGCATCGATCGCGCAGGATAATTGGCGCATCTGGGACAACGTCCTCACCCTCGCTTCGCGGATGCGTCCACCCGCCGTCTCGGAGATGGTGCCGGCCCTCCGCGCCATCATCCGCATTCGCAACACCGAGGACGCGCTCGACGACGACGTCCTCCGCGCGCTGCTCCAGGAGAGCGTGCTCACGAAGGAAAAGGAGAATGACGAGAGTAAGACGGGGGTATATGTCCCGCCGCGGGGTACTATTGAGAAGGCCGTCGTTGCGCTTTTCGAGGAGAGTGTTGTGCCGCTTATCACGACACGGTCAGAGCTGTGGGAGCTTATTGTCCGAGAGCGGGTGTGGAGACGGGACTACGCCGGCGCCGTGGATGCCGCGGAGAAGGCTTGGAGGGCGGCGATGGGAGCCGGTGCGGGCGGTGGGTTGAAGGCTTCTTCGGCGGGTTCGGGCGGGGCCGGGGACGATTTGAGCCGGAATTGGCTTGCGGATAAGGGGGCGTGGAAGGTTGTTGTCGCGAGGACGGACGAGCTTGTTAGTGTGTTGGAGAACTTTGGGAGCGAGGTTGAGAGTGTGGGCAGTCGGTGGAGGGGCAAGGCGAGGAATGCGGTTAGGAGCGTGATGAGTAGAGGAAAGGAGGCGTGGGAGGGGACGGAGGAGTGGGTTTTGTTGGAGGGGATGATGGACGGGTTGAAGTTGTGAGGTTTGAGTCCGTGATGGTGATGGATGGCGCGTCGTGGTAGACGTCTGTCGGACGGCGGATGAATGTATTCAAATGAATAGGACTCAAACGCCAAGATGGCGACCTTCTTCAAACCCTTTTGTGAAAGCTCGCCAACCGTCACGGGTCGGGTGAGTTTCGGGGTTTATGGATGAGTATATCTTGGGGGAAGCACGACGCATCACTAACCTATGGAATCCATACGGATCTTCGCAAAATGTCCTTCGTGCATTGAAGAGTGAGATAACCTCATCGTGAGCGCCCCCCCAAAGTTTACTATGCAAAACCAGCACCGCTTGAGCGAACTCAAGAGCAAGCCCACCCAGGTTCATGCAACGTCATCGCCAGTCTCAATGTCTTTAGATGCCATTCAGGGCAGAAGCTTCCCAAACATGCAGGAAATCCAAAATCCTGCTGGGTAGACTTCTCAATATCTCGTATCGGTGAATCTTTTCACGACATCCTCTCATCTTGACGCCAAAAACTCACCAAAAGTTCGGATGAACGTTCACTGAAGCAGAAAGACTCTGGAGACTTTGGAAATGAGTCACCCATTAATGCGCCGCTTCCTAATGATCTCCTAATTGCTTGGGATGAGTTTCCATGCGACTAGCTTCTTAAACTGCCTGTGAATAATCCTTCAAGAATTGGGAGGTCTCGACCGCCATGCTGCCTAGAGTCTGGCCTGGGTGAACGGGCCCGGTCAAGGGGTAGCCCCGGAAAAGTGGAGACGATGGGACCGGGGAAATCAGGCAGTCTACCCCGGCTGAGCGGCACGACGCTCGGTAGTGTTTATTAGTGGCAGTTCTGCCTGAAATTCATCCCCGTCCGATGCCATGTGAGTTGCGTTAGGACTTTGACTTCATCCTTGAGATTATATGAAGTTGATGTGCAGTTGCTGAATATAAAGATGAGAGGGAACGGCCATTGGAAATCTACATTAGGAGAGTCATCACCTTCAAGCAGATCATTGTTGCCTATCCTCATCAACAACCTATCTAAACACACGCACAGGATATGTACATTCTTTACGATAAGAAGAATCCTTCAGATCATATTTCACACATTCAGATGCCTCCCGTTTCAGCTCAAGAAACCGCCACCATGTCTCTCAGATTTAACAACCTCACTGACGGTGAGACGGTTCACCAGGTACGTGATGAACGCACACCATCACTAAGAGCACATCGTCTGAAAGATACGCTTCTGACTTTGCCCTCAAATAGCGCTGTGTAATCATCAAAGGAACCTACACGCCGGGCTCTAACGTTTGCGATGACTTTGCAACAGTCGAGGCTAACGACAGCACAAACACGACTTTCCCAACCCAAACCTGGCCCATCGCAGATAACAGGATCAAAATCATCGCCCTACTCTCACCAGGCCTCAACACACTCACCATCACCCGCACAGCCGGCACTCAAACCATCGCCAACGAGCTCAACCTAACATACATCCCCCTCCTCCAATCGCCCCCTCTCCACCTCGCCGTAATGGTCGCAAAGGACTCCCCTCTCCTCATCGACTGCCCGCCCCTCAAACACGGTGCCTCTTCCACAGCCCATGCTTCCCTCGACGCCGCCATCGCCAAGCTTCGCATGTCTGCGTACATGTGGCAGGCGCTCACCGCCGAAGACATGCGACTCAAGGGTCTCGGCCGTCGCTCCTTTAGGCTGGAGGAGGAATGGGCTGCCGACACGACTAGCCGCGAGTTTCTGAACGGGCTGCATGAAGCTGCTCTCTTTGACAGTGGTGCCATGCGCTCTACTGCCAAAGTCCATATTGTTCGATCGGAGAGGACGACGGCAGAGATCCGTGACGCGGAGGTTGCACAACAGAACGAGACCGCAAAGTCAAGAGATGGATTGTTTGACTACTTTTTGGATGCCCTTGCGGCCCAGGGTTCGCCTTTCGAGGCTTCGGCGCATCCAGTTGTCGCGGGTATGATTCTTGATTCGCACTTTTCTGTGAGCAAGAAACTCATCCTCGGTCACGCCGCACTGGGATGTCATAACCCGACTGGTGTGTCCCTCGGCATGATGGGCAGTCACCTGACGTACTCGTGGCCTCGGTTCCTAGAGGAAGTCTCAGACTGTCTTCTCGACACTCGCGCCCCGGGACAGACTGTCGGCGACGACAACGGAGAGTGCGGGACGTTCTGGGAGGCTTGTTCGATCGGGCAGGGCGCGTTCTTGCACGAGGTCGGACATGCTTTTGGGGCTCCGCATACGACTGGTATCATGGCGCGCGGGTACTCTGGCCACTGGCCCCGAAACTTCCTTGTCAAGACGGCGTACTCTCAGAAGGTCAACAAGGAAGGTTTTGTCGTGGTTGATGGGCAGACGGAGAACGATGCTAGGTGGGATCTGCGGGATGCCCTGTCCTTCCGGTCCCTCAACCACTTCTGGCTACCCGGCGATACCAGACTGTCAGCGGTGCAGCGATCGAGCGCCCCGACTGTCTCACTCATCAACATTGAGACTGATGATGTCGGAGTTGAGATTGCTTGTGCAGCCAACCTCGCTCGCATGGAGTTCAACGACAAATCTGAACTCCTTCCATCCATGGATTGCCCGGCCTGGAAAGTGTCTTACACTCTCAAGGAACTCGAAGCCCGCTTCTCCCGCGACGAGAGGCTGAAGCTCTACGTGCTCGGTATGAACGGCAAGACCAAGACGGTGCGCGATATCTGGCGTCTCTTCTCATCGACCATGTACGTCCGCATTCCCGGGTCGGACGTCCTTCTGCGCAAGCGATCCGTCGTGACGAAGGACCTCGAGGAGTCGGCCGATGATGGCGAGGGAGAAAAGTTCTGGTCGTGGGCGACGCTGCTTACACGCCGGAAGAGCGATGGGTCTGTTGTGCGGGCGAACTCGGTGGATGTGCGGACTGGATGTATCCTTGACGGCGCGTATGTGCATTTCCCTGGCGGCGATCGTGTGAACTGTGGTCCTCGGATCAATAAGTGGGGTGGTGGGGAGCATACGTTTGGCGGTCATGCCTCTGAGGAGGTTAAGATCCCTAAGAGTGCAGAGATTGTCAAGATTGAGGTGTCTAGGGAGGAGGACACCCTGCGCGGTATGAGGATTCACCTGAGCGATGGCTCGTCTGGTGGTGCTTTGACGGGATATGAGGATGTTCCCGAGACCTCGACTCTTGGTAAGTAACCTGGTGTCCAATTTGCCACATGAGATTACTGACTTGGTATAACAAAACAGAGGCGCAAGCAGACGAGTGTATTGTCGGATTCTATGGCCGCAGCTGGTGGGGTAGCAACTTTGACGGCTTGGTTGAGTTTGGTATCATTACTGCTCCCAAAGACTTTGAGTTGCCGGACGTTGTGTACGGAATGATGGAACTTCAGAACACGGAAGGAGGCCTCGGGGTATGAATCTTTTGCTGCTATATGACATCGCCGAAGACAGGCAGCTAACATCCTTTAGCGTGAGGCAGATTTTGAGAATGGGGAGGAGGAAATGGACGACGAGGAGTAGATGGCGACGGCTTGCGGTTGCTGGAGCTGAACCAGCCTGGGAAATCTATACTGATAGAGAAGTCATGATCGAATAATTGCGTACAGTATCTCTTTTGCCTGCAAGGCCAGGTTGCTGATTAGTCTTGTTGTCATTTGAATACCATACAATTTGCTCAACTTGACGAAGGCACCGTCGACTGAGCTAAGAGCATAATCTCTTCTTCAATCATTCGCAACGGATCAAACGTGCCCGCTTCTTTCCTAAGCTCATCTGCTCGTCTCTTATACTTCTCATCACCCAGAACCTCTGTGACTGCCTGCTCCACGGCGCTCACAGATGGAGGTGACTCGGCTAGAAACGCCCCCAAGCCAGACCACTCGATCCTTCTCCCAATGTCTGGCTTGTCAAACGTGTTGCCTGCTTGCACCATAGGAAGACCATTCGAAACCGCATGCTGAAACCCTCCGTACCCGCTGTTCGACACAAAGACGTCCGCGTGTGCCAGAATCGCGTCATACGGGAAGTAATCCACCACCCGAGCATTTGCGGGCAATTTCCCGTCCTTGAAAGTGCTTGTGTCAAGCGTTGCTCCGGTCACGCAAAGACACACGAGGACTAGAACATCGGGATGTGTAGCGAAGGCCCTCATTGTCGGGATGATGAGTTCCTTGTGGTCCAGGACTTCCGTTCCTTGGGCCACAAAGATGATCTTCTTACGATTGAGAGTTGATACCTGGAGAGATGAGCTGTTTGAGAGAACGTCGTTGAACCACGTTGGATATGTGAGGTCAGTTGGAATAGGTTTAATCGGGAGTGTGCCCGCGAACTTGATTTTCCGTGGCCAGTCGGATGACGGAAACTCAAGACTCGGGAGACACATCTGCAGGACTGTGTCGTGACAGAGCGTCGATGCGTCCCAGAAGGGATGTTCCATGCTCGTTGAGAGTCCATCGTAAAGGCACGCAACGGGCTTGGGACATCCCATCATTCCCAAAACCCACCTCGCGCGATCTTCAGCAGCGCTGTTCCACGTCTCCTTGAATGCTTTCGCATTCCTTGTCCGCCCTTCCTCACTGTCGTCGAAAGGGAGTCCAGATCCCCACGGTGGCCGCTCAGGGTTGGTCCAGAACACTGGAACGACACCAATACCAATAGTCCGAACAACCTCGTCCTCTGCAAATAGTTCTGGCAAGTCGGTATCCAGCCTCAACGCCAGCGTCCCAGAAAAGCACGTATCCGACAGAACGATGATCTGGCAGCCGGGCTCTCGTCGCCTCATACCCGCCAACGCCACCCGCACTGACTCCAGCCCGCTTGGTAGCAACGAGATGAATCCCCCATCGAGAGATGCGGCAAGTCTCGTGGCTGGATCCGATGCCTGTGCGATGTCTGGCCAGCGAGATGGATCGTCGAGGGTTTTCCAGAGTCCGATGATGGGACTGAAGTGGGCCCCGACTGACTCGATTGTCGGCTTCCACCTCTTTGTTCCCAAGACCGTGACGTCGAAGCCGCTGCTGATGAGATGTTTAGTAATTTGAAGCGCTGGTCGCATGTGTCCCTCGCGTGGAGGTACAGCGTAGAGAACCCAGGGCTTTGTCATTTTTTGGACCAGCATTGTGTCTGGTCGGATGTCATAAGCTACTAGAAAAGAACGATAGGAAGCAAACGGTTTCGATATCTCTTACCTCTTATCAAGTCGCCATTAAGATGAAGTGTTTGGACGGGGTAATTGTCCAGTTCTCGTTATCAGAGCTAACTAAATTAGCAGATGAGTCCGGGGTCCTAAATTGCTGTCAGATAAGCAAGGGCCGGACGAATTCAGAACGCTAAGGTTAAAGATCAAAGCTTGTCTAGAAGTACACGAGTCAGCCTTAGATTGAGCCCCAAAACCACGTTCAACCACATTTCGATCCAGGGAGATTGGAGTCTCAAGGGGGTTTAACGGGGTAAAGCCAAAGTGGCTGCTTCGATCCATCGAGCGATGAAATTGATGCCATTTAAATCCACTGCTTTTGTATAGTGCTCATATGACACCTCTAAGTACCTTGTTATCGAAGAAAGTTAATTCTTTCTAAGTCATAAGTATAAGAATATAGTTTTAATAAAATAATATAATACCTACTTAGTACTTAAATTAAGATACTTTTTTAAACTCATTATAAAAAAAAGATAATTATATTACTAACTACTTACTATCGAGGTCCGTAAGTAGTACTATAGCTTTAACTATAATAACTTCGCTTATAATAAATAAAAAGTCTAATTATAAATCCCTTAAAAACCTCTTTTTAAGAGCTATAAAAGCCTCTAAGTTAAGTTAAAATACTTATTAAGATATTAATAACTAAACTAACCCTACGATAATAACCTTAGTAAAAGATTTAATAAATAATACTAAAATCCTTATTAACGTTAAGTATAATTTACGAAGCGTAATAACGCGGCCATAGAGTATTATTAATATATCTTATACTAAAAAGAGTATTATTGATACTAATTAAATAAATAGGGCCGTGTTAATATAGCACCTCGGCTTCCTCTTATAGCTCGAGGATTATTACTTTAAATAGTATTAAAAATTTATTAAAAAGCTCTCTTAAGTATTCTAATATATTTATTACTATTTCCGTAATAATAAGACTCCCGGTGCTTATATATAAAAATAAGTTATTTATTTTTAAATAATAATACTAGCTTATTAATAAGCTATTAAAACTATAATTCTAGCGATCCCTTAACGAGGGAGAGGGTAAAATAGAGGAAAAGATAGGTAAGAAAAGGGTTATTAAATAGTGCGGAATTCGAGGGCAGGGTAGCGTCTATATGTACTACGGCAATCCTCTAGTAATGCAAAACGATGGAGTTAAACAGTGCATACAACACCTCAATCACATCAGATCCTAGTGATAAGGGATTTCGTTTTTATCTCAACCCAAAAGTCACTGGGTTCACTGCATGGGACCCCCTTGATTGCTTCCATTTATTTTGAGTTTGCAAACAACACGCGTATGGAGAAGGTCGAATTGAGACGGATATCGATAATCGCCTGACTCGGGGGCCGCGATATGTGTTGCGATGACTCTTTCGGCATCAGGTCATCATTTGGACCACTAGAACGACGCCAGGAAAGGAAATTTAGAAGCCTTAACCCCAACACCATTTTAACAGCACATTGAGACATAGGTTGGACGGTCGATGATCGCCAGATCTTCTAGAAAACCAGGGCTTGGAGATTTTGTGTCATTGACACCGATGCTTACAGACTTGCAGAATGTGCAGCTCAGTTTATCAGACCATTTCTAGTGTTAATTTCAAGGAACATGAAGGCTAGAAACTCAGGATCAGGACCATGATGGTTGCGCGAACCAATGGATTATGTTCACGCTCCAATCTCAGATGGGTGGGTGTATTTAATTGTCGTTGGCTGCCTTCATGCAGGTTGAGCGTTTACGCCAATTGAAGTTCGTCATCAAGCGCTCTGCTGCCTAAAGTAAGGCTTTCATCAGGCAATGACAAATTGAGGGGCAATGCAAGATTTGCGCATGAGTTCCAGAAGGGGCTCTTGTGCTGATCGTGCTTTCGAACCTAGTAGCTTCGATCAGTTGGAGAGGTTTCCCTCCAATGCCAACAGTTCTCATTTGATCTTTTTTCAGTCACAGCTTGTGACCTTTGAACACGGAACTTCATTTCTAGCTTTTGAAAGTTCTGGGAAGGTGCCACGAGCATTCTCACTACAATGTCAGCCAAAGAGACGAAGCATTGTTCTGAGCCTAGACCGCTAGATAAGACCGCAGCTTTCCAGTATCAGCCCTTGGACGAAGCAATCGACTGCACACGATTCTTGAGGATCCACCCTGCAACAAATGATCAGGACCCTATCAGCTGCGATTTGGTGCACATTGCATTCGGCGCGAGACCAAGCTATGAAGCTCTGTCGTACAGATGGGGCAGAGAGGCTTTTACACATTCAATCATACTTAACGGCCCTGCCTTATTTGTAGGTTTCCCTCTTATAGGGGAATTAGTTCGAACCGTGGGTTAACGAAGAGATTAATTTAACTATATAAATTTCTATATAAGTATAAAAAGGAGGTTCTAACTATAGGTTAAGCTAGCTACGATAATCCTAAATAGGGCCCCTAATTAGCCCCTACGTAATTAACTATATACCATAGTTAAATTAGACTTCCGATCCGATACTAACTTTCTCTTTTTTTTATTAATTTAATTACTACGTTTAGAGGTATAATTTAACCTCGGGCCCGTTTACTAAGTCGTCTCTTTTTCTCTCTTTTTTTTATTTTTTTTATATAACCTATTTTTTTATTTTTTTTATATAACCTATTTTTTTATTTATATATTAACTTTTTTATTATTTATAAATTACTCTAACCCCTTATTAAGTACTACTTTTATAAAAGCGTTAACGAGGTTATTATTATTATTAATTTAATAAATCTCGAGGATCTCGCGCCTTTTATATAATTACTTAAGGGTTATAATATTAATTATAAGCCTCTTTTTTTTTATAGTTCTTAATTTAATAAAATATTTATATAATAAATAAGAATCCGTATAAACGACTATTAGGATTAGTAAAAAGCTAAGTTAATTAGTAATTCTCCTTAGCATTATTAAAATCGCGTAGATAAGGTTAACGCCGTTAACTATATTATAAACTTTTAATACTAATATACTTTTTATTACCTACTTATTTTTAGTTAACGAGTAATAAATAATATTACTATATATTATAAATTCGCTTTTACTTATACTCTTATTAGCGAAAATAATAATATACCCTAATTATAAAATAAGGTCCTTATTATTTATAAATAAGCTATTTATAAATATATAAAGCTTATTAACTACAAGGTTAATTAGGTAGTAAATAAGACCTTGATCGAGATTTAAGTACTATTACTTAAGCCGCTTATTAAATACTTTAATATTTTATTTATTTAGTTCTATAACCTACGCTATTTTAGTATAGTTAAAAGTCGCTTTAGGCTAGTATATACTTATAATATATACCCCTCGTATAAGCTTAGTCTTATATTACTTTTTAATATTAATTACGTTCGGATTAACGAGGCTAATTTTTTTACCTTACCCCTTTTATTAAAAAATAATAGTTTCCTCCTTAATTATAAAAATCCTACTGTTAAATACTAAGGGGGTATTTATTATAAGGACCTCTTTTAGTTTTATTATAAAGCCCGCTTTTTAAAGCTCCTTATCCTCTTTTTTTATAAAATTAATATTAAATAAGCTTAATATATTATTAGTCTATATTCTAATAATTCTAAATTAGTTACCTACGTACTTAGAGATTAATAAGCACGGGTCGTATATAAATATAACTATTAATAATTAATTAATATAAAAATCGTAATATATAACTTATTAATAGGTACCCGATTCTACGAGCCTATATAGTAGTTTGAGTACTTTAATAATCGTACTTTCTAAATACTTACTAACCATTTCTTTTAGTAAATAAGCTAGGATTTTCTTTATAAGCCCTATTACTAATTAAGTATATACCTAAGTAATATTATAGCTCTAAATCTCGTACCCCTTTTTTTATAATAATATTATTAGTACTATTATTAATTATTAGTTATAGCGCTATATAATAAGTAATTATATAAGTAGCGTTACCTTTTTAATATTACTATATCCCTAAATTACGTATTTAGACTTCTCGTACGGTTAGGGTATTCCTTTCCTTTTAATCTTACGAACTATTTATAATTTAAATATATAAAGGTTTATATACTTCTCTAAGTCGTAAAAAATAAATCGATAGACCCCTCGATTATAAAGAGTATCTACTTCGGTTAGATCTAATTCCTTATATAGCTTTTTAATAGTTATAATTACGCTTTTTTTATATAGTTTAACTACTAGCTTAAAATCAGCTTTCTCTTTTACTATATAAAAAGTCTTAATTACCTTATTATTAATAATAAATTACTATATTAATACTTACTATTATAATCTTTTATAACGTCTTACTAATAGTATTAGTACCCTTTTAGTAATTTCCTCTTCTTCGTCGTTTATTAGTATTACTACGACGATTTTATTAAAAATAATTTCCTATACTTCTACTACGGGTTATATAGTTTCCTCTAGCTCTTTTTTTTTTTATAAATTAGAAATTACCTCGCTAAGATCTATATAATATAGTTTTATTACTATAATTAATACCTCGAGAGGTTAGTTATAATCCCTCGTAACTATATAAAATCGCTCGTTAATAAAAATTAATTTATATAGCCTAGCTTATTATTAAGTACTTTTATACTATACTCGTATATCCGAATTTAGTAATATATTTAAATTACCTCTTATATTAGGCTTATTATATATAGTAATTACTTTATTAACTTACTTTTTTATACTTACTTTACGTAGTACTTATATTACTTTTTTAACTACTTAGGCTCGTTAGCTTACGTTTAATAATAGTAACGAGGCTAAGGTCGTTCTTAAATATACTCTAAATACGAGAAGCGTTAATATAAGCCCGTTAGGCCCTATAGTATTATTATAATATTTAAGTACTATTTAAAAGTATTTGTTATTAGTAAAATTTAAATTTTCTTTTTTAATAATTCTAAATACCCTTTTTAGCTACTAGTATACCCTTTTTACTTTTCTAATACTATAGTACGCTTTAATAAGTACGACTTTTAACTATATACTATAGGCCGTCGCATTCTCCCTAAATTTTACTAACTTAAAGCTAGTACTAGCGTTAGTTCTAATACTATCTAGCGGGCTTTAGTATATATTAATTTAGCTTTTTTATAAAGCTATTTATACTATTTTTATTTATAAATCCCGGAGGAATTACCCTACTTAAAAAGATATAACTACGTTAATTACGTATAGGACTAGCTAATTATTTAAATAAAAAATATTAACGATAATTTCCTAATTAAAGTTAAGCTTATTACGTAATTTAAATTTAAACTTACGTAGGCTTTACGTATTTATTTAGTATTAGTAGTACACTTTTATTAACTACTTTAGCACCCCTATTTTAATATTATCGTTACCTAATTACTTTAAAAAGTTATATAGCCTCGTAACTAACGGGTAGCTAAATCTTTAATATAATTATTTAAGCTCACTTTTTATTAAATAATTAATTAACTTCGTATTATTAATAAGCTTTATAAATACGTACCCCTATCGTCGTTCGACTATCTCGAAGTACTTATTATTAAAAATTCTATTCCTCGTATTATTAAATATAATACCTAGTCGATCTATATCTTTTAAATATAATAAAAATAGTATATTAATAAGTAAAATATAAAAAGTTATTGTTCCGAAGTACGTCTCTATTTCTACTATACTTAGTACGATAATTTCTTTACCTAAGCTAAAGCTAATCCTTATAATACCTACTATTAACGTATTAAGTATTATTAGCGCGATCCTCTATAGTGCTTAAAATTACCCTTTTCCTCTTATTAACTATTATAATACCCTAGTATCTAAGATAATTCTTTAGAAAGTTTCTAAGCTATACCTTTTGCTTATATAAAATACTTATATAAGCTTAGTATTTAAATAATTTAAGTAGTATAAAAAGGACCCCCCTAGCTACTATTATAATTACTTAGTACCTAATTTTTCTTTAGGTATTAAGAGAGGTAAATCCAGTATTATTAAATTTAGTAGGCCGGATTATAATTTACCCCCTTTACCCCTCTCTATACCTATTATTTAGAGGACTTTCCCTTATTATCTATAAATAAAAGCCTACTTATTAAGAGCTTTTATTACTTTTTACTCATTTATTTTCGTATATCCTCCGGAGGCTAACGGGGTAAAAAAGAAATAGTTAATATTATTAATTTTATTATAATCCAATTTATTAGTATAGGGTATAAGGTCCTCTTTATTTTTTAAGTTTCCTAGCGGATACTTTAAGCTATTAATTTAGTTACTTATACTAAGTTCTATACCCCCGGATATACCCTTATATATTATAAAGAATTAGTTAAATCGATTAGGGCTAGTTTTACCTTTTACTACCCTCGACTTTTTATACTTTTTATACGATTTAGCACGTTCTTTTTTAAAGTAATTACTTAATTAATATCTATCTTTTTTATAAATAAAGTACTATTTCTTACGTTACCCTACTCGCGGGTTAAATCTCTATTTATTTAATAAATCTAAGCCTCCTTACTAATAATTACTATACCTAGTTTCTTTCCCTTTCTTATTATATATCCGATTAACTTAGTATTATTAATAAGGGCCGTTATATACTTAAAGGTAAGTTTAGTACGGTATTTTTGTTTTAATATTAAAACTAGATCTTAGCCTCGAGTAGAGCGTTTTATAGTCTTTAAGTACTTAGTATAAGGTTATTTTTATTTTTAATACGCGTTAAACTATAGTATAAAAATAGCCGACTTTCCGCTCGTTAATTCCCTTATTTAGCTAGGTTTTTATTAACTTATTAATTTAATTAATAAGCTCTTTAAGGATTTTTACTCGTAATTTACTCTCTATTATCCTAGTTATAAATATAAAAAAAATTACTTATAGCTCTAATAAGAGCTCTAGATTCTTATTATAAGTCTCGAAGCGGCTTTGGATTACGTTAATAATACTAAAAAAGTCGTTTTAATTAAGATTACGCACTGCCTCGTAATAGTAATTAGAAGCTTTACTTATAAATATAATATTAATTACTAAATAGTACTAGTATTCCCTAATCCCGACCTTTTTATAATAATTATAAAATATCGTTAAGGTTTCTTATAAAACCTTATACTTCCCTCTAAAGTATAATTTCTCTTTTAAAAAGATCTTTTTAAAGTTTATAAATTACTTCGTATTTACTATTAGATTTTTAGTATCTATATATAATCCCTGCGTTACTACGTATTATTAATAACTCCGGGTCGTCTACTTCCTTTCTTATTAGCTAATTAGTACCGAATTTCGTATTAATAATAGTAACGAGTTATAAATCGAAATAAATAGAATTATTAATTATTAGACTTCTAATACAATATTTTACCTCTATATATTTTTTTATAATAATAAATTACTATTAGTAATTATAGAGAAGAAATCTGCGTCGTTTACCCTTTTTTTAAATTCGTTAAAACGATTATATACCCTATTAACTTATACCTAGTTCTATAATATAAATTCCTCTTTTATAATTATTATTACTAAGATTTCGTATAGTTCTTATAATTATAATTACGCTAATAATACCCCTCGCTTATAAAGGAATTTATTAACTACTTTTATAATTCCTAAGCTTATTCTTATAAACTATTTATTTAGTTAATAACTAAGGTCGTTTACGATTTTATAAAATAGGAGTTACCTCTATAGCCTCTTTTTTTTATAAACCTTAGTTAAATAAATTAATACTACGTTAATTTACTCGTTATTAAGCTAATTTGCGATCTTATATATTTTTATTCCTTAATAATCTAAGTTAATATTTACTTATTTACAAAGGATCGGGATTCTATTTAAAATCGGGTTTTTTCCTCTTCTTCTTTATACTAACTTACTAAAGGTCGTACTCTAGCTTATACTTATATTAATAGTTATTAATATATTTAATTTTAATAAGGATATATTTAATCCGTACGTTAGCTATAATAAGCTTATATTTTTACTACCTAACGAATTTATTAGGGTTTAAGAGATTCTTATTTCTTCTTACCGTCTTACTATTACTCTCGTTTTTACTATCTTTAATAACTATTACTATCCTTCTAAATTGCTAATTATTGTACTTACTAGGGCCTCCTTTTTATCTAATATAAAAGGGTAGGTTTTAATAACCCCCTCTTAATAATAATAATAAACGTTTATATTACTATAAGAAAATATAATAATTAGTCTTATAATCTTTATTAATTATTAATTTCTATTATTTCGTATATTTCTAGCTTCTTAAGCCTTATACTCTCCGTAATTTCTAAATAGCTTCCTTCCTTAACCTACCTCCTCTAGGGCAGTATTCTATAAGAATAGTCGAATATAAATACTAAGCAGCTTATAAAAGAATTATATAAATTATTAAGTATAGTTAGTAAGGTTAAGCCCCCCCCTTTTTTTTATAAAATTATAGGCCTTAAGGACTTATTAAAAATACTACTTATTACTCGTACTTAGTAGGGTTAGATACCTTAGAGATTTTCCTCTTATAGCTCCTTAGTACCCTATTTTATATCTTTCTAAGTAGTCTTTTTCGTAGCCTAATTATAATTAAGTAATTATTACTTTTCTAGCAATTCCTTTTACTAATTCGGCTAGTTAATTTCTAATTATAAGCTGGCCGCGGTAAAATTATTTAATAAAAAAGCTATTTAAAATAATAATAAAATACTAATTACTTAAGTAGTTCTATTAATTAACGTAATTTAATATAGTAAACGTTAACTTCTTATAAGTAATAAAAAGCTATAATTACTTAATTCTATATAGTATTTAAGAATCGTCTCTTTTTATATTTATTTTTATAAGGTTATTTAATACAAATCTCTTATCTTATATAATATTAAAAAGTCGTCTCTTTTATATAGTAAAATACCTTACCGATCTATAATAATAAAATTTAATTACTAATTAGTATAGGTTTCCCTCTTATAAGGGAATTAGTTCGAACCGTAAGTTAACGAAGAGATTAATTTAACTATATAAATTTCTACGTAGGTATAAAAAGGAGGTTCTAACCGCAGGTTGGGCTAGCTACGATAATCCTAAATAAGGCCCCTAATTAGCCCCTGCGCAATCGACTGTATGCCGCGGTCGAATTAGACTTCCGATCCGACATTATTTGTGGGCAAGAATCTCCACGATGCCCTCTCATATCTTCGAAACCAAGGCAACGTTGGACTTCTTTGGGTTGACGCAATCTGTATTGACCAAGGAAACGTACAGGAGCGCAATAGACAGGTCTCCATTATGAGCCACATATACTTCAGAGCAGATACGGTCGTGATATGGCTTGGGAGCTCTTATTCGAGATACGAGGGAAATATGAGACCTCTTACTTCGCGCGTGACTCCTGACGACATCTTCCTGGACGGCACCTTGCGCTCTTCCACCACTCCCGAATCCTGTGACGAAACACATACAGCGAACTTGGATCTTCAGCGCAAGATGATGCTTGAGTTGGCAAAAGACGAGTATTGGAAGAGAGTCTGGATCATCCAAGAGATTGGGCTTGCTCAGAAGAGGCGCGTCTGCTTCGGTACTACAGCCATGTACTGGAAAGACTTTATTATGATGCTGACTCTGCACCAAATTCCTTCCGAAGGACCTATGTTGCTGGATGAGCAAATTGATAAGAGATTCAAAGGCTCTCACAGGCTCAAGAGACTCCTCTCACAACACAAACACGCCCTCTGCAAGGACCCTAGGGACAAAATTTATGGATTGATCGGCCTCGCGGTGGATGGCCACGGCTTTCCGAGGATTGATTACGATAAATCGCAATTTCAGATCTGGACAGACACTATGGAGTTCATGAACAGCCATCGAATGTTCGAGGAAGAGAAAGAGGATAACATTATCGAATACGGAAAGCTGGTGAAATTTCTGCTTATGGGAGTGGAAAGTACGCCCCTTCAAGAAGTGCTACGACCATACACAACAAAAGGCGAAATTTCATTCGACGCAAATGCCGAAGAATCCAGAGCCTTTCGCATAATGGGGTCGTTGATTGGTTGTATCCAGTCTATTGGGCCTTCGGCGAAAGATGTCGCCGGTAAACTGAGCGAAGTTGATGCATGGTCTTTCAGAGTGCAAGCCAACTACCAGCATGATCTTGGCTCTGCCTTTGCGCAAAGCGAAAACCTTCTAGGGACCATCTTGAGCAAGACAGAAGCGGAAGTATCAAAACTATGTCTCAATCATCAAAGTCTTATCTCATGGGGTTGCCGTAGCAGACAAGGACTTGTACTAGGTGAATGTTTGACTTGGCCAACAGAGGAGAAGTCAAGACTTGGATCGAGTGACATTTCCAGCTCCCTCGACACTGTTTCAATTACAAAAGAGACAGCAAATATTTTGTTGTACCAACTTTACACTGGCTATGGGAGAACATCTTCGACGCCATGGAAGATGGGGGTTGCTCCAGGCCAAGCAGCACGGGGTGATCTTATTTTCTGGGTCCAGGGCACCAAAACGGCACTGCTCGTGAGACCAACAGAGTTTTCCACATTTGGGAGATCTATGGTCAGCTGCACGGACTATAGCGCAAGACTTCAAGTAGTAGGCACCGCAATGGTAGCTGAAGACATTGCAGACCCAAGTATTGATCATCCTGCACGGTTAGACGAGTTGAAACAAGAGGGGTCGGGTCGGAGATTGGAATTGAAGCTGGATGCTCCAACGGTCTACTCGTGCCCGCCCCCACTTTAATTGGAACTCGGGACTCGTCACCCACGAAAGTGGGTGCTTTTCACCCAAACGGCCACGTCAGCCATACGGGCACAATTATCGCGATTTATCTCTATATATTACTACTTCTACTACTTTTTACTATAATACCTAAATTTAATACTATTAAAGAGGAGCGTATATAAGTAGCTATTATAACTATTTATAAAGACCTAGAGTTATTAATTATAGTAATAGCTTAGTAGTACTTTATTTTATACTATAAGCTTAGTTAGAAAATATTTAATAGATATTTATTAAAAGAGCATGCTAATTACGGCTATAAGCTTACTTAGGACTAAAAAAAGGCGATTTATAATTATATTAACTATTTAGACTAAATTAACTTATTTATAAGGCGCGAGCTCGTTATTAGTACTATTAATTACTTATTTACCGAGTCATAGGACCCCGTAAATATTAATAATACTAAGGACCTACCTCCTTTTTTAATTATTAACTCTTAATAAGCTAGTTAATTTATTAAAAAGTATAATTACTTTTTAGTTAAGGAAAAAGTACTAGACGCTAAACGGCGCAAATTTAAAAATAAAAATACTATTAACTCTTACTTTTTTAAGCTAAAAGAGGTCGTTAATAAGTATAGGATCTAGTTTTTTAATATATAGAATATAGATAAGACTAGATTCTAAATAGGGGTTAGGAAATTTAGTATAGTTATTATAAAAAGAAAAAGGGCCTATTACTTCGCTCTTCTAATTAATAAAGAATTTATTATTACTATAGAAGCTATTTTTACTACTAGAGATTACGTACTAACCTTCTTAATCCTTAGTAGCTCTATTTATATAGTTAAATAATATAGTATTAAAGAGCTCGAATCTAATACTATTATAAGAGTCTTATTTACTAGCTATATAAATAATATAATAACTTTAGATTAGATTAAGTACTTTAATATTTATATAAGGGATTAAACTAGGGGAGCTAAGAAACTACTATTTATAAATAAGTATAGATCTTATTATATTATCGAGTTTATTAAGTATTATAATAAATATAATATTATCCCTTTTAGATTTCTATTATATAATATATATATTCTCTAACCTCTTAATATTATAATCTTTTAGCCCCTTAAGTACTACTACACTAAAGTACTCGACCTCGTAGTTCAAGAAGGCTATACTAATATTACTAAACTAAAGTTCCTCGGCTTTATATAGTCTATTTATAAAGAGGTACTTAAACATTTTATAATATTTTTAGTATTTAAAAAAATAAGTATTTACTTATATAATTTATAAATTATATTTAAAAAGATCCGTAATCGTAGTTATAATTTTTAACTAGTTATATTACTTTTTTAAGGACTAGGTTCCTTACTATTTATTATACTTATAACTATTTAAAAGCTCTACTACGTTACTTAGCGTTTATAAAAAGATATAAATACCCTTAATAAAGAGATTTAGTACTTAATTAGTAAAGCTTCCCTACTTAAGTAGATTTTCGATCAGTTTATTTATAGAGTACTTATATAAAGCTCTAAGCTCTTTTAAATAAAAAAAGACCTCGGCCTAACTTAGCTAGCTTAATAAGTAAATAAAGCCCGTAAGTAGGGTAAGAATACTTAGTTATAGATTAGAAGAATTATTATTATATAGGATAATTAACGTATAGTTAAATAAAAATAAGTATTTAAAATTATTAAAATAATAGCTCTTATTAAGGTAATAAATATAAAAATTCGCTTAGTTATTAAAAAAAAGGCTTTTAAAATAAGAAAAAAAGCTAGAAAAATAGGGAATACTAGCTAGCTTTAGCCTCTATACGTAATTAATAGTCTAGATAATAGGTAGTTATTAAAAAGGGGGTAGTCGAGGCTTGAGTATAATGGTATATAATTGACGATTATCTACCCGTTTAGCTAAGGAGGCCGTTTAGGTGAAAAGCACCTACTTTAGTGGGTGACGAGTCCCGAGTTCTAATTAAAGTGGGGGCGGGCACGAGCACATCATCTTACCAAGCTCTGAGCACAACTAGAATGAGTCTCTTTTCCGTGTTCCTCGCCGATTTCAATCATTCCTTGTCGCCTACCGCGATTGCAATGGATTGCGAATCCATTTGCCAAGGAACTAATATCAAATCATGGATGTGATCTAGATTGGATTCCGGTATCGTGATAGATTCTAGGTCCAAGCCAGCTGCGTTGTTATGCTCCATTTTTTGGAAGATGCCTCGTAGAATGCTCGCTGCCCATGACGCGATGATAAGTGCAGCTGGGACATTTCACTGCATGTGTATGTGAATGTACGCATCGCATCCTTAGAGACCATCCCCCCAGGGCAGACATTAGTAGAATCGCTTTTGCTCTACTGGGTGTAAAACCCAAGCGCTAGGACAATTCACCGGATGAGCTCAAAAGATTCATCACTTACAAAATTACTGGGAGCAGAAAAGGCGCTTGTAAACTCACCTAGGTCATTGATGATTCAACATTGACTTAAAGCCGGAATCAACATGGTTGAATGATACCTCCCTTGAGGTGTGATTCATCGCACGTGTCCCGCAAAAGTTCCGAAGGATTCGTACCATGCAGTTTGTAATACTGCATTCAGCTAGGCACTGCAGGGACTGCTTTACCAGATTCCGACTTATGGGCCTCGGAGCCGAGTAATAGTCGGTAATCGACTAGACGAGGTTAGGAGTCATCGTCACGGTTTAAATAGCGTCTCCCGGCCGCAGTTTTCAAGATTAGGACACCGATTTCATTGCGACACTTCCTCTGTCAAAATTAAGAGAACTCAGTCTCGGATCACAAGCCTCACAGACTTAAAGAAGCACGTTGAACTTACGGATAAAATGTCCGAGAACACAGCAAGAAATAATGACATGAACCGTCATATCGAAGCGACATCAGGACCAAACTCGGGTCAAGCGGTATTGCGAGAGCTGTACGAGAAGTATGGAGTAAGCATATTGCTCTGATCCTTGCGACTTCAAGTTCCTCACTCATTCTATTCCGAGGGAAAAGGCGACTTGGGACAGCCTGGAAGACCCCAATGATCCCTACAATTGGCCGACGCATCGCAAGGTTACGATTGCGGTACTGATTTCAACTGGGCAGTTGATCACTCTCATGTCAACCAGCATGATGGCATCCGCTCTACCGCAAATATCGCGAGATCTTGGTATCAGTGCTGCCACAACACAAATCACTTTCTCGCTATTCGTTTTGGGCCAAGCATTTGCCCCTTTCCTGATCGCAGCTTTGTCTGAGATGTATGGGAGAAAGCCCGTCTGGATCGGTTCGTGTTGCTTCTATCAGCTTTGGAATGCACTCTGTCCCGTCGGAAAGAGTGCGCCGTTGATGATTGCCGGAAGGTTCCTGTCTGGTTGCGGAGCCAGTGCTGGTGTAGTGGTATTTGAACCCCGATTACATTCTCACTAATTCCTACGTAGGCATGAACTGACGATGGTTGATAGCTGACAGGTCCCATCATGGCTGACATGTACCGGGCCAAAGACCGTGGTAAATCTCTTGCAATAGCATCGTTCATCCCATACTTTGGCCCCGCGCTCGGCCCCATCGTTGGCGGGCTTGTGTCGGATCATATCGAGTGGCGGTGGCTGTTCTGGATATTGTCCATATTCTCAGCAGCAAACACTTTCGTCGCATACTTCTTGGTACATGAGACCTACACGCCAATCTTGCTTCAGCGCAAACTTAAAAGTCAATTCCCGAGCAGCCGCAGTTGCTTCGATCAGCCCGGGACCGGAGTTGTCCACGGGGGGCTTTTCAAGGGACTATCCATCCATCTTCTCAGACCGATGATGATCCTAACCAGTCGTCCAATCATCCTGATTATATCATGGATTTGGGCAATCAGCTTCGGTCTCTACGTGCTCGTTCTCTCGTCATTTGCCAGCCTTTGGATGGCCAAATACGGCCAATCACAAACCCAAAGTACGCTCAACTACATTGCTCTAGCCATCGGCATTATAATTTCTTCGCAGGCTGGAGGTCCACTCATGGACTACATTTTCCGACGCCTCCAAGACATATCCAATGGCGAGACAACTCCGGAGTTTCGAGTGCCCTACCTCATCATTGGTGTCATTCTCCTCCCCGTTGGTTTGTTCTGGTATGGTTGGGCGGCAGGGAGGGGCATGCATTGGGCTTTCGTGGATGTCGGCGCCGCTATCTTTACTTGCGGAACGTTCATCACGGGGTCTGCAATAAACGCTTACTTGATTGATGAGTTCAAACATGCTGCATCGGCAAGCGCGGCAGCACGTATGCTGTCTAACGTGTTTGGTTTCGCTTTCCCCATCTTCGCCCCTGAACTTTTCAGCAGGCTCGGATACGGCTGGGGCAATAGTCTGCTGGCATTTGTGTTCATAGGAGTTGGACTGCCATGCCCCGTCGTTCTTTGGTTCTGGGGCGCAAAGATACGGGCTCTAGGGCGAGGGGCTCAAGACTGAGTACTTTTAGGTATTACAGGTATCATCATGGTCGATTATAGAGGATGCAGGTTGAAGGTAGTTAGAGTCACAGGAACGGTACGCACGTGGTTTGCAAAAGCGTTGAATTCCATCATATCTCAGTCATCAGATCCCAGATTAATATAAATTCACAACGAACACCCGAGCTTGAAGCAGTGGAATAGCCCAAGAACAATTACTACAACCGTCTGGAAACGGTCACCTTCCTAGCTAGACCTGAAGTCAACCATGAACCCGATATTGTAAGAAACGCAACCCATATGTAGAGCCCGTTGGAAGAAGTGAATAAGCGAGCTCCTCTATTTGAAGAACCAGTACATGAGAAGAAGAGTCTTTTGATCACCGAGTTCTCTTACAACAGGAAGACGACTCCAGCAACCGCGCCCAGAGCCATGCCGATGAAGCTGAACGGAACAGATGATCTGCTGGAACCGGCAACCGTAACAACAGGGGGCTTGGCGCCTCCTGTGGGAACACCACCGCCGGGTGCCGTGGGGTTGACGGAGGGCTGGCCTGCGGGAGGGTTGGCAGGGGGCTGAGCAGCAGGGGGCTGAGCAGCAGGGGGCTGAGCAGCAGGGGGCTGAGCAGAGTTGACGGGAGGCGAGACCGACACAGAAGGGTTCAAAGGAGGCTGGCCGGCCGGGGGAGTAACTGCAGGGCCGGAAGGAGGTGCTCCTGAAGGAGGTGCACCAACAGGGGGCTGAGCAGAGTTGACGGGAGGCGAGACCGACACGGAAGGGTTCAAAGGAGGCTGTCCGACAGGGGGAGTAGCCGTAGGCACAGCCGGGGGATTCGCTGGAGGGCTGGCGGGAGGAATGGCCGGGGCGGTGCCGGTGGGGTACGGAAGGGTGCTCGGCGGCTGGGGCTTGGGGCAGTCGCCGTTGCAAGGCGTGACGACCTTGCACTTGTCGTCGGTGCACTCGTACTTCTTGTTGACGTCGGTGTACGGGCAGGTCTCGTGCTCGCACATGTCGCCAGTGCAGACGTACTTCTTGTAGCACTCGTCTCCCGAGCAGGTCTCGATCTTGCAGGCGTTGCCGTAGCAGGTGACCTTCTCCTTGATGCACTCGTCTCCCTGGCACTGAGAGTATCCGCAGAGTCCACTCTTGCAGATGATCTTGCGGCCGCAGTCGTATCCGCTGCAAGTCTCTGGGTGGCAGAGTCCGTCCACGCACACGAGGCGACGGCGGCACTCATCACCGTAGCAGGGGTAGTCGAAGCTGACGTAGTCACCGTAGCAAACGAGCTTCTTGTAGCAGTCATCGCCGTAGCACGGCTGGCCGTAGCACTGTCCGTTGCTGCAGGGGTTGGGCGCGGGAGTCTCAGTAGGGCAGTAGGTGGTTGTGACAGTGGTAACGCCGGTGGTGAGAGATCCGATGGCGCAGGTCGAGACTCCAGGAGGGCAAGAAGTGACGGTTCCAGTAGTCGTGGTTGTGAAAGACGTAGTAACAGTCGCAGACGCGGTGGTTCCACCAGCCAGTCCGAGGCGGATGTAGATGGTGAAGCGGACGTTGAGGCCAATGAGTTGACGTCTGGTCAGTCCGACCTGGCCACCGCAACGCTCAGCGCTGTTGCCACCGCAGGGAATGTTGCACTGGTCATCAGGAACGGAGATCTCGTTGACAGAGTCCACAGTTGAGCCACAGAAGCAATCATTGGCGAAGAGACCGACGTACTTGCTGGAAGGGCAAGCAGCAATGCAACGCTCGATGGTCATGGACGCAGCAGACTGAGTGAGAACAAAGGTCGGGAAGCTCGTGGGAGAGCGGAAGCAGCCCAAGTAGCTCGCATCACCGACAGTCAGAGGGTTGACAGACGCGCTGGAGGACGCAGCAGCACTGGAGGTGGAGGTGGACGTAGAGCTGGAGGAAGAAATCTGCGTGTCAATGGTGGACGTGGTGGGAACGCTGGTGACGCCCTCGGACGTAGAGCTGATGGTTGTGACAAAGGTGCTGCCATCGCTGGTGAAGCTCGAGGTGGACACGAGCGTGGATGTGAAGGAAGAAGCAACGCTAGTGGTGATGACCGAAGAGGTGCCTGATCCGATGCTCGTGGTGACCGAAGGGACACTGGTAACGCCCGAGGTGACGCTTGAGAGGGTAGTCACGATGGTGCTGCTACCACTGACGAAGCTGGAGGTAGATACGACAGTCGAGGTGAAGGATGAGGCGATGCTGGTGGTGTCAACAGAGGTCGTAGCAGATCCAACGCTGGTGGAGACGGAGGGCACGCTGGTGATTCCAGTAGTGGCGGAGGAGACAGTGGAAGCACCTGTGCTGCCTGCGGCCGTTGAGGACGAGGTGGCTACGGCCACAGTTGAGGTGACACTTGAGGCAACAGAGCTGACTGTTGTAGACGGGAAAACAGTCGTGACACCTCCTCCGGGAAGGGTTGAGACAACGCCCACGGGGTTGACAACGACGGTTGCGATGGGGAGAGCAACGCTGACACCACCACCACCGATGCCGACGGTGGCAACACCGCCAATACCGACACCGACTCCGTTAGTTCCCGCTCCGACGGTGACCGGGAGGCCGCCAGCACCGACTGAGGCTGCGACACCTCCTGAGTTGACACCAGCAGTGACGGTGGCTCCGGCAGCACCAACAGAGGCGGCAATCGTGGATCCCACGCCAGCAACAACGGTGGCAACACCGCCGAGACCGATGCTGACACTGACAGTGTTGCCGACATTGGCACCGACGCCCACGCCTGCAATCGTTGTGGTAAGGCCGACGTTAATAGGAAGAGTGGGGAGCGGGAGCCCGAGAACCTGAGCCGCAGATCCCTGGGCCAGGAGGGCAACGGCCGCGATAGAGCGGAGCGCCATTGCGAAGAGAGTGACAAGAGCGATTACTAAAGAGTGACTAGACCTCTGGCGGTTAGCGAGAGAAATGAGGTCAAACTGAAAGAATGAATGTGGCCCAAGGGCAAGGAAAGAATGTCGTGATTATCGTGATGATGAGAGTGAAAAGAAAGTCGTCTGAGGAGGCAATATTGCCGTCTTTTTATCTCGGATTTCGTTTGCCATCGTGTTGACATTGTCTGGAAATAGAAGACTGAAAATGCTCTCTGAAGCTTTTCGATGCCACAGTCGCCCCTTGAAAACGGAACCACCTCGAAGAATGCAGCAATATCCTCTTCATGCCTCATCTGTGCCTAGTAGTAGGCGATGCTTCGCTTCTGTCCTGTTGTCCGAGGGTCTACTTGCGGACGTTAGCTCCCGATCATCATGATCTAGCCCTACCTCTCCTTGCGAAGGGTGAAGAGGGATGGTTGGACAGAAAAGTCCTTGGCTTGGCTCGGACTATGCCGGTTGGCACCAAGAGACATCAGAATTCAGTCGCGTAAAGAGAGGCGGTTCGTGTTATTGTTGCACGAAGGGCTCAGAATGGAGCGCGATGTTTCTCGGAAACGAACCTTAACCACCGTAAGTCCCTTGAACAAAGCGTAAAGCACCGGAAATGCCATTTTCTCAACTGCATATACAAATTCGAATGGAGTCTACAGCAACTTCAAATTCACAAAGACTCGTCATGTTCAGCCGGACATTCGTTCTCAAAAGAGCGTATGCCGCGTCACGATCTGACATATCCTGCCATATGTCGACGCGGCCTCGGGCCGTAGAACTGGGTCATTACTGTCATTCGCGGTCTGGAACACACCGCGCTATCCGCACTTGTGCCGTTTTCCTGGGTAAGACATTGTCTTACTCGGATGCGCCACCTTGAGCCCCGTGAGGAAAGGGTTACGGTGGTATTGCCAGATGATGTCGGCAATATGAGCGCCGTAATGTCTAAGATTTTCCGGCATTTGCGGGCGTGGAATGCATAAACTCCCCTGGGAGCCCTGGGAGTCAATCTTGTGCCGGCCCCGTGGTATTTCACAACAATCCCTTGGCAGAGCGTTCTACAAACATTCCAGGTGAACTCGGACCGAACGCTACATATGTATCCCTACCGTATTGAAGTCTTGTCTTTCGAACGTTGTACAGCGTGCCGTCTGGGGCGCCAAATGAAGCCTTGCGGGGCCACGCCGGCTGTTCAGCTGGGATTTTGAGAGACAGGTCTCGTCATTGATTGCCGCAAGACTGTCTTTGGCGCTTCTCCATTCGACGACACCATCCCAGGGGTAAGTTCGTGGCGTGATTGACCCTGCGGCGGTAGCACGGTGGCTGAGGAGGCGTCCACTGAGGCAGACGGGAAACAGACATATCTCAGAGCTTAGCACAGCTTCAACTAGTCGCATGAGCTGTGTGACGGTGCCTGCACGTCGCGCCCAAAGATCGTGCAACCGGATTCTGGCCAAGGAATGAGATGAGATAGGTAGTACAGCGAGTCATCTATTTTCATTCTGCTCCCTCGGTTGGCCAAGCATCACCATGATGGTGCCAACCTGATCAGGCTGGGAATGTAGGTTTCCCTATTACAGGGGAATTAGTTCGAACCGTGGGTTAACGAAGAGATTAATTTAATTATATAAATTTCTGCGTAGGTATAAAAAGGGAAGTTCTAATTGTAGGTTAGGCTAGCTACGATAATCCTAAATAAGGCCCCTAATTAGCCCCTACGTAATTAACTATATACTACGGTTAAATTAAACTTCCGATCCGATATTAACTTTCTTTTTTTTTTATTAATTTAATTACTATAATTAGAGATATAATTTAACCTCGGGCCCGTTTATTAAGTCGTTTCCTTTTCTCCCTTTTCTTTATTTTTTTTATATAACCTATTTTTTATTTATATATTAACTTTTTTACTACTTATAAATTACTTTAACCTCTTATTAAATACTACTTTTATAAAAGTATTAGCGAGGTTATTATTATTATTAATTTAACAGATCTTAAAGATCTCGCGCTTTTTATACGATTACCTAAGGGCTATAATATCGATTATAAGCCTCTTTTTTTTCGTAGTTCTTAATTTAATAAAATATTTATATAGTAAATAAAAATCCGTATAAACGATTATTAGGATTAATAAAAAGCTAAGCTAATTAGTAATTCTCTTTAGCATTATTAAAATCGCGTAGGCGAGGTTAATACCGTTAACTATATTATAAACTTTTAATACTAATATACTTTTTATTACCCGCTTACTTTTAATTAATAAGTAGTAAATTATATTACTATATATTATAAATTCGCTCTTACTTATACTCTTATTAATAAGAATAATAATATACCTTAATTATAAAGTAAGGTCCTTATTATTTATAAATAAGCTATTTATAAATACGTAAAGCTTATTAATTACGAGGTTAATTAAGTAATAAATAAAACCTTAATCGAGATTTAATTATTATTACTTAAGCCGCTTATTAAGTACTTTAATATCTTATTTATTTAATTTTATAGCTTATACTATTTTAATATAGTTAAAAGTTACCTCGGGCTAGTATATACTCGTAATATATACCCCTCGTACGAGCTTAGCCTTATATTATTTTTTAATGTTAATTACGTTCGGATTAACGAGGCTAATTTTCTTATTTTACCCTTTTTATTAAAAAATAACGGTTTTCTCCTCGATTATAAAAATCCCGTTATTAAATACTAATAAGTTATTTATTATAAAAACCTCTTTTAGTTTCGCTACGAAGCCCACTTTTTAAAGCTCTTTATCCTCTTTTTTTATAACATTAATATTAAATAAGCTTAATATATCGTCGGTTTATATTCTAACGATTCTAAATTAGTTACTTACGTACTTAGAAACTAATAAGCATAGGTCGTATATAAATATAACTATTAATAATTAATTAATATAAAAATCGTAGTAAGTAGCTTACTAATAAGTACCCGATTTTATAAGCTTATATAGTAGTTTAAGTACTTCGATAATCGTACTTTCTAAGTACTTACTAACTATTTCTTTTAGTAAATAAGCTAGGATTTTCTTTATAAACCTTATAGCTAATTAAGTATAAGCCTAAGTAATATTATAGCTCTAAATCTCGTACCCTTTTTTCTATAGTAATATTATTAATACTATTATTAATCGTTAACTATAGCGCTATATAATAAGCGATTATATAAGTAGCGTCGCTTTCTTAACGTTACCGTACCTCTAAATTACGTATCTAAACTTCTTATATAGTTAGGATATTCTTTTCTTTTTAATTTTATAAACTATTCGTAATTTAAATATATAGAAATTTATATACTTCTCTAGGTTATAAAAAATAAATTAATAGACCCCTCGATTATAAAAAGTATCTATTTCGATAAGATCTAATTTTTTATACGGCTTTTTAATAATTATAATTATACTTTTTTTATATAGTTTAATTACTAGTTCGAAATCGGTTTTCTCTTTTACTATATAAAAAGTATTAATTACCTCGTTACTAATAATAAATTACTATATTAATACTTACTATCGTAATCTTTTATAACGTCTCACTAGTAGTATTAGTACCCTTTTAATAATTTCCTCTTCCTCGTCGTTTATTAATATTACTACGACGATTTTATTAAAAATAATTTCCTATACTTCTACTGCGGGTTATATAGTTTCCCCTAGCTCTTTTTCTTTTTATAAGTTAGAAATTACCTTATTAAGATTTATATAATATAGTTTTATTATTATAATTAATATTTCAAAGGGTTAGTTATAATCCCTTATAACTATATAAAATCGCTCGTTAATAAAGATTAATTTATATAGCCTAGCCTATTATTAAGTAATTTTATACTATATTTATATATCTAAATTTAGTAATATATTTAAATTACTCCCTATATTAGGCCTATTATATATAATAATTACTTTATTAACTTACTTTTTTATGCTTATTTTACGTAATACTCGTATTACTTTTTTAATTACTTAGGCTCGTTAGTTTACGTCTAGCGATAGTAGCGAGGCTAAGGTCGTTCTTAAATATACTTTAAATACGAAAAGCGTTGGTATAAGCCCGTTAAGCCTTATAATATTATTATAATATTTAAGTACTATTTAGAAGCATTCGTCGTTAGTAAAATCTAGATTTTCTTTTTTAATAATTCTAAATACCCTTTTTAGTTACTAATATACCCTTTTTACTTTTTTAATACTATAGTACGCTTTAATAAATAAGACTTTTAGCTATATACTATAGGCCGTTATATTCTCTCTAAATTTTACTAACTTAAAGCTAATACTAGCGTCGGTTTTAATACTATTTAGCGGACCTTAGTATATATTAATCTAGCTTTTTTATAGGGCTACTTATACTATTTTTATTTATAAATCCTAGAAAAATTGCCCTATTTAAAAGGATATAGCTATGTTAATTACGTATAGGACTAGCTAACTATTTAAATAGAAAATATTAATAATAATTTCTTAATTAAAGTTAAGCTTATTACGTAATTTAAATTTAAACCTACGTAGGCTCTACGTATTTATTTAGTATTAGTAATATACTTTTATTAACTACTCTAGCGCCCCTATTTTAATATTATCGTTACCTAATTATTTTAAGAGGTTATATAGCCTTATAACTAATAAGTAGCTAAATCTTTAGTATAATTATCTAAGCTTACTTTCCGTTAAGTAATTAATTAACTTCGTATTATTAATAAGCTTTATAAATACGTACTCTTATTATTATTTAACTATCTCGAAGTACTTACTACTAGAGATTCTGTTCTTTATATTATTAAATATAATACCTAGTCGATCTATATTTTTTAAATATAATAAAAATAGTATATTAATAAGTAAAATATAAAAGGTTATTATTCCGAAGTACGTCTCTACTTCTACCGTACTTAGTATAACGATTTCTTTACCTAGACTAAAACTAATCTTTATAATACCCGTTATTAATATATTAAGTATTACTAGCGCGATCCTCTATAGTACTTAGAATTGCCCCTTTCCTTTTATTAACTATTATAATACCCTAGTATCTAAGATAATCCCTTAAAAAGTTTCTAGGCTATACCTTTTACTCGTATAGAATACTTAGATAAGCTTAGTATTTAAGTAGTTTAGGTAGTATAAAAAGGACCCCCCTAGTTACTATTATAATTACTTAGTACCTAATTTTTTTTTAAGTATTAAAAGAGGTAAATCCGGTATTATTAGATTTAATAAGCCGGATTATAATTTACCCCCTTTGCCCCTCTCTATACCCGTCGTTTAGAGGACTTTCCCTTATTATTTATAAATAAAAACCTATTTATTAAGAGCTTTTATTACTTTTTATTTATTTATTTTTATATATCCTCTAGAGGCTAACGGGGTAAAAAAAGATTAGTTAATATTATTAATTTTATTATAATCTAATTCGTTAGTATAAGGTATAAGGTTTTCTTTATTTTCCGAGTTTTTTAGTAAATACTTTAGGCCGTTAATTTAGTTACCTATACTAGGTTCTATACCCCCGGATATACCCTTATATATTATAAGAAATTAGTTAAATTAATTAGGGCTAGTTTTACTTTTTATTACCCTCGATTTTTTATATTATTCATACAATTTAATACGCTCTTTTTCTAAGTAGTTACTAAACTAATATCTATTTTTTTTATAAATAAAGTACTATTTTTTATATTACCCTACTTATAGGTTAAATCTCTACTTATTTAATAAATCTGGGCCTCCTTACTAGTAATTACTATACTTAGTTTCTTTTTTTTTCTTATTATATATTTAATTAACTTAGTACTATTAATAAGGGCCGTTATATACTTAGAAGTAGATTTAGTACGGTATTCTTATTTTAATATTAAAACTAAATCTTAGCCTCGAGTAGAGCGTCTCGTAATTTTTAAATACTTAGTATAGGGTTATTTTTATTTTTAATACGTATTAAATTATAGTATAGAGATATCTAACTTTTCGTTCGTTAGTTCCCTTATTTAGCTAAGTTTTTATTAGCTTATTAATTCGATTAATAAGCTCTTCGAGGATCTCTATTTATAATTTACCTTCTATTATCCTAGCTATAAATATAAAAGAAATTACTTATAGCTTAGATAGGAGCTTTAAATTCCTATTATAGGTCTCGAAACGGCTCCGGATTACGTTAATAATACTAAAAAAGTCGTTTTAATTAAGATTACGTACTATTTCGTAATAATAATTAGAGGCTTTGCTTATAAATACGATATTAATTACTAAATAGTATTAGTATTCCCTAATCCCGACCTTTTTATAATAATTATAAAATATTATTAGGGTTTTTTTATAAAACCTTATACTTCTCCTTAGAGTATAATTTCTCTTTTAAAAAGATCTTTTTAAGGTTTATAAATTACTTTATATTTATTACTAGATTTTTAGTATTTATATACGATCCTTACGTCGCTACGTATTATTAGTAACTTCGGGTCGTTTACCTCTTTTTTTATTAACTAATTAGTACTAAATTTCGTATTAGTAACGGTAATAAGCTATAGATCGAAATAGGTAGAATTATTAATTATCGTATTTCTAGTACTATATTTTATTTTTATATATCCTTTTATAATAATAGACTACCGTTAGTAATTATAAGGAGGAAATCTATATTATTTACCCTTTTTTTAAATTTATTAAAGTAATTATATACCCTATTAATTTATACCTAGTTCTATAGTATAAATTCCTTTTTTATAATCGTTATTACTAAGATTTTATATAGTTTTTATAATTATAATTACGTTAGTAATACCCCTCGTTTATAAAAAAATCTATTAACTACTTTTATAATTCCTAGGCTTACGCTTATAAATTATTTATTTAGCTAGTAACTAAGGTCGTTTATAATCTTATAAAATAGGGGTTACCCCTATAGCCCCTTTTTTTTATAAACCTTAATTAAATAAATTAATACTACGTTAATTTACTTATTATTAAGCTAATCTATAATCCTATATATTTACGTCCCTTAATAGTTTAAGTTAATATTTATTTATTTATAAAAAATCGGGATTCTATTTAAAATCGGGTTTTTTTTTTCTTCCTTACCCTAACTCGCTAAGGGTTATACTCTAGCTTATGCCTATATTAGTAATTACTAGCGTATTTAATCTTAATAAAAATATATCTAATCCGCACATTAGTTATAATAAGCCCGTATTATTATTACTTAATAAATTTATTAAGGTTTAAGAGATTCCTACTTCTTTTTTCTATCTCGCTATTACTCTCGTTTTTATTATTTCTAGTAACTACTACTACCTTTTTAAATCGCTAACTATCGTACTTACTAAGACCTCCTTTTTATTTAAAATAAAAGGGTAGGTTTTAATAACCCCTTTTTTTTAATAATAATAATAGACGTTTATATTACTATAAGAAAATATAGTAATTAGTTTTATAATTTTTATTAGTTATTAATTTCTACTATTTTATATACTTCTAACTTCCTAAGCCTCGTACTCTCTATAACCTCTAAATAGCTTCCTTCCTTAACTTACCTCCTTTAAAGTAATATTTTATAAAAATAGTTAAATATAGATACTAAACGGCTCGTAGAGGATCCGTATAGGTTATTAAATATAATTAGCGAAGTTAAGCCCCCCCCCTTTTTTTTATAAAATTACGGGCCTTAAGGACTTATTAAAAATACTACTTATTGCTCGTACTTAGTAAGGTTAAATACCTTAGAGATCTTTTCTTTTATAGCCTCTCGGTACCCTATTTTATAGTTTTTTTTTTTAGTAGTCTTTTTTATAGCCTAATTATAGTTAAGTAATTATCGCTTACTAATAATTCCTTTTACTAATTTAGCTAGTTAATTTTTAATTACGGGCCGGCCGTAGTAAAGTTATTTAGTAAAAAAGCTACTTAAAGCGACGGCAAAATACTAGTTACTTAAGTAGTTTTATTAATTAACGTAGTTTAATATAATAAACGTCGACCTCTCGTAAATAGTAAAGGTTTATAATTACTTAATTCCGTACGGTATTTAAGAATCGTCTCTTTTTTTATTTATTTTTATAAAGTTAATTAGTACGAATCTCCTATCTTGTGTAATATTAAGAGGTCGTCTCTTTTATATAACGAGATATTTTACTAATTTATAATAATAGAATTTAATTATTAATTAGTATAAGTTTCCCTATTATAGGGGAATTAGTTCGAACTATAGGTTAATAAAAAGATTAATTTAACTATATAAATTTCTACGTAGGTATAAAAAGGGAGGTTCTAACCGTAGGTTAGGCTAGCTACGATAATCCTAAATAGGGCCCCTAATTGGCCCCTGCGCAATCGACTGTATGCTGCGGTCGAATTGGACTTCCGATCCGACAGGGAATTTAGCATCATGTGTTCCTCTTCCGAGGAGTAGGAAATAACTTTGGGATGACCTCCCATGGACTACCGAGACTCGCTATCACTTGCTAGATTGATATATCGATCAGACAACAAGTGAGCTTGGTGTGGGTTGTACAAATCAAAGAGACCAGATCCCCAAAGTGATATTTTGTACAGATTTCTGTACAGAGACTGTGACGCCCCTGACTCGGATTTGATTAAGGGATAAGAAGGCCCATATGCCCCAGTGATAGTCTCTGTTTGTTTTCGTGAACTCTCCCCACGCTCATGGAGTTGACTTGAACGTATAATGGTCCTCCTCCGACGTGTATCCTTGCCGACGGATGCCCTCCTGAGCAGGCGGCTACGCCTTCCAGGCGGTCTCAGCAGACTTACAAGTAAGTTGATACAGGGCGACGCTGGCGATGCTGCAAATAAATTCCAGTAACTCAGAAGTTATTTGCTATTGCGGGTGTTCAATAGATATTCAACACATCATTCAAGTGTATTCCTGGCTTGCTCTCTATCCCCCAATCATTAGGTGAGCTGTTGAGAAAACCGTCTTCTTTAATCATGGTTGTCCCATGTTTCAACTTCCTTAAAGCCTATCTGATTACACGTCGAGGCACACTCTAGTTTCTTAGACCAAAGAGTAGAGAGTCTAAGTCATATTCATTTGATGGCCCCCACTCAACGTAATTGACCGCGTATGACTTTCAGCGAGGAGGTCGTACTTCGAACAGAATCTGTACTGCTGAGTCAAGTGTTCTTGCTGCACCTAAGCTTGTTGAGTTACTGCTTTTCTTCCTTCATTTTATCTCCGTCGCAGTATCACCATAGATCGGCGGGAAGCCTTGGACGCGAATGCCGTCATCAGCTCTTTGGTGTTTTCCCTGAGTGAAGGTATTCTACCTTAAACATTATGTATAGATGACTGTACTCGGTAACATAAGGAAAGTGGCAGAAAGTTGGTTCACGACAGGATCGATCCCATATTTCTTGAATAACATCATTAACATGGCCGCGACAAGGAATCCCGTTTCAGGGATGCAAAAGTTTTGAAACGGGCGATAATGCAGGTCAACGAGTGTAGGCGCAGGACCCATGCGCAGACAGGGATCGAACATCGAACCCAATAATTAAAGGGGCTTGCGGTTGGCGTCAAGGCAAGCTTACTCCTCGCTTCTTAAAGATTCTGGATTCTTTCAGACCAAACTGAACGGATAGCCGCCGACAATTTCCATGTAAAAAAGGGGATGGCCTACCCAACTCGATGGTCTATGCCTCCAAGTCGCATTATCCCCACTTGTTGACAGACATGCACCCCCCTAGCAATTGCATCCAAGAGTCCAAACTTTTCTACTGTGCCGATTGCCCGGCCCCGAAGTTCGGGAAAGTCATCCTGTTTTACTATGTCTTCACCGAGCTTTCCATATTAATTCTCGATGGCCCCTCCTAGAACATTGTGGTCCGGAAACGAATTAAGATTTATCGATGACGCGACATGTTTTTTTCTGCCCAGTCGTCAAATTGAATTTCCATATATCTTAGCCGACGTCGCTTAGAACAGCGTTCCTTCGCTGCGCCCACTTACCGACCTACCCGGGAGCCAGATACCGCTTACCTAAGGTAAGAAAAAACAACGAGCCCCTGAACGATCATGACCCGTCTGCAAATCCTTTTCCGCCGATTGTCGGATTCGGTAAACTGGGCTCTTAGGTGAAGGTCCGAAATACGAAGGAATACCATGACTTTGCCTGTGGGAGGGTGTCATCGAAGTCACGTCCACCGCTTTCTCAAAATACATCTCCGATGCTGTCCGAGAGTGCCGAGCTCATCAACATCAGCTTCGTGGTGTCAAAATCAAACGCGGGCTAGATCGTTTGTATCTCTGATACAGCCAGTGGTCGATTCGCAATTTAAGATTTGGGGATTCAGCCTTTGTGATGTTGATCTTAAGAACAACTGGGGAATAGCAGACATTTTAGTCCTGACGGGTCTGCTGCTCACTGCATGACTTGAGATCTCCGGTGGGTGGACCACGTTGTAAATGTGAGCCTCTGCTAAGCCATCCCTGTTGATACGAGCCAGGGGTTAGAGTTGCTGATAAGGTTGCCAGCTTCTCAGATAGAGGGCTGTTAGTGGGAAACAGTCGCAGTACAGACACAACGCATTCAAAATGTTCAAGCGTGGGATACCGCTCGGAGTACCATGATCTGGATGAACAATAAGCTTGATGTTTGAGTGTGTGCGACCAACAGGAGGTGCAGAAGCCATAGATCGTGGTGGAAAATAGAAGAGTCCCCGGCTATTGTTGCTGGGAATTTACGAATGGGCTGATCTCCCGGACTGTTCTCATCGTCGCATCGGACGAAAAAGCGGATAACAATGGAATAACACAGACGCTAGTCATCTTGAGTGTGGTCCATGTCCAATCAACTTTTGGAAACTAATCCATGGCAGGCATCGTGCGGCTCTGCCAAGTTAATTCACTTTGGACAAAACGGGATGCCCCACGAACGTGGTTCCCTTTTCGGCTGCATGCCGCTGCCAAAGGCGATGGCGTGAAACTTGGTCGGAAATTTAGAAGGGGCTTGATTACGTCGGGTATCCCTTTCTGGACGACAAGGCACAGCAATGGGCCATGGTCCAGTATTGAGAGTTGAGCTGAGAATACTTTATAAGAAGTTGGAAGGGCTTTCGTCTCATGATGGCTTACTGTTCGGTCATTCTCTTGCTCTCCAACGTTTCGTTCCTTGTCGCATTCCCTCCTTATTTCCCTACCTTTTACTCACTTTTTTAAACTTCTTCGTTCGTTTTACAGACACAGGATGTCTTCCCTTCTTTTCGCTACCGGCCTCCTTGCCGGCCTGGCCCAGGCCTACACCCAGGTCAACGTTGCCTCCCCTTTCATGACCAAGAATATCGATCCCATTGTCTACCCCGGCCAGTACGACAAGTCTCACTTGCACTCCTTCTTCGGTTCCGACGCCGTCACCATCAACACCAAGACGAGCGCCGAGCTCCAAAAGGGCTGCACCAACGCCGAGAACCCCAACGACTTGTCCGTCTACTGGATCCCCACGCCGCTCTACACCACCGACGGCGGCAAGACCTACGAGCCCATGCCTCTCTCGCGCTTCAGTGCCTACTACAATCTCGGCGAGACTGAGGCCGAGGTCGCTATCCCCCAGAACCTCCAGATGGTTGCCGGCAAGGCCACCGCCACCACCGAGGGCGACATGATCGCCGACGCCCAGTCCTCGTGGGCCTGCGAGAACGGCGGCGGCGGCAGCACCGACGCCAACGGTTTCCCCTCCTCCACCTGCGGCACCCACCTCCAGCAGCTCCTCTACTTCCCCCAGTGCGTCAACACCGAGACCCTCGAGACCGCCTACAAGACCAAGCGCGGTGGCAGCTGCCCGTCCGGCATGAAGTCTATGCCTCAGCTCCGCTTCTCCATCCGCTACGACCTCCGCAAGGTTCTGCCCAACGGCTGGAGCGGCACCGCGCCCTTCAAGCTCGCCTGCGGCCCCGCCTGGTGCTCCCACGGCGACTTCATCAACGGCTGGACCACTGAGGCTGCCACCAACATGCTCGCCACCACCAAGGAAAAGCAGAAGTTCTCTTCCGTCAACGGCGCCCTCGGCACCTACAACTCTGGCCCTACCTGCAAGGCCACCGACGCTGACCCCTCCCACGGCACCGGCGACTACGCCGAGAGCGTTGCCGCCATGAGCAAGCGTGACGTTGAGTCCTGGGGTTGGTCCACCAAGTCGCGTTTCGTTCGCGCATAGATCAGAAACATCACAGCATTTGTGGAGTTGAGCAGCGGCGTTGTTGTACATAGACCATCACGTGTCGAACACTTCTTTGTATCATACTACCTACTTTAGAGGAACGAACATACTTGGCTCGTTGAGCCAGCTGGAGAGCGCAGTAGAGGCTTGATTGCGCTACTTGCACCGGTATACAAAAAATCCAATTTTTGACCATTAAGTTGTACACCATACTTGTGACACGCTTGCAGAGTTAAGCTTTTTCCAAGGTCTATCGAAAACAAGTAGATGAATAAGAAATACTGGTATCGGCAATTATCGACTCTCCGAGCGGCATGGCCACACGATGACCATGACGCAAGGTGCTAAAGCTGCAACTCGGTTGCAAAACCTGATGAAAGCCTATGGCCTGTGAAAAGACTTTTCATCGGGGCCTCCCTTACTCTTCCTATAGGACGTGCGCTATGATCAGCGTCCCCAATAAGATCTACTATGCTTAAGTCTGAGGTAAAGCAAGCGGCAGGCCATCAATGCCGTACAGCGGGGACCCGCTGTCGTCTGATCTAAACGACCTGGCAGCCCGCGGGGTTGTTTCAGGACTAAAATTGCTGGTACATCTAAGCGAGGGTCAAGGAAACGATGTTAAGGCCAATGAGAAGAGAGAGGATCCGGGCAATTGTTTTCTTTGTCGAGGGTATTCATTTGACTACACTTGACACTTCGGCTACTCTCATGGAACTCCATGCCTTCAGAGCCTCTCCCCCGCCCCTGAAAGACATGATAACTGTCCTCCTTCACCTTAGCTAATGTTATGATGCCGGGTCTTGAGATTTGTTCTCATTTTGAGCTGCCGTCATCCGAGAAAGTCCAAGTATTCTTTATAGACATTACTCGTGGGTCAAGTCAGACTTGCTGCCTACTTTATTTTGGGCCATCCGTCCACTCAACTCTTTCAACATAAGGCCAAATGGCCTTGAAAACTATCATCAAAAGTTGAGTGGCGCCTGGAACTACTCCAACGACAGTGACCAAGTCCCAGAATGGCACATTACGCACAAATCCAGACTGGTTTTTGGAGAGTAGGTTGTTTTTCATCAGGGTCTGACATGCCAGGTTAATTCTCAGAAGATGGAGTAAATGCGTGGTCCGTCTAGGACTAAATTGACGCATGAGCAACCACAACGGACCGGATCCAATCCGTAACTTGGAGGATGTAGATCACAGTATTCCAACGCAGGAGTTGCATTCTCCCATGCCTAGTGTTTGTATGTTTGTCTGCTCAACTGTCAAATCGTTTAATGTTTGTTCGTTCAATAGTTCCCTGGTCAGTCGGTTTGCTTTTTGATTTCGTCGCCAGTAAGATCAAATCGCAACCTTCCAGCCACACAGAGACTCTTGGCAATCGTGCTATCGTTTGAAGCCTGCTCCGTTGGATGGTTGACAACGCGGACCAACGGCGCAACACATGTTGTTCTGCCCACGTGACCAACTGCCGCCCACATTATGTGATAATTTGCGCCGGATGGAATCCATCCGAGATGAACGCTTTAGAGCTTTAGCCGCTGGTTATGGTACGATTGCTGATGTTTGCTCTTTGCCAAACCCCTGGGACTCGACCATTGACCCCGACAGAGGCGCGGGCCGGAGCTACTCCAACCCGCGCCACGCGAATGCAACCCCAGACCGGAACCATCAGCACCAGCCCTAAATCGTTAGTCTCGTTGAGGACTGCTGCGTTGGACGCGGGCGAAATGTGTTAAGCTTCAATGGCCACACCAATCATGGACGCGGTTATGGAACCGTTGACGTCCTTCTGTCGCTGGCGTGCTTGGCGGAGTCCATTGGGATGTTTGTTGACCACGCGCTACTTCGCTAATCTCAGACACAACGACTTTGCTTTCCAGTGAGCCATAAAGATGGAGAATGACCTCGTGGCAATGGAAAAGTTTCGTTTCCCAGTGTGCAAGAATATCAGACCGCGTTTGGACAAATACGCCTATCCGTAATCCTAGGTTTATCAAGGGCATCTTTTGGAGATGAAAACCTCACTCGCCGGACTAGCGTCTATTGCTGCGATGCAGCTAGGCGTTATGGCCGATCTTTCTAACTTGCACCTGAGATCTGGCGATGCAGTATGTACGCTTTTCAGAAATCTAGCAGTGGAAAGCCGAGCTAATGTGACATAATCTTCAGTGCATCGTTCTCTCCGATCGGTTACCAGGAAAGGTGTCATATCCCAATTCGACGCAGTACGCCATTTCGAACAACTACTGGTCAGCGCCACAAGCTGAGGTTCATCCATCATGCTTCGTAATGCCTGGAAGCACAGGAGATGTGTCCGAGATTATCAAGACTCTCACTTCTCTCGGAGCACAGTTCACAGTCAAGGCGGCGGTCACACGGCGTTCGCAGGAGGGTCGAATATCGAAGACGGTGTCACCGTCGACCTCGCACGCATCAACAAGGTGACTGTGTCAGATGACCATCAGACCGTGTCCATTGGACCCGGGAACCGCTGGTACAACGTCTCACAAGTGCTCGATCCATTGGGTCTCGCCGTCGTCGGGGGCAGGGTGAACGATGTCGGCGTCAGCGGGCTTATCCTAGGAGGCGGTATCTCTTTCTTCTCGGGCGAGTATGGATGGGCTTGCGACAATGTGCGTAACTTCGAAGTCGTCCTGGCATCCGGTGAGATTGTCGACGCCTCCCCGTCTGAGAACCCCGACTTATACTGGGCACTTCGTGGGGGTGGAGGCTCTAACTTTGGCGTCGTGACCCGGTTCGACGTCGTCGCGTTTGAACAGGGAGATGTGTGGCTTTACAACCCCATATACACTCTAGCTTCGAGTTCAGATCTCGTGCCCGCATTCGTCGACCTGATTGTTGATGGTCTACCATCAGACCACGATGCACACACGTTCTTCGTGATTGCGAGCTTTCCAGGCTATGGCGACATCATTGCGAACTACATGTACCACAGTAAACCTCCGGTGGTTGCAGAAGATGTGCCACCCGTCTTCGCTGACGCGATAGCCGTTCCCGGTGCTGTTTCAACAACGACACTGGTGGCCAACATCTCTACTCATATGATCAACCTTTCAGAACCCTATGGTATGCGCAAGTCGTGGTCAGGTGCTTCTGTCTACCTCAAAAAGGGCTCGGCCCAGTTCCTTCAGGACATTATCCCGTTGTGGCAGGCTCATGCTCAGGATCTCATAGCTGCCGCCGGCAAAACAAACACAACTCTGTCACCTCTGCTCGTATATCAGCCGATCTCAATCAACATCATCGAGTCGACGCAGAAGAATGGCGGCAATACCCCTGGGCTCGCGCCTGAAGATGGCCCGCTCGTTCATATTCAGGTCACCACGCACTGGGAGACGTCTAAGTTGGATTGCCTTGTGGAGGAAAGTGTCGCGAAGCTGATTGATGAGATTGATGCTCTGGCAGAGGCGAGAGGCCTTGCAGCAAAGTACATTTACATGAACTACGCGGGCAAACATCAGGATGTCTATGGAGGCTATGGATCCGAGAACCACGACCGTTTGAAGAAGGTTTCCGATAACTACGACCCGGAGAGGTTGTTAGAAAGGCTATGGAGGGGATATTTCAAGGCATGAAGACTTGTCGGTTCTTGGAGTTTCCAGACATTGTGCCTAATTGGCGATGTCAATCTTCAATCAACTTGCACATAACCTCATCCGTTTACATTATACCTCGATACGATCAACGTGTATCAACAATGCTAATTATACTTGCAAAATATGCTTCCTCCAAAGCCACAATATTAGATAGTCAACTCATGATTGTCATATTGTTTCATATCACATTGTAGACTAACCTTAATTGGCCTGCAGATAGAATGGCTGGTGTTTGGTTCGATGAAGAATTCCCATCTCGCGACCATTCATATCAATGGTACTGACCTACAATCTACCTGGCTTACGCTACTAAAGTTATCTGTTCACAGGTCATTGATTCGTATCGCATCTAACTTACATTCGAAAGAACAACTGATACGCAAAGCAAGTGCAAGCCTCAATCTCACTTGAGCTCAGGCTTGACGCCAAGATTGATTAGGGGAATGGTTCAAAACTTCCGCTCAAGACTCCTGAATCTGATGATAGGTTCACTTTAATATACCCCGAGACAGGATGGATTGAAGCTGAGCAGTGAAGATATGCCCGGACTGATTGCTTGTGTTTGATTATTGTTCCGATCATGAAAGCTTTCGCTCTCTAAACACTGTTCCACGTAGTCTGCGATATCACGGCACTGTGGGAAGGCGCCATTGGCTGCTCTGTTGTCTCCAAATCGTTACAGTCTGCTGAAACGGTGAATCACAAGTAGGCCACAATTACTGGATTAAAGATTCAAATTGTTAGGTCAGTACAGCCATCCAGGTTCACACTCGTATGAGCGATGTGGTCTGTTCTTATATGTAAGACTTCAATGGGTAATATCGCGAAATTATTCGTTGCGAGAACATCAGCATTTCGCAAGGGAAACCTAGTTCAACAACATTGGTTGCGCCTTGGCAAACTTATGAGGTAATTATTAGTCAGCCTTTATCCTGCGATTCGAGGTCAAGCGAATGGTCTGTGGGGCACGCCGAGATAATGAACGCGCCGATCTCGGTATATCTAATCAATCTCTCAAACTTAATCACCTATTAAGCGCTGTGTTTAAATATCAATAGAAGGCCTATCTATTCGTAGATCTCTTTGATCTGTATTCATGTCCTTTCCTAAGTTGTCCTACACGTAAACACCCCATTGTCGAATCGCCCACCACGGATCGCCTCGGGCAAACCCGCCGATCACCACTTTAGCCTCAATTCATTCAACTAGCCCCGATAAGCCGACAAGATCAGCCCACCCAGAAAACATCATGGATATCCAAATTTCGCTAGCGACGATAGACGACGTCCCAGAAATCCTGGAACTCACCCAGAAAGCACGCGTGGACATGTACCCGCATCTGGATGAGCAGTGGCGTGCCATGAAGGCTGAGCAAGATCTCGCAACGTTCCAGAAGATATTTTTCGATCACCCAGATGGCGCCTTCATCGTCGCGCGATCAGAAAACCGAATCATAGCGACGGTTGGATATCAACACTACGATTACCGGTTTCCTCATCTCACTCTACTGCCCGATGGCGTTGTTGAAGTTGTGAGGCTTTTCGTGGTCCCAACTTGGCGGCGCGGCGGATTGGCATCCCGATTAGTTTCGTTTTTGGAGAAGGCGGCGAGAGAAGCGGGCCTGAAACAGTTGTATCTTCATACTCATCCATTCCTGCCGGGAGCGATCAAGTTCTGGGAACGGCAGGGATTCGTCGTTTTAGATATTGATCGAGAGGATGCTGTGTGGCAGACGACGCATATGAGCCGTAATCTAGAAGGGTGATTTCAGCTCTATACGCAACCTACCAGCTGAGGTTACTCAACGAAACTTGTAATCACTCTCATTGATAGGCTGAATCATAGACTTTTGACGCTTCATTGAGGCGCAGAGGACACAACCTTTCAGCGTGTTTGTGCCTGGATAGGTGCAATACGCTTGGCGATTGCTTTAAAGAAGACACGCCGAGGGCGACGAAACTTGAAATGGGAATGCTGTCCTACTCCTATTCAGATATAAGTTACAAGTCTAAGTACCTAGTCAGATGCCTCCCGCGAAAAAACAGTAAATACTCTTCGGCCTGGGAACAACGAAAAGAATCGTATTGCTCATATGGAATTTGCATCTGTAAAAGTGGCTGCTAGAGATGAAATGTAGTATACTAAGCATAAAAATTTGTGACGTGGGTAAAAGTTAATCACACTTCCCCCCAAAAACTTTCGATCTTTTATGTCTTTGAAAGGCCCCTCATTTCCGTCCTAACTACAGAGAGTATTAACGAGTTAAGGAGCTCTTGAGGCCCTGTGACAACTCCGACAATGCAAGGGAGCGTTCACTACCGTTCTGGGGGTTAAAGATGATTATAGGTATCATTGAATCCGCAGCGCAATGTGGTTCAGAATGATAGTAGGAAAGTTGCATGCTCATATATAGATCAAAATGTAAAATAGGTTTGACTTGAGTAGATTTGTGTGCAGCTTTGCCTTGTTAAATTGGCCATGGGACAGTTTGTGGGAATAGATCGATGGACACGCTGCATTTCGTGCCTTGTATGTAGGCTTTTTCTAAACTATGCGAGGTCGTTTGATGCCGACGTCACGAAATACGAGTTATCGTCGTTTGGTCAGATGATACTTAGTAGCAATTTTGAAGTGCGCAGTGAACATGATCACCGAGGGGAGACAGATTATGGACGTTGACTACCTTACATAGTTGCGGATCATAGTCTACCATGATGCTTTCCCCAATGAAATTACTACATGTGACACTAAACCTTGAGACACCCGTTGACAATTCTTTGTACCTTTTGATCCTTATTCGCGAAATCATCGCCCAACTTCGTGATATCGGAAGCCGAGAGCCCCCTGCGTGCCTTGGCCGCCTCGCCGAAAGCTTCCTTCTCCGATCTCGCACCGGTACCGAAGCCACCTACAAGTAACCCCAGGATAGCGAATGGAGCCGAGGATGGATCTTGCACAATATCATACGCTGTCAAACCCACGGAGCCAGCAATGTCGACGAGCGCCGCGATGCGAGAGACCATTGCAACGCCGCCAAAAAGCGCGCCTCCAGCCTCACCGACAAAAGGAATTGCAACTAGAACGATGCTCAAGATTTCTAGGATGAGCTTCTTCTTGTTCTCTTCCAGAATCTTCGAGCCGATAGCTTTGATGTTGTCCATGCTGCGGATGGCCTGCTCCAGCATCAGGATGGGCATGCTCGCGGCTGTGACAATGTCCCTGCCGTCCGCTTCGTTGATCTGAAGTGTCAGGTCAACCTGCGCAATCATCAGAGAGTCCGCCAACGCTGACATGTTGGGCGTGGCGGCCCGGATGACCTCTTTGGGATTGGGGACGTTGATCTATAGAAACGAAGTTAGAGAAGGTATCGGCAAGAGAGTATTACTAGGGGGTGCATCAATTACCTTGTCTTTCGCGACGGAGACAGGTACATTTGTCTTCTTGTGCGTGAGCTTGCTGCAAGGCCGAGATCCGCCCCCAATACTCGGTCGATCAGAACCTGTGTCACGGCACGTTGTTGGGAGTTCCACGTTGCCAAATGTGATCCAGTCTTTTTCGATGCCCAGACTATCAAGTGCAGCTGCATAGAAACCGTCCGCATCACGCAGGGAGTAGTCGACCGTCCAAGATACGTCTGGCAACTTATCAAGTCCAAGGTACTGGCAGCCCATCTTGTCGTATTTCCGGCCAGAGATCGTGAGCACGCAGTCAAAGAACTGATTGCCCTCCCCAGTGTCAACAGCTAGGAATGAATCTAATTGCGACCCGACGCTGTCTTTGACCCATCCCTCATAGGCATCGAACAATGTATCGTACCCTTTGGCGCTTGCAGCAAACTCGTCGGCGAACCCCACCAATGTTGAAAACAGGATGTTTAGGGCCCACTGATTCCAGCATATGGAAGGGATGCTACCGCTGTCGACTGCGCTCACCAAATCGTCTAAAGTAGCCGGTGCCTTCGACGAGTCGCAGGACAGATCACCTGGGTCTCCGTTGCTAAAATACTCTTCCGTGGTATAGTCGTAAAACGGTCCGTAACCAAGTTTGATTAGATCCGCATCTTCGTAGCAGATGTTATCGGGACAGAAGCCACGAGAACAAGCGTAGTTGCACAATCCATAGTCATTGGCACCTAAAGTGTCAGACGTGGATGTCGTGTTGGGCTCTAGCAGATTGAGGAAGCCGGTTGCGAGACAGCGACATACACCAATTGGACAGAATCCATGGGCACAGGTGAATTGGCAAAGTTCGTCAAAATTCCCGTCAAAAGACTTGCCTTCCGTGCAATAGGGCGGGTCGAACAGAGACTCTGGCCAGACAGGCAGTGCTACCTGGGTGGTCGTGCAGTAGTCCTGAGGGCAGAAGCCGGCATCGCAGGCGAAAGAGCACAACCCGCCAAAGCTGGCATCGAGCTTTGGAAGAGGATAACCCTTGATGCCGGAAGATTTCGGTCTGGCAGGCTTCTTACCAAACCTCGTACACACGCAGGCTCCGGGAGGGCAGTAGTCGAGAGAGCAGGTGAACTCGCAGAGTTCCGCAGCTTTTGGCATGCCCGTGCCATTGACGCAGGCGAGATCTGAATAGTCATCTGCAGCCTCTGGGGAAGAGGCAGGGTTGATGGAGCTCATGACGTAGGCGTTGAAGTTACTGAAGCCATTCCAGCGCGAGCAGTCGTATGAGATGGCATCTCCGGTGAGTTGCAAATTTAAGTCTGGCCTGGTGATCCTCACTTCTACCGAGCCCTCATGCCCGCCGGGGTTGCACTCCCCGAGGTACATCCCGACACCGTCACCCTCAGGACCCTGATAGAACTTGCCCTCAACCGAATGCCCGCCAATGACGCATTCAACTTTCGCCTTCTTGATGAGGAGGGCGACGAAGAAGATGTTATCGTCCATGACTTCGTCGGGAAGATACTCAATCTGTAGTTGGGAAGCTGTATTTGCCACAGTTCCATTGCGGTCACAGATTTTGGTTCCAACGAGAGCGGGAACGAGTTTGTACCAAGCTACGGCCCGCTCATAGTCGATGTGTCGGATCGGAAGTCCAATTCGACCGCGGCATACAGTCGATCGCGCAGGGGCCAATTAGGGGCCCTATTTAGGATTATCGTAGCTAGCCTAACCTGCGGTTAGAACCTCTTTTTTATACTTACGTAGAAATTTATATAGTTAAATTAATCTCTTTATTAACCTACGGTTCGAACTAATTCCCCTATAATAAGGAAACCTATATTAATTAATAATTAAATTCTATTATTATAAATTAGTAAGGTATCTCGCTATATAAAAAAGACGACCTCTTAATATTATATAAAATAGGAGATTCGTATTAATTAACTTTATAAAAATAAATAAAAAAAGAAATAATTTTTAAATATTATATAAAATTAAGTAATTATAGCCCTTTATTACTTACGAGAAGTTAACGTTTATTATATTAAACTACGTTAATTAATAAAACCGCTTAAATAACTAGTATTTTACTATTACCTTAAGCAGCTTTTTTAATAAATAACTTTATTATAGCTAGCCCGTAATTAGAAATTAACTAGCTAAATTAGTAAAAGGAATTACTAGCGGGTAATAATTACTAAATTAGCGTAATTAAACTATAAAAAATACTACTTAGAAAACTATAAAATAGGGTACTAAGAGGTTATAAAAGAAAAGATCCCTAAGGTATTTAACCCCACTAAGTACGAGCAATAAGTAGTATTTTTAATAAGTCTTTAAAGCCTACGATTTTATAAAAAAAGGGGGGGGGCTTAACTTTACTAACCGTATTTAATAACCTATACGGATCCTTTACGAGCCGCTTAGTATTTATATTTAACTATTCTTATAAAATACTACCCTAAAAAAAGTAAGTTAAAGAAAAAAGCTATTTAAAGGTCCCGGAGAGTACGAGGCTTAAGAGGCTAGAAGTATATAAAATAATAAAAATTAATAACTAGTAAAGATTACGAGACTAATTACTATATTTTTTTATAGTAATATAAATATCTACTATTATTATTAAAAAAAGGGGGCTATTAAAACCTACCTTTTTATCTTAAATAAAAAGGAAGTCTTAGTAAGTACGATAGCTAGTAATTTAAAAAGGTAATAGTAATTACTAAAGATAATAAAAACGAGAGTAGTAGCGAGATAGTAAGAGGAAGTAAGAATTTCCTAAACCCTAATAAATTCGTTAAGTAGTAAAAGTACGGGCTTATTATAGCTAATACGTAAATTAAATATATCCTTATTAAGATTAAATATATTAACGACTATTAATACGGGTATAAGCTAGAGCACGACCCCTAGTAAGTTAGTATAAAAAAAAAAAAACCCGATCTTAAATAGAATCCCGATCCTTTATAAATAAATAAATATTAACCCGGACTATTAGGGGATATAGATATATAAGATTATAAATTAGCTTAATAATAAGTAAATTAACACGGTATTAATTTATTTAACTAAGGTTTATAAAAAAAAGGGGCTATAGGGGTAACCCCTATTTTATAAAATTATAAACGACCTTAGTTACTAGCTAAATAAATAGTTTATAAGCGTAAGCCTAGGAATTATAAAAGTAGTTAATAAATTCCTTTATAAATGAGGAGTATTATTAACGTAATTATAATTATAAGAACTATATAAAATCCTAGTAATAATAATTATAAAAGAGGAATTTATATTATAAAACTAGGTATAAGTTAATAAGGTATATAATTATTTTAACGAATTTAAAAAAAGGGTAAACGACGCAAATTTCCTCTTTATAATTACTAATAATAATCTATTATTATAAAAGGATATATAGAGGCAAAATATAGTACTAGAAGTACGATAATTAATAATTCTGCTTATTTCGATCCATAGCTCGTCACCGCTATTAATACGAAATTCGGCGCTAATTAGTTAATAAAAAAGGGGATAGACGACCTAAAGTTACTAATAATACATAACGACGCAGGGATCGTATATAAATACTAAAAATTTAAAAGTAAATACGAGGTAATTTATAAACCTTAAAAAGATCTTTTTAAAAAAGAAATTATACTCTGGGGAGAAGTATAAGGTCTTATAAAAAACCTTAATAATATTTTATAATTATTATAAAAAGGTCGGGATTAGGGAATATTAGTACTATTTAATAATTAATATTATACTTATAAGTAAAGTCTCTAATTATTATTACGAAGTAGTACGTAATCTCGATTAAAACGACTTTTTTAGTATTATTAACGTAATCCGAAGCCGCTTTAAGACCTACGATAAGAATCTAGAGCTCCTATCTGAGCTATAAGTAATTTCTTTTATATTTATAATTAGAATAATAGAGAGTAAATTATAAATAGAAATCCTTAAAAAGCTTATTAATCGAATCGATAAGCTAGTAAAAACCTAGCTAAATAAGGGAACTAACGAGTAGAAAGTTAAATATTTCTATACTATAGTTTAATATATACTAGAGGTAAAAATAACCTTATACTAAATACCTAAAGATTACGAGACGCTCTACTCGAGGCTAAGATCTAGTTTTAATATTAAAACGAGAATACTATACTAAACTTACCTCTAGGTATATAATAGCTTTTATTAATAATACTAAGTTAATTAAATATATAATAAAAAAGGGAAAGAAGCTAAGTACGGTAATCGCTAGTAAGGAGGCCTAAATTCGTTAAATAAATAAAGATTTAACTTATAAATAGAGTAACGTAAAAAGTAGTATTTTATTTATAAAAAGAATAGATATTAATTAAGTAATTATTCTAAAAAAGAACGTGCTAAATTATATAAATAATATAAAAAGTCGAGGGTAATAAAAAGCAAAACTAGCCCTAATTAATTTAACTAATTCTTTATAATATATAAGGGTATATCCGGGGGTATAGAACCTAGTATAAGTAACTAAATTAACGGCCTAAAGTATCCGCTAAGAAACTCAGAAAATAAAAAAGACTTTATACCCTATACTAACGAATTAAACTATAATAAAGTCGACGATATTAACTACTCTTTCTTTATATCGTTAGCCTTAGGAGGATATATAAAAATAAATAAATAAAAAGTAGTAAAAGCTCTTAATAAGTAGGCTTTTATTTATAAATAGTAAAAAAAAGTCCCCTATATAATAGGTATAAAGAGGGGCAAAGGGGGCAAATTATAATCCGGCCTACCGAATTTAATAATACCGGATTTACCTCTCTTAATACTTAAAAAGAAATTAAGTACTAAGTAATTATAATAGTAGCTAGGGGGGTCCTTTTTATACTACTTAAACTATTTAAATACTAAGCTTATCTAAGTATTTTATATAAATAAAAAGTATAGCTTAGAAACTTTTTAGGGGATTATCCTAGATACTAAGGTATTATAATAGTTAATAAGAAGAAAAGGGTAATTCTAAGTATTATAAAGGATCGCGCTAATAATACTTAATACGTTAATAGTAAGTATTATAAAAATTAGTTTTAGCCTAGGTAAAGAAATCGTTATATTAAGTATAGTAAAAATAAAGACGTACTTTAGAATAATAACTTTTTATATTTTGCTTATTAATACGCTATTTTTATTATATTTAAAAAATATAGATCGACTAAGTATTATATTCGATAATACAAAGAATAGAATCTCTAGTAATAAGTACTTTGAGATAGTCGAACAATAATAGGGATACGCGTTTATAAAGCTTATTAATAATACGAAGTTAATTAATTACTTAACGAAAAATAAGCTTAGATAATTATACTAAAGATTTAGCTACCCGTTAGTTACGAGGCTATATTACTTTCTAAAGTAATTAAATAACGATAATATTAAAATAGGGGCGCTAGAGTAGTTAATAAAAGTATATTACTAATATTAAATAAATATACAGAGCCTACGTAGGTTTAAATTTAAATTGCGTAATAAGCTTAACTTTAATTAAGAAATTATCCTTAATATATTTTATTTAAATAATTGGCTAATCCTATATATAATTAACAAAGCTATATCTTTTTAAATAGGGCAATTCCTCTAGGATTTATAAGTAAAAATAGTATAAATAGCCCTATAAAAAAGCTAGATTAATATATACTAAGGTCCGCTAGATAGTATTAGAACTAATACTAGTACTAGCTTTAGATTAATAAAATTTAGGGAGAATACGACGGCCTATAATATATAGCTAAAAGTCGTACTTATTAAAGCGTACTATAATATTAAAAAAGTAAAAAGGGTATACTAATAGCTAAAAAAAGTATTTAGAATTATTAAAAAAGAAAATCTAGATTTTATTAATAACGAATACCTCTAAATAGTACTTAAATATTATAATAATATTATAAGGCTTAATAGGCTTATACTAACGCTTCTCGTATTTAGAGTATATTTAAGAACGACCTTAGCCTCGTTATTATTACTAAATATAAGCTAACGAGCCCGAGTAATTAAAAAAGTAATATAAGTACTATATAAAATAAGTATAAAAAAGTAAGTTAACGAGGTAATTATAGTACATAATAGGCCTAATATAGGGGGTAATTTAAATATATTACTAAATTCGGATATATGAGTATAGTATAAAATTATTTAATAATAGGCTAAGCTATATAAATTAATCTTTATTAACGAGCGATTATACGTAGTTATAAAGGATCGTAACTAACCCCTCGAGGTATTAATTATAGTAATAAGATTATATTATATAAATCTTAGTAAGGTAATTTCTAACTTATAAAAAGAAAAAGAGCTAGGGGAAACTATATAACCTATAGTAGAGGTATAAGAAATTATCCTTAATAAAATCGTTATAGTAGTATTAATAAACGATAAAGAAGAGGAAATTACTAAAAAGATACTAATACTACTAACGAGACGTTATAGAAAACTACGATAGTAAGTACTAACGTAGTAATTTATTATTAATAATAAAGTAATTAATACTTTTAATATAGTAAAAGAGAAAACCGATTTCGAGCTAGTAGTTAAATTACGTAAAAAAAGTATAATTATAATTACTAAAAAGCCGTATAAAGAATTAGATCTTATTAAAATAAATACTTTTTATAATCGAGAGGTCTATCGATTTATTCTCTATAACCTAAAGAAATATATAAACCTCTGTATATTTAAATTATAAATAGTTCGTAAAATTAAAAAAAAAAAGAATACCCTAGTCGTATAAGAAGTCTAGATACGTAATTTAGGGGTACGGTAACGTTAAGAAAGCGACGCTACTTATATAATTACTTATAATATAGCGCTATAGTTAATAATTAATAATAGTACTAATAATATTATTATAAAAAAAGGGATACGAGATTTAGAGCTGTGATATTACTTAGGCTTATACTTAATTAGCTATAGGGCTTATAAGAAAAATCCTAGCCTATTTATTAAAAAAAATAGCTAGTAAGTACTTAGAAAGTACGATTATCGAAGTACTTAAGTTACTATATAGGCTCGTAAAATCGGGCACCTATTAATAAGCTACTTATTACGACTTTTATATTAATTAATTATTAATAGTTATATCTACGTATAACCCGTACTTACTAATCTCTAAGTATATAAATAACTAATTTAGAATCGTTAGAATATAGACTAATAATATATTAAGCTTATTTAATATTAACTTTATAAAAAGGAGGATAAGGAGCTCTAAAAAGCGGGCTTTATAATAAAACTAAAAAAGGTCCTTATAATAAATAACTTATTAACGTTTAATAATAAGATTTTTATAATCGAGGGGGAAACCGTCGTTTTTTAGTAAAAGGGGTAAAATAAGAAAATTAACCTTATTAATCTAAATATAATTAATATTAAAAAGTAATATAAGGCTAAGCTCGTATAAAGGGTATATATTATAAATATATACTAGCCCGAGGTAACTTTTAACTACGCTAGAGTAGTATAAGCTATAGAACTAAATAAATAAAACGTTAAAGTACTTAATAAGTAGCTTAAATAGTAGTACTTAAATCTTAATCGAGGTCTTATTTACTACTTAATTAACCTCGCGGCTAATAAGCTCTATATATTCGTAAATAGCTTATTTATAAATAATAAAGACCTTATTTTATAATTAGGGTATATTATTATTCTCGTTAATAAGAGTATAAGTAAGAGCGAATTTATAATATATAATAATATAATTTACTACTTATTAACTAAAAATAAGCGGGTAACGAGAAGTATACTAGTATTAAAAGTTTATAGTATAGTTAATAACGTTAACCTCGCCTATGTAATTTTAATAATACTAAGGAGAATTATTAATTAACTTAGCCTTTTACTAATCCTAACGGTCGTTTATACGGATTCTTATTTATTATATAAATATCTTATTAAATTAGGAACTATAAAAAAAAAGAGGCTTATAATTAATATTATAGCCCTTAAGTAATCGTATAAAAAACGCAAAATCCTTAAGATTTATTAGATTAATAATAATAATAACCTCGCTAACGTTTTTATAAAAGTAGTACTTAATAAGGGGTTAAAATAATTTATAAGTAATAAAAAAATTAATATATAAATAAAAAGATAAGTTATATAAAAAAAATAGAGAAAAGGGGGAAAAAGAGATAACTTAGTAAACGAGCCCGAGGTCGAATTATATTTTTAACTATAATAATTAAATTAATAAAAAAAAGAGAAAATTAATATTAGATTAGAAGTTTAATTTAATTATAATATATAGTCGATTATATAGGGGCTAATTAGGGGCCTTATTTAGGATTATTATAACTAGCTTAACTTATAATTAGAACCTCCTTTTTATACTTACGTAGAAATTTATATAGTTAAATTAATCTCTTCGTTAACCTACGGTTCGAACTAATTCCCCTGTAATAGGGAAACCTACACGATGGAACTCACGTTGTGCTTGTACATATCGATGACGAAAGGGAGGATATCTCTCCACCCATCGTGAGGAAGGGTGCCATAGTTGAAAGGAGCCTTTCCAATCTCAAATGCGCCCATGGCATGCTCTCGGACCGGGCCGATGTAATGTGACTCGCCGTAATCGTTCCAAGAAATAATCTCGATGAATTCAGGTTGCTACCAAGCTGCTTGAAACTATCGATTACCCCAAATATGGTCTCTACGCCAAATCCAGTTTTTGTTATACCCCGGTAAATTTGTATAAAACTACGGAGAGATGGGTATTATGTAGGGTTTGCCGCCGAGATAATCCTTATATGAAGCGTCCGAATAAGTCCACATGTCCTAATATCCCCAGGGCTATGCTGAATAGGAAAATAGACCATCGGCAACGCCTCCGCTGGCAGCCATGGCCTTCTTGGCACCTAGTGAAGACTAATCGGGCATGAAGAAGTACCCAGTCTGAGCTTTGATATCGATCCAGTCGTTGGTATTATCTGGGCCTTTAAAGGTTGAAACGAATGGTTTGCCGTTGTGGTGAAAGTAAGTCCCGCTCGAAGCGTACTTCGAAATATATTGGATGACCGTCTCTTGAGGCCAAGGTCCATTGCTGGTATAGTCGAAGGAAAAAAAGAGTTGAAGACCAGCGGTAGAGGCGGCAGAGAATGCGGCTACGAGGGTATTTTCGTTGATAGCCTCCCCGTAAGCCATGTTGAGCGCGAATGCATCAATGTGGGCCTCCTTGGCCTTGAGCATATCATCCGCCCAATCACTAGAAGTGTAATTTTCAGTATTACCAACCTAAGTTTCGAGTCAGTTATGGGCCATGATCATTATCAACAGAGGTCTTCTTACCATGAAGTGGGCAAAGACGGCTTTTGCTTGGGCGCGAGCCATGAAGGCTGACGCTAGCAAGATAAAGAGAAGAGCCCTTGCAAATTGATCGCTTCGTAGCATCGAGGCAGTTTGTCCAGACTGCAAGGACAGTGCGATGCGTTTGGGCAGGAACTTCAAAAGGAGGCTCGTTCTTGAACGGCTTTTTCGTTCCGAAAGCCGTAGATCCGTACTCATTCACACGATCAATAAACTTCTTCTTCCAGGCTCCTGTAGTGTCCTGTGGCATGTTGACGGCAGCTCTGATGGCAATTTCACTTGCAGGATCACTCAGCGTGGCTTGCAAGTCAACCACGTCCCAGATCTCCGAGGGTTTAACTATTGGTAGCCGTCTCAGTAAGTGTCATTGGCCACGATGGGCAGCGTCTCGTGATGATAAACTTACTTGGATTGGACACTGGGCTGGTATGAATGACGACTTGCGGGAAGTTGTTTCTGAGATCCGTTCCCAGATATTTGTCTTGACGGAATTCTGAGCTTCTGATACTGACGATCCTATCGCTCACAAAGTTGATTTTCTCTAGTTCGCCCTTGATCGCATCATCACCTAGTTGAGCTCGAGCTTTGCGTATCATCGCGCCAAGACTGTCGATATAATCGTGGTAGTCGATCACCTTCTTTGGATCCTAGTTGGCGGCAGCAATATTGACCATGACTGTGTTCTTGACCTTCGAGTTCCAAATTCTAGAGGCGGTCTTGTCGAAGTCGGTCTCGTCGAGTTGAGGTAACTCAGGATCCCCTTTCAGATTACTGAGCGACCGAAGGAACTCTTCCCAGGTCATTTGACCGCCCGGCAAAGAACCCCTATTGCCGTTGTTAATGGCGGTCGTGTACTTCTTGTCGAGTTTGTTTTTGGGGTCTAGCTGGCGGAGAATGTAGGTTTGGCTCGAGCCATCAAGCTTGTAAGCAATCTCATAGGCGTACCACAGCCAAAGCTTTTCGTACGCGGCCGCGGCGCCCTTGCTGACAACGAGAACGGCGAAATAGGCCACGAAGAGGAAGGCCCACGAGATTCGAAACCACATGATGGCGTTTGCGTGACAATGCGGCCGAATCACGAGGATTTGAAGAAGTCGTTCGCCGCACGGCAATCTAGAACAAATAAGAAGAAAGGAAAACAATACAGTCAAACGTGAAGAAAGTGGACTTTGATTTCACCATGAGAATTGATACGCGTTCTGGACTTAAAGATGCATCCACACATAATATACAAGACCCGGCCAGGTGCAAGCCCATCTGGCCGGAGGCTCCAACGAGTCGAAGATCCGGCATTACCATGGGACTTCATTCAGCCTTTGAAATTTCACTACCAGATATCAGATGTCCTGGCGAGATTAGCGGGAGGCAATGCTGGCGCTGCTCGGTGGTTCGGGTTGATCTTGCCGGTCCTATCTTCCGCTGACCTGCAAATGATGAACAACATGGCCGTATATCGGTGACTACCCACAATGGAGCGTCTGGCCCATGTATGAGAGACAGAGTTCTTTTGGCAAGGGTTGATGGATTTCATTTCGTGTTGGTTGTGACAATTGGACCCCTGTAGGACAACCACCATCGTACGAACCAGACCCCACCAAGGCGGGCGTTGACGATGTGATCCATGATCGCTCCGCGTGCCTGCATTCTTCAATCTCGGCGCAACCCTTTTTCGATGTAGACTCCTTCGTTTATTCACTCATGACTCAAATGCTAGTGCTGAATCGGGCAGAATCCTGAGCGGATGGATATCCGAGGTTCCAACACTAGCGGCCGAACTCAAGCAGCGGCGACTCACACATTCTAGAAAATGTGTGTGGGAATCGCGAGATTGAGTCCGTTGGAAGATTTCAATGACAGGGAAAAGACTACTTCCTGTTAGTGAATTTATCGAAGACCATGTGAAGAGATTCCAATAAGGCTGGGCCATAAATAGCTGAACTGGCTTGCACGGCCATTATCCGCTGGAGAATCATCAACCGCCTTCTGCCCGCTCGGAAGTCCATTTTCTCCCAGTCATATTCTTCTTGATTCCAGCATTCCTATCGCTACTTAGTCTTTTGGACTTACTATCGTCGCTATCTTCCATTTCATTCTCTCATCATAGGAGTTCAGGGGCCGTCACCGTGCATCGTGATCAATATGATCCGTGGTATGACGACAATTGCGCCGTGGGGTTTGCTCCTGGCATTTCTGACTATTCGAGTCGCCAGGGCAAACGATGTTTCTTACATCTACCTAGAGAATGTGGCATACCTTGCCAATTCGTCCAATGTAGTGGAGATGTCATGGTCTGTGTTGGAGTCTGCGTTTCTGTCACCAAGCCGATCAGATGTCGCCACCTACTCTGGATTCGACTGGACGAAACCATATCCAGGAGTACCTCTTCCAGGATTTTCAGCCCATTTGCGCATTGCAGATGACCTATCTTTCCCTAGCTCTGTGACAACAGAAAAGGTGAAGACCAATGTGGCCGCCATCTCATATGGGGTGCCGTCGCCTTTGATGAACAGCGGGGGCTTTCCCAAGAGCATGGACCCGTCTTGGTACATCTGCCAGCATTACTACGTCAGCAACATACCTGATCCTACCACTGATGTCAAGCACGACTGCTCATTCCTTCCGACGGAATGCCAAACCGATCTCAAGCTCGGTCTCGTGAAGACTTGGGGCTCCTTTGAGGGCGACACAGGCACGATGTGCGGCGCCAACGCTCTTGATCTCATTACTCCAAGCTGCAGAGATGCTCTTGGTCTCGTGCGAGCAGACGTTCTAGGTCTGTTCGTATCTATCTAAATTCGTACAATATCCAGCTAACAGTCGTTTACAGGATGGGACGCAGCGAACGTAGCAGACGCTGCCACGTCCAAGATTCTCACTGTTGACGAGGTCGGCCAGTATTCCTGGATGGTTGTGTAGGTTTCCCTCTTACAGGGGAATTAGTTCGAACCGTGGGTTGACAAAGAGATCAATTTAACTATATAAATTTCTACGTAGTATAAAAAGGAGGTTCTAACCGTAAGTTAAGCTAGCTATAATAATCCTAAATAGGGCCCTTAATTAGCCCCTATATAATTAATTATATACTACGATCGAATTAGACTTCTAATCTAATACTAACTTTCTCTTTTTTTTATTAATTTAGTTATTATAATTAGAAATATAATTTAACCTCGGGCCCGTTTATTAAGTTATTTCTTTTTCCTCCTTTTTTCTATTTTTTTTATATAACTTATCCTTTTATTCGTATATTAACTTTTTTACTATATATAAATTACTCTAACCCCTTATTAAGTACTATTTTTATAAAAATATTAATAAGGTTATTATTATTATTAATCTAATAAATCTTAAGGATTTCGCGCTTTTTATATAATTACTTAAGGGCTATAATATTAATTATAAACCTCTTTTCCTTTATAATTCTTAATTTAATAAAGTATTTATATAGTAAGTAAGAATCCGTATAAATAACCGTTAGAATTAGTAAAAAGCTAAGTCGATTAGTAATTCTCTTTAGTATTATTAAAATTATATAAGTAAGGTTAACGCTATTAACTATATTATAAACTTCTAATACTAATATATTTCTTATTACTTACTTATTTTTAATTAATGAGTAATAAATTATATTACTATATATTATAAATTCGCTCTTATTTATACTCTCGTTAATAAGAATAATAATATACCCTAATTATAAAATAAGGTCTTTATTATTTATAAATAAGCTATTTATAAATATATAAAGCTTACTAACTGCGAGGTTAATTAGGTAATAAATAAGACCTTAATTAAGATTTAAATATTACTACTTAAGCTACTTATTAAGTACCTCGACGTTTTATTTATTTAGTTTTATAGCCTACGCTACTCTAGCGTAGTTAAAAATTACCTTAGGTTAGTATATACTCGTAATATATACCCCTTGTGCAAGCTTAGCCTTATATTACTTTTTAATATCGATTATATTCGGATTAACGAAGCTAATTTTCTTATTTTACCCCTTTTATTAAAAAACGACGGTTTCCCCCTCGATTATAAAAATCCTATTATTAAATACTAATAGGTTATTTATTATAAGGACCTTTTTTAGCTTTATTACGAAGCCCGCTTTTTAAAGCTCCTTATCCTCTTTTTTTATAAAGTTAATATTAGATAGGCTTAATATATTATTAGTCTATATTTTAATAATTCTAAATTAGTTACTTACGTAGTTAGAAACTAATAAGTACGGGTCGTATATAGATATAATTATTAATAATTAATTAATATAAAAATTGTAGTAAGTAGCTTATTAATAAGTACCTAATTCTATGAGCCTATATAATAATTTAAGTACTTTAATAATCGTACTTTTTAAATACTTACTAACTATTTCTTTTAGTAAATAGGCTAGGATTTTCTTTATAAGCCCTATAGCTAATTAAGTATAAGCCTAAGTAATATTATAGCTCTAAATCTCGTACCCCTTTTTCTATAATAATACTATTAGTACTATTATTAATCGTTAGTTATAGCGCTATATAATAAGTAATTATATAAGTAGTATTACTTTCTTAACATTACCGTACCCTTAAATTACGTATCTAGACTTCTTATATAGTTAGGGTGTTCTTTTTTTTTTAATCTTATTAACTATTCGTAATTTAAATATATAAAGGTTTGTATACTTTTCTAAGTTATAAAGAATAAATCGATAGACCCTTCGATTATAAAGAGTATTTATTTTAATTAAATCTAATTCTTTATATAGCTTTTTAATAATTATAATTACGCCTTCCTTATGTAGTTTAATTACTAGTTCGAAATCGGCTTTCTTTTTTATTATATAAAAAGTATTAATTACCTCGTCACTAGTAATAAATTATTACGTTAGTACTTACCGTCGTAGTCTTTTATAACGTCTCGCTAGTAGTATTAGTACCTTTTTAGTAATTTTCTTTTCCTTATTATTTATTAGTACTACTATAATAATTTTATTAAGGATAATTTCTTATACCTTTATTACGGGTTATATAGTTTCCCCTAGCTCTTCTTTTTCTTATAAGGTAAAAATTACCTCGCTAAGATCCGTATAATATAGTCTTATTATTATAATTAATACCTCGAGGGGTTAGTTACGATCCTTTATAACTACGTTAGATAACCTAGCCTACTATTAAGTAATTTCGTACTATACTTATATATTTAAATTTAGTAATATATCTAAATTACTTCTTATATTAGGCTTATTATATATAATAATTACTTTATTAACTTACTTTTTTATACTTACCTCGCGTAATACTTATATTACTTTTTTAATTACTTAGGCTCGTTAGCTTATGTTTAATAATAATAGTAAAGCTAAGGTCGTTCTTAAATATATTTTAAATACGAGAAGCGTTAGTATAAGCCCGTTAGGCCTTATAGTATTATTATAGTATTTAAGTACTATCTAAAAGTATTCGTTATTAATAAAATCTTAATTTTCTTTTTTAATAATTCTAAATACCCTTTTTAACTACTAGTATACCCTTTTTACCTTTTTAATACTATAGTACGCTTTAATAAGCATAACTTTTAGCTATATACCGTAGGCCGTCGCATTCTCCTTAAATTTTACTAACTTAAAACTAATACTAATATCGGTTCTAATACTATTTAGCGGTCCTTAGTATATTTTAATTTAGCTTTTTCATAGGGCTACCTATACTATTTTTATTTATAAATCCTAAAAAAATTACCTTATTTAAAAAAATATAGCTTCGTTAATTATATATAGGACTAGCCGATTATTTAAGTAGAAAATATTAATAATAATTTCCTAATTAAAGTTAAGCTTATTATACAATTTAAATTTAAACTTACGTAAGCTCTGCGTATTTATTTAGTATTAGTAATACACTTTTATTAATTACTCTAGCGCCCCTATTTTAATATTATTATTACTTAATAGCTTTAAGAAGTTATATAGCCTCGTAACTAATAAATAGCTAAATCTTTAGTATAATCGTTTAAGTTCACTTTCGGTTAAATAATTAATTAAGTTCGTATTATTAATAAGCCTTATAAACGCGTACCCCTATCGTTATTTAACTATTTTAAAGTACTTACTACTAAAGATTCTATTCCTTATATTATTAAATATAATACTTAATTAATCTATATCTTTTAAATATAATAAAAATAGTATATTAATAAGTAAAATATAAAAAGTTATTATTCCGAAGTACGTCTCTATTTCTACTATACCTAGGGCGACGATTTCCTTACCTAGGCTAAAACTAATCCTTATAATACTCGCTATTAACGTATTAAGCGTTATTAGTATAATCTTCTATAGCGCTTAGAATTACCCTTTTCCTCTTATTAACTATTATAATACCCTAGTATTTAAGATAATCTTTTAAAAAGTTTTTAAACTATACCTTTTACTTATATAAAATACCTATACGAACTTAGTATTTAAGTAATCTAAGTAGTATAAAAAGGACCTCTCTAGTTACTATTATAATTACTTAGTACCTAATTTTTCTTTAAGTATTAAGAGAGGTAAATTTAGTATTATTAAATTCGGCGGGCCGGATTATAATTTACCCCCTTCGCCCCTCTCTATACCTATTATCTAAAGGACTTTCCTTTACTATTTATAAAAAAAAGCCTACTTATTAAGAACTTCTATTACTTTTTATTTATTTAGCCTTATATATCCTCCCGAGGCTAATAGTATAAAAAAAGAGTAGTTAATATCGTTAACTTTATTATAATTTAATTCGTTAGTATAGGGTATAAGGTCTTCTTTATTTTCTAAATCTCTTAGTAAATACTTTAGACCGTTAATTTAGTTACTTATACTAAGTTTTATACCCCTAGATATACTTTTATATATTACGAGGAATTAGTTAAATCGATTAGGGTTAGTTTTACTTTTTATTACCCTCGACTTTTTATACTATTCGTACGATTTAATACGTTCTTTTTTAGAGTAGTTACTTAACTAATATCTATTTTTTTTATAAATAAAGTACTACTTCTTATATTACCCTACTTATAAGTTAAATCTCTACTTATTTAACGAATCTAGGCCTCCCTATTAGTAATTACTATACTTAGCTTCTTTCCCTTTTTTATTATACGTTCGATTAATTTAGTATTATTAATAAGGGCTATTATATACCTAGAGGTAGGTTTAGCGTAGTATTCTTACTTTAATATTAAAACTAGATCTTAGTTTTAAATAGAGCGTCTCGTAGTCTTTAGGTACTTAGTATAGGGTTATTTTTATTTTTAATATATATTAAACTATAATATAAAAATACTTAACTTTCCGCTCGTTAGTTCCCTTATTTAGCTAGGTTTTTATTAGCTTATTAATTTAATTAATAAGCTTTTTAAGGATTTCTACTTACGATTTACCCTTTATTATCCTAGCTATAAATATAAAAAAAATTACTTATAGCTCGGATAGGAGCTCTAGATTTTTATTATAAGTCTTAAAGCGGCTTTAGATTATATTAATAATACTAAAAAAGTCGTTTTAATTGAGATTATATACCGCCTTATAATAATAATTAAATACTTTGCTTATAAGTATAATATTAATTACTAAATAGTACTAATATTCCCTAATCCCGACCTTTTTATAATAATTATAAAATATTATTAAAGTTTTTTATAAAACCTTATACTTCCTCCTAGAGTATAATTTCTCTTTTAAAAAGATCTTTTTAAGGTTTGTAAATTACTTCGTATTTATTATTAGATTTTTAGTATTTATATACGATCCTTATGTCGCTACGTACTATTAATAACTTTAGGTCGTCTACTTCCTTTTTTATTAGCTAATTAGTACTAAATTTTATATTAATAATAGCGACGAGCTATAAATTAAAATAGGTAGAATTATTAATTATTAGACTTTTAATATAATATTTTACCTCTATATATCCTTTTATAATAATAGATTATTATTAGTAATTATAAAAAAAGAATCTACGTTATTTACCCTTTTTTTAAATTTATTAAAGCGATTATACACCCTATTAACTTATACCTAGTTTTATAATATAAATTCCTTTTTTATAATTGTTATTACTAGGATTTCGTATAGTTTTTATAATTATAATTACGTTAGTAATACCCCTTGCCTATAGAGGTATTTATTAATTACTTTTATAATTCCTAGGCTTATTTTTATAAACTATTCGTCTAGTTAATAACTAAGGTCGTTTGCGATTTTATAAAATAGGGGTTATCCCTATAGCCCCTTTTTTTTATAAACCTTAGTTAAATAGATTAATACTACGTTAATTTACTTACTATTAAGCTAATCCGTAATCTTATATATTTACGTCCCCTAATAATCTAAGTTAATATTTACTTATTTATAAAGGATTAGGATTCTATTTAAAATCGGGTTTTTTTCTCTTTTTCTTTACCTTAACTCGCTAGGGGTCGTACCCTAGCTTATACTTATATTAATAATTACTAATATTTTTAATCGTAATAGGGATATATTAAATTTATACGTTAGTTATAATAAGCCCGTACTTCTACTACTTAACGAATTTATTAAGGTCTAGGAGATTTCCGCTTCCTCTCGCTATCTTATTACTACTCTTATTTTTACTATCTTTAATAACTACTACTACCTTTCTAAATCGCTAGCTATTATACTTACTAAGACCTCTTTTTTATTTAAAATAAAAAAGTAGGTTTTAATAACCCCCTTTTTTTAATAATAGTAGTAGACGTTTATATTATTCTAAAAAAATATAATAATTAGTTTTATAATCTTTATTAATTATTAATTTCTATTATTTTATATATTTCTAGCTTATTATACCTCGTACTTTTTATAACTTCTAAATAGTTTTTTTTTTTAACCTACCTCTTTTAAAGTAGTATTCTATAAAAATAGTTAAATATAAATACTAAGTAGCTTATAAAGGATCTATATAGGTTATTAAGTACGGTTAGTAAAGTTAAGCTCCCTCTTTTTTATAAAATTACGGGCCTTAAGGACTTATTAAAAATACTACTTATTACTCGTACTTAGTAAGGTTAGATAGCTTAGAGATTTTCCTTTTATAACTTCCTCAGTACCCTATTTTATATCTTTTTAAGTAGTCTTTTTCTCGTAGCTTAATTATAATTAAGTAATTATTACTTTTCTAGCGGTCCCTTTTATTACTTAGTTAATTTCTGATCGCGGGCCGGCTATTAGAAAGTTATTTAGTAAAAAAGCTACTTAAAATAACGGTAAAATACTAGTTACTTAAGTAGTTTTATTAATTAACATAGTTTAACGTAGTAAACGTCGACCTTTCGTAAGTAGTAAAGGACTATAATTACTTAATTCCGTATAGTATTTAAAAATTACTTCTTTTTTTATTTACTTTTATAAAGTTATTTAATATAAATCTCCTATCCCGTATAGTATTAAAAAGTTATTTTTTTTATATAATAAGATACCTTACCGATTTATAATAATAGAATTTAATTACTAATTAGTATAGGTTTCTTTTTTATAAGGGAATTAGTTCAAACCGTAGGTTAACGAAGAGATTAATTTAACTATATAAATTTTTACGTAGTATAAAAAGGAGGTTCTAACCGCAGGTTAGGCTGGCTACGATAATCCTAAATAGGGCCCCTAATTGGCCCCTGCGCGATCGACTGTATGCCGCGGTCGAATTGGACTTCCGATCCGACAGGTTGGTACCGGCTTCAATGACCCAAACAACCAAACGTCATACTATGCCGCTTCGAATCGGACATATGTGATCGTGACTATTTTTGGCCACAGCGTCGATGTCACGAATGCGGTTGAGCCAGAGGCGAAGCTGGCCTGCTTGCGTCCTACATGGAGTGTCCTTTCGGCACCAACCGTCACAAGCGCAGCAACCACCACTTCGGCTACCATTCAGTCCACTTCTATCATTGATACAATCACGAGCACTCTGTCTACCACTTCGTCTTCTGCGAGCGCAACACCTGCTTCGGGGTTGCGTTGTATAGGTACGTGGAACTTTTACTTCCTTCACCCTCATCCTGTCATCGGCAGTGTCCGTCTTGCTTGCGTGATTAGCGCTACTTGCTCTGATAACACTGCTGAGACTCGTTAAAGCCCTTTTCCTTGTCATGGCGGGCATGATGCTCCTTGCACAAGATCAAGACTCGGTCAACATCCTGAGCAATAGCCGCTGACTGAGCTCCATTGACAGGCGGAACCGTGAAGGACGGGCTGACAGGCGGATTGACTGGACTCTGCTCCTTCGGCTGCGATTATGACCACTGCGAAGAAGACGCTTGCATCTGTACCAAGTCTGCTTCAGCGGCGGCGGCGGTGCCCACACGCTCGGGCGTCCAAGGTTGTCCGGGTTCGAGCCTAGACAAGACCAGCGACGATTACGAGTACTTTGTGAACTTGTGCGCTTTCGGGTGTAGCCATGGGTACTGCCCAGATGGAGCGTGTGAAGTCTGTTGAATGAGAGTTATGTCCTGTAGCACTCAAATACAAGCAAATGTACATCTAACCTTGGGAAGGCGGTTCAGCTGAAGCGGAAGAATCTCAGAAATGCATGATGCTTAAGCAAGTACACAACTGGGTTAAGCGACCTGAATGTTGTTGGAGCTTTGCAAGGGTCCCTTGAATGCTACACATTCATCTAGGGTTGCTGGCTTGGCTTGCATTAGCTGTGGTAAGGATCCGCTGCCAAATGAACCGACCAGGGCCCTCCACTGCGCATTAGACCTAGGGCGAAAGCTACTGATAAGTGACAAGGTTTATAAGGGAAAACTGCCCCAGCCGCTTGAGATGTCTATGCACGGTTTTGCCTTCACATCTAACTCCCGCACATCGCACGGTTGCGTTTGCTAAAAAGATGCCGTCTACACCTGAAATCAAGGGAGAGGAAGAAGCCCAGGCCGCAAAAGAAACAGCATTTCTAGGGGGCTCGACTTGCTCCAGAATCGATCAAACACCTCCCACCGATGACCATCTGGATGCACTCCGCGGTACGAGGCTGCCCAGTAATTTCGACAGAGAATGGACTTCGGCATGCGTGATTCACGGTATCCGTCACAATGACACGTTTGCCATGTCAGAGCCAGTCCGCAAGCTTTGCTTGGTTTCAGATGACAGGTCGTTCGCCCGTGCCCGCAACGCCCGACTGATCATGAGTAACATCATCCCGGACATGACGTCCGATGATGAGAAGCCTTATTGTATTTGGTACCCAGACATTGCTAGCGAGGACACCTACCGCAAATTGTCGACGCACTACCCCGATTTGCGATATCTTGTTGGGCGAGCCTGTGCAGTCGCCGGATACGACGATCTATACAGCGAGCTTGGTCTTCTCCCCGAAGTCTCTATTGCCGAGGAAGCTAGAGACAACATCTCGAAACAAGGATCCAAGGTCATATTTGACAATATCATGCGTCAACCTGTCTGTTACGCCATTCTCAGCGACTACACCCGTTCAAGCAACTCAAAGAACCCGTTGTCACCTGCCTTCATGAACGGCGATACGGCAGTCCGGTCCTCCCTGGACGTTCGACTTGGGCTGAAAGTTTTCAAGGACTGGGGAAAACATTACTTCAACATCACTGAGGACTTCAACATCGATGAGTTTTCATCAGAGACAACCAACGTCGAGGAACTCGCCCCAGAGCATATCGCGCTCTTCTACACCCCCATCCTCTCGCACTTACCGACTACCAATAAGGACGCCTTGATTCTTATGGCTGCATATGAGGGCAACATAGAGCGCTATGTACGCCTCCGCCGGCCGAAGATGCTTCATGACGAACAAGCGGCCGTCATCCGCGGCATCTACCACAACACCACCTTTGCCAAGTGGTGGTCTCTCCAGAAAATAGGATATGGCGACTATGCGATCAAGACAGCCATCCTCGCCCGATTCATCATGGTCAACGACTTGTCACATATCGCGCCTTACACCTCAACTGAAGCCGCTATGCCACATTTGATATGGTGGCCCTTGCTTCCTGCGGAAGTGACGTTGAGAGAACTGGTCCGCCGTCGGCCTGATATGCATTTGCAAGTCGCTATGGCGTGCATCGCGGGCGACTACAGAGACCTCTGGGACGAACTTGCGCCAAAGCCATGCTCAGAGCTCCTCAACCAGGCGACCCAGAAGGAGGAACGAAGTCCAAGATTTCCACAAAGCCCGAGATACCCAGACAGCCCGAACCGAAACTATTACGTTGAATACCTCGAGAAGAGAGCCGGAGACCTGGACATGGAGCCCATTGATCTACCGCGGATATGTTCCGAGTGCGAGGACGCGGCGGTCCGCGATAAAGAGCCCACGACAACTTTCCTTGACCCGTGGATAATTGCTCGTAGGTACGCGATCGTGGGCTCTAATCCTGACGAGTGCTACTACTGGGGCGTGGGGGGACAGCCCAATGCCACCAGTTGGGAGCTGTGTATTTGCTCGAGTGAAGAGATGAGGCAGGAGGCAAGAGATGAGGAGGGTCTAGTATTGTATCAATAGAAATTCGGTATCAGCAACGCCTCTTCTCGGCATTACGTCCGTTCACTACAGTAACTCGGACAGAACCTGTGACCGTCTCTCGATAAATGTGACAATGATGCAGCATTCTGTCACTTCATCATTGAACATCATTTTTGTTCTCAACTCCACTCCCTTCCCCACTGGCATCCTCAGCGACTGCTTGAGCATCCTCATTAACACCATCCTCGGCACTATCCTCAACAACATCTTCAGGACCATTCTCAGCACCATCCCCGGTAGCGCTGGCACCATCTTCATTGCTGTCTCCAGCATGCCCTCGACTATGAAAACTGGACCGTTCCTCGACAGTGTTCAAGGTCTTCGGCGGAGCTCGAGATATATCATCAGAACGGCTCTCTTTTTCCGCGTTAATCAGCTCATGAGCACTCTCGTCGCCTCCATCTGCGGCTCTCTTCAAGCGACGCAAGATTGCGCCCGCTCTCGCTGCGAGAAGGTGAACACACTCGGTTTCGCCCAGCTGAGCTGCTATGTCTAGAGCCGTCTGCCCGAAGGAGTTCTCGATCAAGACATCTGCCCCATGCTCCAGCAAACTTTTGACTACTTCCGAATCTCCGACCATCGCAGCTTCCATGAGTGCTGTACTGCCTTCTGCGTCAATGATGTCGACAGGAGCTCCGTGTTCGATGATCTTGTCGAATGCGGCAACAGGGAGGTGCAGGGCGGCGTAATGGATCGGTGTCTTGTTCTGCGGCCCTCCAGAGACCTCCAACTCCAGGTTCTCGGATTGCAACAAGCGTTTGAGCAAGTCCATGTTTCCCTGGAAGAATGCTGAAAAGATTGGCCGATCGTTCTCTCCACCACCAATATCAGGATTAGCTCCCTTCTCTAACAAGAAGCAGACAATATCGAGATTTCCGTAGTCGCAAGCGGCTTGCAGTGCCGTACAGGCTACGTGCCGCTCACTGGCGAGGTTGACATCCGCGCCATGTTTCACAAGTAATTTGACCATTGGTAAATGTCCTTGCTTGAAGAGCATAGCCTTCTGGGGCGTTCACATCAGCCTCATGTCCCAACAGAATCTCGGCGATTGACACAGTGCCGTCGTAAGCACTGGCAGTCAAGGCATTTCCAAATCTAATTTGTATCCAGTCAGCAACGAATGGAAGCATTATGATGGTAAGGTACTGGACAGGCAATGTGGAGCAACCTATTCTAACCCGAGTGCGTTGCAACTCGCTCCGAATTTGATTAATTGCTCAACCGTCTCCTTTTTCTCGAGGTCAGTCGCGATATAGAGGCAGTCATCCAAGATCTCTTGCCCTATAGAGCCATCTGCATGCTCCCAACAAAGCTCAAGAACATCTTGCAAGTCTTCTTTATCTTTCGAAGCGGCCCTGAAAGGGATCTTACCGTCCAAACCTGTGGACTTCTTTAGGATGAGACGGATCACATCCCAATTCTGCTCGTTCGTGGCTACCTCTAAGGAAGCCTTGAAGATGTGTGATTCGTGTTCGTAACCCAGTAGCTTCTCTACAATCTCGATTCTGCCAGAATGAGATGCCATTATGAGGGCTTTGCTGTGTTCATTAGGGGTTAGATTATCTGCTGCAGCTTCAAAGATGGCATTGAACATGGAAACGTCCGATATGAGGGCTGCCAGAGCTAGCGGTGGCATCCACGACGGCTCCTCAGAGGTCGTGTTATTCTCATCGCTAGACTCGCTTTGATCGGTATTTTCTCCCGTCCATCCTTCAAAACTCAATCTGGCACCTAATTTGATAAGCTTCGTCACCGCGGCACTGTTACCAGAGAAGATTGCTGCGTTGACAACAGGCCCGATGTTAGCTGAGCATGCATCCTTGTTCGCGCCCCTGGCTATCAACTTTGACATAGTCCGAACGCTCCCCGAATAAGCGGCCATAGCGAGCGGGGTGGCGTTTCTTCGTTCTGGTCCCGACTCATCGACTTCGGCTCCTGCGTCAAGCAGCTGATCAATGATTTTGGTCTTACCAAAACTAGCGGCCAGGTGAAGCTAAGCAATGTCAACCTTTATGCTGAACACAAGCATCTCCATCATGGCCAAATTAAGTCGGAAATACTCACCGGCTGGTTCCTCAGCGAGTCATACTTGGTTATCTCTTCTTTGTGCCCGGCTTCCAATAGAGATTCAACCAATAGTGGATAGCCGAGTGTTGCTGCAACATGTAGTGCGTTGAGATCCTTTGCAGAGATGTCACGCGACGTGAATGCTTTAGTCAACCGCTCGTACTCATTCAACCATCGAATCATGACTGAGGATCCCGCCTCCCAGAACGCAGTTTCTCTCGAGAGACGACGGGTGACGTCGGTAGTTGCTTGGCCTGCGTGCTCGAGCCAAAAGCTTGTAGCGTAAGGAAGCGCCAAGAATTCCCCTTGTTCTTCTGGTCGAGCCGTGTCTGAGTCAAAGGGACTGCTCGAACTGTCACGTTGTATGTTATCCGCTTCCGAGGTCTCCATAATGACGGAACTCGCTGTCTCCGTGGGTTGAACCTCCTGTGACTCCTGATATTGAGACTTTGGCGTTGCTGGTCTGTTATTCGACATTAGGCCTTCTGGTGAGCACGAGAGGCGCTCTAAGACGTGATCAAAGCATCTCAGAGCAAGAAAGCCATGTTGGAGGTCGTGCTCATCTTTCGACAGGTCCAATAACTTGTCTGAATTGTTCAAGAGATGGTTCTTCACATTAATATTGACAAACCCAATGGTTGTTTTGCGGCTATGTTGAGCTTGAACGAGAAGTGGACTGCACTTTTCCACCATATGTTGCGACTGATGTCTATGCTCCTCATCACACGGGGATCAACCGATCAATACCAGAAGTTCGATTTCCGTAGGGTCCCGATACGCAAGAATCAAGGCTCTGAGTAGCTCTTTGATGGAATCGATGTCATCGATATCAGGCCTGAGGATCTTTATGCCCAGTTAGCTGATTCTAATCAACCACAGCCATCAATAAATCCATAACGAATCTCCAAATTTTCCAATTCGAAACTCTGGCAACGTACCGACGACCACACATCGTTAAGAAGTGTGTTAAAATCTCGCGGCGCGCGTTCCAGCATGCGTCGGATATCACCATCCTTTGTTCCAGGAGGAAGTGCTGCTAGGCGCACAACGGCCACGTCAATCCATTTGGTGTCCTCGGCACGAATTCCTATGACGCTTTCGGTAAAGTAGGAGATAGCTTTGGTGTATCCCTTCTTCTTTTGAAGTTTGTCTACTTGGACATGGGCATGCTGCTTAAGCTCTGACCTCAAGCTTTTGCCATACTTTTTATCCTCGAGATCAATGCGATGCACAGTATGATGCGGCTTCAGGTGTTTTTGGATTGACTTGCGTTCACGGCTGGTGAATAACCACCGGGTTGATGCTCGTTTGCCTTTTCAGGGGTCAGGCGCTGAATGTCAGCACCAATGAAGGCCAGCAATCTTTTGGTCGATTCGTTTGTGTCTGGGTCCGGAAGCTCGTGGAGATTATTGATAACGAAGAAGATGGTCCCGATGGTACCATCTGTGAGCATATCTCTCAAGCACTGCCAGAGATGCTCCACGCTTTGATGTACTGTGTGTGCAGAGTCGTTATTCGAATCCTTGAGAAAATTTTTCGCATAGGTAGCGAGAACCGCCTGCTGTTGGCAGAGCTGTTGTAGCAAAGACTTGAGTAAGTCTTCGGCAGTTGAACGGTCTGGCGTTTGACTGCAAAAGTAGTACGCCAATAGGTCTGGACGATGGATAGAGTCACAGTCATCATCTTCCGCTTTTCTGATTGTGGCCTCGATCGACTGTATACTGGCAACAGATGCGTTGGTCTTTCCTTTACCCTTTGGTCCATAGATGTACAGAAAGTAGTCCGACATTTTTTCACATGGAGAGGACCATTCCTTGCACAACGGATCATCGAGCAGCCATGATCTAGAGGTCAGCCGCCGCGACAAGTTGGTGTAGACTTTCTGCATGTCTGAGCCAGCTAGTTTTTCGATGACTCTTCTCCAGGTTTGGCTGTCTATTGCGGTTTCGCGGGTACAGTTGAATCGCCCTCTGGCAACTCGCGGAGCACTCTGAATTATGCTTTTGAGTGGTCCTCTCACTCGTTGGTATTGGGGATCCTTGAATGACTCAAACTTGACCAAATCTCTGTGGGCTCTGTAGAGGCCTGTCTCCATGGAAGAATCAAGACTTGCTGAGTCTCGGTTGACGAATTCAGCAGATTCCTGTGGCACGTTAAATTCAATGGTCTTGCGAGTCTCGAAGCTTTGGTTTGCAACCCTTTGACCGCAACTTATCAAGCATGTCTTCGGGAAAATTATCACTGATTAGCTTTTGGATGATGTCTGTCCAACTTGTATTCAGTTCTTCAAAGAAGCAGTGAACCTCGACCTTCTGGGATAGCTTGCCGACAGAATGCACAAAACCACGTTTCAGCTCTCGTAAGCTCTCATTTCCAGGCTTGAGTAGTGTCAGGAGCTGCGAGTCGACCGCCTTGCCAGTATTTCCTTTGACTTGCATCTTGGCCCAATGTTCGGCTACTTCTGCGACAGGCGCGCCGTTGAAGGGTGTTCCAAAGAATAAGCAGCCTGTGATGCTTTCGTACATGTCTGGATAGTGGAGCCGTTCACTTTCCGCGAGGCACAATGCTTTCGCAATTACCAGTCCGCCCATGCTATGCCCGAGCATTAATACCACTGGTCTCCTGGCGCATTTCTACATTCTTTCCAGCACGAAGTTCTGTCAAAGACTCTTATCCCGTTGGGTTGATTACCTGTCTCTCTCTTCTCAAATTCAGGGCCTCGAGAAGCTCGGCTGCTAGGTTGACTATATACTGCTTCATCTTGAAACGTTTCGCGTATGCCGAGCTGAGCATAATGCGAGCACTGGGAAAGTCTTTTGCAAGCCCATTATCGTCTTTCAGCCAATGATAACTCTTGGAACCTTCCTTTTTGTAGAGCTAACTCTTCTCTGGGCTTGTACCGAGGCTATGAACGGCCACAATGCTGTCGCATGTATTAACGGAATTGTACTGCTTATGGCATTTAGCTAGACTTTCTTAACAGTGGGATCCGGTGGGCTTCGGAGTATATCCAGCCCCAGAGTTGGGTTTGGTGTGACTTGAGGGTTCGCAGACATGGTTCTGTATGCCCGCTCATACCAATACTGAATCTTGCCTATGAATGTCAATCGATAGTAGTGGAGGAACGAGAAGAGATTTTGAATGTCGTGCAAGAGAAGGCGAGGACGGACCCAAGAAGGCTCTACTAGGTTTTAGGAAGCCTTTTCAGAGCACGACAACAATATTCAAGCAGCTGAGCTAAGTTGTCCTTCGCAGCATGGAGTTAGAATTTGCTTAGCCAAGACTACTCGGATTACGAGACCCTCGAACAGGTGGGTTTCATTTTCTGCCTCAAAGCATGTGATTTGTCCTTCTTAAGCCTTTCAGGTTGCGGATACATTCCTTCTCACTTCAATTCTTCGCGTATGTACATGGATTGGATGTCAGCCGCACATGATAGTCCGCGCGACAATTCCTCCTTCGAGACTTTGGGGGGCGGATAAGATCAGGCTGTCCTATGAGGTCTTCCAAAAGCGAGAATGCCCCTGTAGTACCCCCATCGGTCAATGCAGGGGACCCTGCTTGGTCCTTCTGTGGCCAATGGAAATGTGAGACTTCTCAGCTGTCGAGATGACCCCTACACCCTCGAGAAAACGGGAATGATAGGTGAATCGCGGGGAAAATAGTCTCTAGCAAGTTGGTTCGTTTTGAAGCGGCTTCGACATCGTCGGAGCTCGCTCATTTCCCTCTGTTCTCTCTCAGGTTGACTACATGCCATCACGGGTGTTCGCTAACAAACAGATAACGCAGATGGAGATGCCGTCAACGAAGGAAGAAGGTGAAGCTCAGGTATAACACTTATCTCATGATGCCGAATGGAGGGATGCAACTGACCTGGCAATGGACACTGTAGCTTGCTCCCTATAAAACCCAGCTTCTGATAAAAGCATCCTCTCCAGACCAGTTGCAAAAACTCCTTCCAGTCTCCTACCGGACGGGTTCAGACAATTCTGACCTCGCTCCTGCGACACCACACAACAGCGCCTTCCTGGAGAAAGAGCTGGGGCTTGGACGATTAGTCCAACTGAATCCGCGGCTATGGTTTGCGGGACGGCCAACCCCGGCACGCCCGCTACACTATCAACGTATGCTGGGCCGGGAAATTGTCGTAGCCGAACAGATGGATCTCCATCTCGTCTGGACGACGGGGCTCATCCACATCAAACCCATTCCACGATTTCTGCTGGAACCCAATTTCTGGATACATTGTCTTTCTTGCCAAGGTCACCGGTGCTCACGAACCACATTGACACCCTGCGATCGCCAGAGACTTTGGAGGTGTGCCTTGGGGTTCTTGTTCTCCTACGCTGCCCTGATCTGCCACGAGAGCGACTTCTTTCTTGCGAAGGACAACCGCTTGATTCCCAAGGAAGTTGAATGGGACGACTGGAGGGAATTCGCCACGGAGCTGAGTACGCAGACCATCTACGGGCGAATCGATGAGCGCTTCTATTACGGAGAGCTGCGCCTCAGCCGGTTGAACAAGCTGCAGTATCTGGCTTCCTTCAGTTCTTACATGCCTCCGTGGAATCGCTATGGGGATTTCTTTCACGACCAGTTCGCGTGGCTCGCCTCAACAACAGTTTATATCGCTATGGTTCTCACAGCGATGCAAGTTGGTCTGGCTACTACACATCTTGCTGATAATACAGCCTTTCAGTCGGCCTCTTATGGTTTTACTATTTTTTCATTTTAGCGCCTCTCGCGGCTATGGCTCTCGTTCTGGCAACCTTTTTATATATGTACGTGTCGAATTGGCTAGCGACATTGGCATTTCGAGATCGTAGACTTGCAGACATTACACGTCTGACCCAAGTCTAATGCCGTTGGTGATTTTTTAGAAGAGTCCTATGATCAACCTGGCCACTACTGAAGATTTTCGTCTCTTAACGGCCAGTAGTAGATCACACGCCTTCTATCATCTGAATACCTGACACTATGCGGCCTGTGTCAGATCTTTCTTAAACTGGGCATCCCAGGATGAGCCCACTACAATGGATTCGATGCACAATTCAATGCTAGTCACGAACGAGATCATGGATGACCATAATTAAAGACCCGCCCCAGTACTCAAAGCTGCCGCCCTAACTTTATGCTGCCAACTGATACGGTAACTGTTCAAATGATTTGGCTTTACCTTACGGTTCTGGCGGTCAAACGAAGTTGATGGCATCACGGAAAAAGAGACGTTGCAGAGTAAGTTGTAAATATATGTTTTCCATTCCAAGTAACATATTTGCCGTGAAATATCTACTCGAAAGGTGGTATTAAGTGTTTGCACCTGAGTGCTCTATATCCATATTCGCCGGCTACCATTTACTAAACCAATCGAAGAGCGTTTGTAGTTAAATTTTAATGCTAGTGAGCACAGAAATTTAGAAGATGCTGCCGACGCTGCAGAGAAGGCCGCCAAGGTTGATGGCCTTGAGGATACCCCCGACGAGGCCAAGGACGATGGGCAGAAGGCCGGCAAGGACCTCAAGGAGAAGGCCAATGACACCGCCAAGGACGGAGCAGACGAGCTGCAAGAGACCCTCGATGAGGCCGTTGAGGGAACAGAGGAGGTGGAAGACAACGGTGAGGAGGACGAAGATGATGGGGCCGAGGAGCTCGAAGATGCCTATTGAATGGTTAGTGGGAGTCACTCTGACGGGTCGTGGATTGTTTTGTAAACTTACTGCAGCCAAGAACCTTGATGACATGCTTCAGGCAGAAGATGATGTCAAAGATGAGCTCAAGGACGCAGGAGATGATCTTCTCCTTCTCCTCACCGACAATCTCGACAGTCTCGCCAAGGCACTCGACAATGTCGCCGACGAGGGAGTGGATCAGGCTGATGATGATGGTGACCTCGCTCTTGACGAGCTTGATGATGTCGGCCTTCTTCTGGGCGATCTGGCCCTTGGTGACACCGTCGACGGTGGAGTTGATGGTGGAGCAGTGCTTCTTGACCTCGACGATGGTGTACTGGATCTTGGTGTAAACGACCTCAGTGCGCTTGACGGGGGCGTCGGTCTCGGGGACAACGGGGACGTGGACGACGGGGACCTTCGCGACGTCGGTGACATCAGTAGGGAGGCCCGGGAGGGCAGGCGCCGCGAGGGAAGTGGCGAAGAGGGAGGAGATGGCGACAAGGCCGAGGTTGAGGAACTTCATTTTTGCGGTTGGGGGGGGGTTGGTTTGAATTAGTTAAAGAGTGTGGTGTAAGTTGAATTAAAGAATGACGAAGAGACAGAGCTGAAAGAGCTGGATAGTCTGAAAAGAGTGACTGAGTGAGAATGCTGAAGCTGGATGAAGAAAAGTCTCTATTCTGGCGGAGTTGTCAAAGGCTTAAGTACCTGGAGGACATGAGGTCGATGCACGAATAAGACGTATCATGACATCCTCATGGAGAGGATCATGACCGTCAACAATTCCCGGAAGATGCCGATCGCAAACCTCCACAAGGTTTCCAAATGCAGCTCGAAATTATCCCTCTAGGTGAAAGATCATGGGTCGCTTCCTAGTTTGTCTCATCAGCCTCTCACTTGGCTGCCTCTATTTCCTAATCATCCTTCCAAACCCTTGACAAGAGTTCGTCATGGCGGCAGACAGCCTCCCGTGCCCCGGCTAGTCAAATGTGAAAAGTTGACGATCACAGCTGACCTGGCAGGGCAGTTATTTTGCTTCGGGGATTTTAGTGGGAGACGTCCCCATGAAGAACCCTTGACGTTGACGATCGTTACTCCACGGATGCTCCGCGACGACGTCAAAACGTTCGTTAGCCACATGTAGGGAGAGACACGATGAAATTAAGCTTGGCATGCTTGCAAGGTGCCGTTCGACCGTTGACCTGCAAGCTCAAAGTAAAACTAGAAGGAAAAGTTTGCCCTTAATTGTCCGCACCTGAAGTCGATAGTTCGGTTGTCAAATCAAAAGTCAAAGTCGGTCGACTTTGTTAGCGAGCAATTGTCTCAGCGCCGCTTTGTGAACCAAAGCAAACCAAACCCAATTCCGAGATTGTCGCTGAGCCTTTCTGGGCCGGAAACAATGTTTTAGTGAGCTTTTCGTGGCTTTCGGAGGCTCGGACCCCCCCAGAGATCAGCGGATTCGCGGGTTGCTTGGCAAGGGTTGCCGATGATCATCATTTGAGACCACAGCCAAATCCCGAATTGGATGTTACCCTCTTCACGAGATCATAATCCAGAAGGTTTCGTAGGTCAGAGGCGGTGAACTTAAAACAATAGTCCTGTGATGGTCGCGATGCAGGGCGACAGGTCGTTCCAAGGCTCGTTGGATCACCAACTTGAGTTGCTGACTCTTTGACCCCCTTTTAGGGCATTCAGCTGTTGCCGCGGCTCGCTCCCGGCCTTTCCAACCCAATTCACCGGGACAATTTCCCTTTCTTCGGGTACTAGAATCAGCCAGCCATTTTGAAAGATCATTTCTTCCTCTCGGTGTGGCTGATCAGATAGATCTAACGTCGCAAGGAGAGATTGCAGGAGACTGGGCGAGGAGGAAGTCGGGAGCATGCGGCGCTAAGTGAAAGTGCCGGCAGAGATTGTCATCGAAAATGGCGTTGCGATGAAGACAGCCCAGGAGTCCAGGACTCAGGAGGCAGATGAGAGATGCCCTGCATGGACAAAGCGACATCACCAGGGGAAATTCAGACAGCCCACATTGTTTGGTCTCATGCGTGCGCCAAAGTCGTCTGAATTTCTCATCCCGCTGGCTGGCTGCTGTCTTGCATTCGCTGGACGATGATGCGACCCCTGGCTTCATGTTGCGGGGGATGAGAGACTGGGGGGTCTCTTTCATCCTCTACAATCTCCTCCATCGAGTATAACCAACGGCTTTAACCCCCTTTTCGTGGCCATTATAGCATTGCAAGAAGGATTTTGGCTCATCCCCCCGGCCGATACGATGATGATATGGGCGGAATTGCCGACATAGCTCTCCGCAAGGGAGCGCGAGGCGCGAGGTCGTGTCTTACACCCGAATTGTCTCTACGTGTATCAAGTTGCCGATCCATCCGCGGCAAGGGTGGGGCTAGGTCATTCAAGCAGGTAAGTCTTACCGATTGGAAAGACGAAAGAAAAAAAATGCTGGTGTTTTGATCTTCTTCCTTTGGGAGATCGGCGGATGAATTCGGGGATCAGCCGCATGGGAACCGAAGAATGCGAGGTCGCGTGCGAATGCGGGAGACGAGACAAAACCACACAAGCCTTTCTTGCATTCTCAAGTTGATGGAAACAATGAGCTTCCCGTGCCTTGGCAAGACACGGGAGTGGCAAGCTGGTTGGGACCTCTCTAAACACCAAGACTTGGCTTCTAAGTTTCTTTGCTTCTTCAATCTTAGGTGGTCCGCTCAACTTCTTCAACGTTGATATTCCCTTTTTTGGATGATGCGTGTCACCGCCCCGACACTCGATCGCCAGTACGCCAGTACCATTTTGAGCCTCGGAGGAGCCAGACCACTTACGAAGCCTACCGCCGAGTCTCACTCTTCGAAATGTCTGAGAGCATGCCATCTCAAGGAGAAGCCTGCACAGAGTTCTGGGCATGACAGATGGCAGGTGACAGATGACACCAGACGCGAGCGCCGTCCAATCCTCCCCTCGTGTAATGCGTTGCACCTTCGTTTTCATCATCGCCTTCAGCTTCATCCCATCTCGAATGCATGTGTCAGCGCAACGCTCACCACTGACAGCCACATCAGCCGCAAGTGGCGGACGCGAACCAGGCACGCAGGGAGATCCTATCCTTGGCAAGTGAAACATCAAGCGTTCGGGCCTATCACGGCGTGGTCGCTGCAGCGGTGACCCACGTCCAGACGGGCCCAAGACGGGTTTCACAAAGCTTTTCAGTCTTCTTTTCCCCTTCTTTTCAGGGGAGATGGCTGCGCGGTGGCCGCGGCCGACATGCTAGGCGGCTGCGACCCGAGTCGGTTATGCCAGCCGACGGTGACTGTGCCCTTGTCGGTGATGCTCTCGGTTCGGTTGGGCGCGTGGTGCAGCCGCCGTGAGTAGCGGGGGCAGATCAAGATGGAGGATCCTTGAGGTAGATCTGTTTGGCTGACTGAGTTCAGCGACGCATACGTTTACATGTCGGGAAAAACTCTGTGAAATGCGCACAAGTTGGTTCGAGTTCTTCGCATGCTCGCAACTGAATTACGTCACACGAGTCGTGGTGATGGAAACCCTCCCGATGCAATCGACCGAAGATGTGCCTTTCGCGGTGTCGCTATCTCCATGTTTCTAAGTCCGAGTGACACACCCAAGTGAGTGAGGGCGGGAGAGAGGCTTTGCTCCTCAACACTCAGACCTGCAGTTGTCAGGTCAAGTCGTAGAGGAGCGAAGTGTTATGCCCTGTCAGTGTCAAAGTCATCCAATGAGTTTCCTTATGTCGGGCGTCATTATCGATGTCGTCCAATGTTGGCCGAATCTGCGGACATTGGCCGACACCTGGTCGCTATTGAAGCCTTACACCGAATATTGTCGCCCCCCGCCCCACCACACGTTGGACGTCGCGAAGGGAGGTGAAGGTGTCGCGACGTTTCACCTGCCTCAGACGTCGATGGGGCTGCTCGTCTCGTTCCTGGATTCTTACTGCATTGGGATAGGGTCGCGTTTGGGACGACGTCTGGCTAGCGAACGCAGCCCCAAGCCATGGCCATCACCAACCCAAACCCATACGAACAATAGCCGCGGAGATTCACCGTACGCCTTTGGGGCCTCCCTGTACTGCTGTTTCGCAGACTTTCTCCATCATGGACGTCGAGGTCTGGAGAGTCAAGTATAAAGTATAATGATCGTCCGCCTCTAGGTTGTGGTTTCCGCTTCTCTATTCAGCAGCTTCACTTCTTCGTTTGTATTCCATTCTCATCTCATCGCCGATTGATTCGCGCGGATTTAAACTTATTTCCAACTCTTTCACTTCTATTCAGAACCTTCTTTCCAATCTAATCCGGCTCGAGTCCGAATCATCGCTTTAATCAAGTTACCCATACTTCAAAGTCCGCACAACTCTCTCAAAATGGTTTCCAAGACGATCATCTTCGCTCTCGCAGCAGCTACTTCTGTTGCCGCACACGGCAAGGTTGTACAGGTCACTGGCAATCTCGGTGGCAACGGCACTGCTCTCGCTATCCAGGGTGGCGTTGTTCCCGGCCCCGGCCCCAACCGCAAGGTAAGTTCACGAACCCATCATAGCTAAAGGACCCAGGAGCCCAGAGGACTGACTTGTTCCAACTCACTCAGACTGAGCTCGACACCACTGTCTTCAAGAGCAAGAACATCATGACGGACGGCATGGGCAGGACCACCGGCGGCGGCAAGGTCCAGGCTGCCGATATCTCCCAGGCTATGGCTCTGTCCGGCGATACCCTCCCTCAGGTCTCCTCCACTGGCGGCAGCATCTCCGGCACCTTCCACGTCGTCACCACCGACGGTGCCGGTCCTCTCCGCGCCGTTCTCGACCCCACCGGTACTGGCGCGTTCTCCCAGGGCACTGAGCTCACTGTCACTCAGCAAGTTCCCGGCAAGAACGGTAACATTAGGCCCAATGGCCAGGTTCCTGGCGACAAGCGTTCCCTCTGGGAGCGAGCCATGAGCGTCATTGAGAAGCGTGCTTCCAACGTCAACAAGGACTTTGTAAGTAGTACTGTACTTCACTTTTGAATACCATTCACTAACACAACTTCCCTCAGCCCATGGCCTTCTCCGTGCCCGCCGGCACCACCTGTACTGGTACCATGGGTGGCCAGAGCAACGTCTGCTTGGTCAAGATTGCCAACAGCAACGGCGCCGGCCCCTTCGGAGGCGTTGTGCCCATCCAGATTGCCCCTGGCGGTGCCGCCACCAACTCTACCCCGGCCGCTGCTCCGGCCGCCAAGCGCGAGGTCGAGTTCCAGGCATAAGATGTGATCACCATCGATGCTCGTATACGGCTTCGGGGATTGGAACACGAATCTTGTTGTTCAAGGCCCCTGGTGGGCAGCGTTTAAGACTGCTGAAAGGGTGTAAGCTGCAATTATTAGTTAGCCAGTAGCTCTAGCCTAGTGACCCCATCATTCTTCATTGAGGATCACCCTCAACCTTTTGAAATTTATATTCATATTTCATCTTCCTAAAATCTCAAATGTCTTGGAGAGTCGTTGTGAATGGTTGACTTTGTTTGTGTGCTGCAGCTACTCATCGTCGCCGCATAAGATTTGAAATAATCCCATAATGTACGTGGAGCAAGACCATCCACGATCCAATAAATGGAGAATAATGCACATTAGTCCTTCAACGCATGAAGAAGAGCGATCACGAAACAGGACGGTAGATTTTGCTAGTTGTGCATCGATATAGAGTAATCTTGTCCTGACGTTAGACTGAAAGGAGAAACACCAACAATGTCTGCTAACTACCTCACTTCTCTACAACTGGGCATAACTTCCACAGTAATCGCCTCCAGTGTCAGATACTTTAATAGTAGCTTCTCATGGCATCTTTGTATGACTCCCCACCTTTGAGATGGAGGTCGAAGCTGTTCTGGACGTCCAGGACCTGCGAGATGTGCTCCATACCAAGCGGCTCACCCTTGTTGACGGCCAGGGCCTGGGCGGTCCGGACAGTGTTCTTGATCTGGCGACCATTGAGATCATGTTTTGCAAGACTTTCATAGTCATCCTCGGTGAAGGGCTTGAGGTCAATCTTCTCGAGAACACGGACCCGCTCTACGAAGATCTTGAAGATGGCCTTTTTAGCCTTCTGTGTGAGACTATCGTAACGCAAAGCAATGTGAATACGTGATTGGAATGCATCATCAAAGGTCTGTAAGATTGTGAGCAACGAGTAGATGGGGAGAAGTGGTGGGTGAGAGTGCCGTCGCGTGACTTACCTCGACTCGGTTGGTTGTCAAAAACAAGATGCCCTGGAAATACTCGAGCTGGCGCAAAAAGATACTAACCAATGCGTTGCGTGAGATCTCGTGGAGATTTCTCTTTTCGAGAAACACATCGGCCTCGTCGAGAAGGAGGATGGCGCCCCAGGCGTGGCAGATGTCGAGGATCTTCTGCAGCTCCGTCTCCAAGTATCGAGAGTCAGTGCCTAGCTCCCCGGCAGAAACCATGTACAAGGGACACTTGAGAAGCTCGCTGATGCCTTCGGCTGTGAGCGTTTTACCAGTTCCAGGCGGTCCGTGGAGTACAGCTAGCAAAATGTCAATGAGGAGATATCAATCATTATGGGAGAAAAGGAGGACTCACCGACAAGACCTTTGCCCTTGCCTTGGATGACATCGTCAATGCTCTCGGTCGCATGGTACTTGTGCGACTCGACGAGAGCCTGCCAATATGTAAGCCGTTTTTTTCTCACCGCCTCCAAGTATGGAATTGCTTACCTTGACAATGTCTTTCTGCTTCGGCTCAAGCACCAAAGACTCATACGCGCCATCATTCCACTGAATGTCATTGACTCCGGAGACGGTAAACTCAAGCCAGAGCTTCTCGGAGAAGGAGAATCCTAACACAACAGAAGATGCAATAAGGTAATCCTCGTCAGAGAACTCCAGAGCCTTCTTCGTCTTGCCACTATCCTCCTCCTCGTTGGACTCCTCGCCGGTCTTAGCATCGTCGACGCGCTCCAGCGGTTTCTCCTGTACAGCAGAGTCTTCGACCATGGATTTGGGAATTCGGAGCATGCGAATCTTGCCCTTGGCATCGCGAACAACCTTTGTAGCCATCTTCCCGCAGCCCGCATCGTCGTCACTACCACATGCGTTCTCCGAGGTTGAATCGTCATTCTCGCAAAGCTTCTCGTCGTCATCAGAATCCTCCGAGTCAGAGAGAATGTCGTGGTCCTTGGGCCTGACGGCAGAGACTTGGTAGTTCGGGTTGATCCTGCGGTGGACAGAGGGGTCGACCATGATGCGTCCGTTGATGTTGACCTTGATGATGCTCTTCTTTTTCTTGTAGTACGCCAAGCCGTGGTGGCTTCGGTAGTTCACACCGCCGAGGTTGACGAATTTCTTGCCACGCTCGATAAGGGCAGCCTTGATCCCTTCCTCCTCCTTATGGTAGTCAAGAGGGAAGGCGTTGAGGCTACTGATCTTTCGAGCGCCTCGAAACTCCGGGATCTCCTCACAGAGGCTCCCATACCCGAATTGTTTTCCATCATACTCCAAGTACTGAAAGACGGTTAGTGCTGTACATTAAGGAATGAAAGATGTTCTTGAAAAGAACTGACCTTGCCGTCAAGAAGGTAGAACTCTCCCTTTGTCATGCTGCACATCTTCTCCGCCTGCTCCACCTTGAAGACTCGAGGCTCATCGGAGGAGCCATACGTGGTGGTGTAGATGAGGGTGTTGGGTTTAAAAAGAGCCCAGAGAAGATCGAAGGTGATGAGGCCATTCTCCAGCATGGGATAGAGGCTAATAAATGGTAAGCAATGGCTTCTCAATATGATCGAGGGTTGAACTCGTACCTCTTCTTGACTTCGGCATAGTCCTTGTCAAGATACTTGAGAAGTACTTTGAGATGCTGGCGCTTGTTTTCGATGTCCTTTCTGAACTTCTTGCGCTTTTTCTTGTTCAAGTCCGTGGTCGAAATCTTGCTCAACGCCTTGCGGTACTTTCGTAAGTCTTCTAAGTACCTGGAGGGTTCAGTTAGCTTCACAAGAAAATTTGCATAAGGTCGTTGGAACTCACAAGAATACCATGTTGGGATTCAGCTTGGGAGTCTCATCGACAAGGCTGATTCCTTTGATGTTGCCAATCACCTCTTGAAGGCACTCTCGCAAGACCTTGCTTTTGACATCGAGGTAGGTGGTCTGGTACTTGCCTTCCCAGTCAAAGGTACGCCTGACTTGCAGCACATATCCGTCGTACTGCGAGTTCGAAGTGGTCGCCGATGTCTCCTGAAGTCTGTAGTTGTGAATCGTGGTGTCCCAGACCTGATCAACTCGCTTGAAGTCCAGCTTGGAGGATCTCTTCTTTGGAGGCGCAGGCGGTGGAGGAAACTTCCCGCGCTTTGCGAATTTGTTGCCAGTCATGGAAGAGCCGTGACTGAGGCCAGCATTACCGAGAATGTTGCTTTTTGGATAGAGCGGGGCGCCAGCCTGCATCTGTCTGAAGAGTGCCAATTGATGAGGTGTCATTGCGACCCTGGTAACACCACCGACTTTTCCAGGCGCATCATCATCCGAATCTTCGACAGTTTCGGAAGAATCGGAGTCAGAGGAGGAGGAAGAGGACGATGGAGTGCGTTTCCGAAGTGACTTGTACTTTTGCTTCTTCGAGGATCGGCCATTCTTGCCTTTGTCGCTGGATTTCTTCTTAGACTTGCCGTGCTCCCTCTCACTTTCACTTTCGGACGATTCAGAAGAACTGTCTTCCGAATCGAAAGAATTCTCTCCAGCCTCAGAGTCGCTGTAGTCAGTCAAATCATCGTATGAGTCATCAGTGTCCAGGTTGGCTGTTTTCTTGTGCTTCTTGGCCTTCTTGAGCTGCTTCTTTGACTTAGTCTTCGCAGCCTTTTTCTTATCCTTCTTGGCCACTTTCGCGCTCTTGGATGCCTTGCCTGGTGAAGATGAAGCCGGAGCGACGACGACCGTGGTAGAGTCTTTGCTTGCGTCCATGTCGGCGATGGCAGGATCAGCTAGCGTATTGTCGGATTGCCGGTCGTTCAGGCCTTGATCCGCGGATGCCATACCGATGAAGCCTGGTGAGGGGTTGATGACGTGTTGATGTGTGGCTCGGTAGGTATTGACAGTAGATGAGGTGGTGGAAGGAGTGAGAAAATTCTCTACAGCTGAGAGAGACTTTATATGCAAGTAGAATTGGCGAGACGGTACTCTTGGCCTGAGACTTTCGAATGATTCTTTGTGGAAATGCTGCCTGCTGGGGCAGGTCGTGGGGGAGGTGAATTTGCTGCTCGTTCTTTCGCCCTGGGATGGTATTCACCTTTGACACGTATGTTTGAGAGGAATAAAGATTATTTTCATGAGGCGGTGCGAAATCGGGTTACTTTCTTTCCATGAACCTTAGCTCAGAGAAAATGATGATGGAGTATCGAAGCGCTCAGCAGCACCTAGGAGCATTTCAATCGAGGCTTCCTTGCTGGCTTTGAGCCGCAATCGGGTGACTCGTCTCTTTATGTTATCACCGCATCCTTGCGAAATATGGGTGACTGTATGACAGCCTTCTGCTACTTTAGTCTACCTATCTGTTAGAGGAAAGCACTGGACCATGCAGGTAATTTGTGTGCACTATCCTGTTGGTTCCGCCAACCCCTATCTACCTTTCTCTGATCGACAAGGCAAACACATGACACCCACCACGTTGGCCTAGAGCCGCTGTCAGCTTTATGGCCGCTTTCCTTGATTACATACCTGGAAAATCCAAGAGATTAATTCCAGGCATCATCATCATGACTCTGACTTGGTTAGAGGCTTGTAGCAATTACTGTCCACCCGTTCATATTCGGAATCATCCTGCCGCGCTTTACGTTCAAGGTGCGATACAAATTTCTGAGGCTGGCAAGAGGCCTCACTACGGCAGTATTCTGCGGCCAACAAAGAATGCCTTCAGCCAGTCCATGGATACCTAGTGGTGCCCACACCTGTCCGCCCTTCTTACGTATTCTCTGTGCTAGGTATGAGTCGAAAATCAAAAGTGATTCGTCAGATGTATCATGTTACTCTTATGCATCGTGCTGATTCGTGTCATTTGGGTGATGCGTACAAAGTCTGCCTCGCCAGCAAGCTATGCCTAGAAACATAGCGGTTCGTCTTCATCCTGCCTAAAATTGTCTCGGGCAGCGGATGCGGCCAGAATCAGCAACCCCACCGGCCATGTGGCCGAAGCGAACCGTTTGTACAGCTTAAATCAGCCCCATAATCCCAAGGAAATGAACCAAGGGGCCTTCATTCGCTCGAAAATGAGGGTGTAAACGCAAACCGTTTGCTGTTCAAAGCGGACGAATGCCTTATCTGCCTAATCTCGCTCTTCCTTGACTTCAGTGATTTTTCCACATCACCCGATGAGAAATCGATCCGGGCCACTGGATCTCCGCATATTGTGTGACCTCTCCACCAAGACTTTCGTTCTGGGTGTCCTGCATGTACATGCATATTTGGAGGGCGCGGGGCGACATACAAACGAATGGCAGACAGCAGTGCCAAGTTGCTTAGCCCCGGCGTTGGAAGAGTGAGGCGCCATGCCCGCGAATAGGAGTTCATCGTCCTTGTGTGATTGTGGCTGGAAGACGCAATCTTTGACGCGAGGAAGCAGATGACATCCCTATTGGCCATAAGTAAGAAGAAGGCAGGTCTTCTGGGCTCGATCCTTGACATCTCGGGGTATCGTTTCTGATACTGCTTGAACCGGCATCGGCCCCACCTCCCGGCTGTTGCCGAGCAGTGGGGTGTGCTCGGAGATACCGGGCCATGCCGACTGCGGAGATCAAATCAATTTTCTCGGTCGTGAAATATCAACGGATTCAAAAACTTATAGAGGGACTGGTCGGCCGAACACGAGAGTGACCTATCTGATTGAAGGCTCGGCGCTTACAATTCTCATGTTGATGGGGCGATTCCCCGCCTTTCACAGAGTTGAAGATGGCGCCACGAAATCCTTCGGCGGGGAAAGTCGCCGAAAGTCCCGTTGCTAGGAGTTTTAAGAAGCTGAGAAGTAAGCGAAATTTCTGTTGATCACCCAAAAACAACCGTGACAACATTATCGTTCCTAGTGTTGGCAGCAAAATCGCTCAATTGAGGTCAAAGTAGCGTGCCATCATTGCGTCTTGCCTCTTCCTACAGCAGATATCTTCGGCACATATTCACGAAATAATCCTTCAATCAATTGTACGAGGCCGACACCATGGCATCGGGCCAGTTCTTCGACCCCTTAGTCGCACTTCGCGTCGCGCCTCTGGTTTCATCAACTTGCACCCTGCTGTTCGCTTGGGATCAGCACTTCTTCCTCAGCCTATTCAGTGATACCTCTGAGCTTCGAAAGAAGAGCGCGCCTATGTTGAAGCCGTACTTTAACACCTTCTTTTCACGCGGCGTCTTTTTTGTCCTGGGCTTCATCGCCGTATCGACGAGCACCGGTATCTCAAATCTCTACAGCCAGCCAGCTGCTCTGAAGTCGCAAGGCACTTATTGGTGGTACGCTGCTGGCGCGGCGTTGTCGGCGGGACATTTGCTTTATGTTCCGGCTGTTGCACCGCACGTGAAGGCTTTGGTCGAGGCAGAAGACGACGACGACGTCAACGGAATCTTGGATGAGTGGTTGAAGGCCAACTGGTTGCGCATGGTTACCGTGGACCTTGGTGCCTGGCTTGCTTTTGGTGTTGGGGCTTTAAGCACGTTGCGTGTGTGAGCAAAGTTGGAAATATAGGTAGAACATGTAAACATAATGTCGTATGGTCATAATAGGGGCATTGACGTAAATAAGAGAACGGTTATTTATTAAAAATAGGAAATAAGCACGAAGCACGCTCTAATATAGAGGGTATAAGTAAAGTAGGCCTTAGTAATTATATAACCGAGGTTACGTAACGTATAATAAGGCTATAAATAGTTGAAGTTATTACGATATACTCTCTTAAATAAAACTACGTTTAAAAAAGCGTACTTAACTACTTATATTATTATAAAAAGGTCTATTTAAAGCGGAAAATTATTTATTAATATATATAAATCTATTTATAAAAAGAATTATAAAATAAATCGGTCTATATATAAAGTTATAAATAAAAAATAAATTAGCTATAAATTAACTTCTATATTCGTTATTATAAGTAATTTTAAAACTATATTATTAATAAAAAGTACGACTAAAGAACGGCTTCTTATTAATTAAATAATCGACCTATAGGTTAAGGGTAGTAAATATATAAATTTTTTATTATTACTTATAGTATAAACTTTCCTTCCCTTTTTAACCTATACTTATATTATTATTATATATATATACCCTTATTTTTTATTTCTTACTTACGTTCTTATATATACGTATTATTAGAAAAGGATCTTAACTAATAATATCGTTTTATTTAAATACTTATTTATAAATAAATAATTAAAAACCGCGCTCGTACTATCGTAGTACGGGAGGCTAAAAAACGTAAGCTTAAAACTACGGTTTTAAAAAAGAGTAGCGGCTCTTTTAGCCCTCCTAACGAGCCTAAAAAGAGTAAGTAATATTCCCTTATTTTAAATATTAATTAGTAATATAGCCTCGTTCTTTTAGTATTAATTTAATTACTTTATCTTAATAAGTAACGGCCTTATAGCTAAATAAGTTATTTAAAAAAATAATAAAAATAAAAAGGGTTTATAGCCCCCTCTCTTACTCCCTCTTAAAAACTAAAAAAAAGTCCTTATTTTTTAAAAAATAGTATAAATAAAGAGGGTTTATTACTCCCTCCCTTACCTCTTTTTAAATAAAAAAAAACGACCTCTTTTTTTAAGGAAATAGTAAAAATAAGGTAAGTTTATAGTACCCTCCCTTATTTCTTTTTAGAGGGTATAAAGTAATTAACTATATATATAATACCTTTTTATTTATTATTATTTATAAAACTAATTATTAATAGCGGACCCTCTTAGTACTATCCTTAGTACTAAGGTTTAATACTAGCTAATACTTCTATTTCCCCCGTTCGGTTATAAATACTTTAAGTATATTAAGAGTACTTTTAATAACTATTTAAATAGTACGTACCTCCCGGGTTCGCGTACTAATAATAAATACTAACGTTACTAAACTTATAAAAAGTCGGGTTATACCCCTATTCTTAAGGAGTATATACGGGACCTAAGTATAAAGTTTTTATATCTTAAATAAAAGGTAATAAAAAAAATAGTAGTATTTATAGCCGCTAATATAGTCCTACTTATACTTTATAAAGTATATTTTAAGCCGTCTTTATTTTATATCTTATTTATAAACTAATATATAAACCTTAATTTATATAATAATAGTATTATATAAGGCTTTTAAATATAATAGTCTCTTAAATAAGAGTAAAAATAAGGAGGTTTATATAAACGAGGCCCTAATAAAAAAAGCGTTTATAAGCGCTTTTTTTATACTAGAGGCGTTATTAAAAGAACTTATTAAAAATATAATAATATCGGCTATTTTATTTTATAAAAGCGGATAATATTTAAATTAAAATTAATACTCTTATCGATTTATATATCCCTCTAAGTATATAGCCCGCGTTTAAATCCCTTTTAAATAAGTTTACGTTTACTTTTTTTAAATAAATAGCCTCTTTTTAAGTAACCTAACGAGGTTACTAGAGCGACTTTATACTCCTTATCTATAGGCTACATTTTTTAATTAAAAACCGGGCCCCCCGGGCCGTTTTATTACTTTTTAAACGTCCTTTTATTTAGTATAATTATTTTTTATATATTTTATATATTTAAGAACGATACAAAATGCTCGAACTTTGTTTTAAACATTTTTTTATAAAACCGTTAGTTAGTATTTTATTTATTAATATATAAACTACTTAAAATAAGCCTCTTAAGTACTTTTATTATAATTATATATTTTAAATATTAACGTAGTATAAGTAAATTAAAATACGTTCCTTTTTTTTTATTATAAGTTTAATTATTTAATAATTATTATAGTATACTTTTTATATATCGCCGAGCTTTAGTAAAATATTTCTAAAAAAGTGTTTAAGAGCGAGTATTTCTTTAGTTACATATTCTAAGCTTAGTAACTCGGCCGTTATCATCGACGTAGTTACTCTATTTTAATAGGCTACTTTTTACTTAACGAGGTTATTAAAAAAAGAAATTATAAAACCTTACGAGGATCTTTAGGTCTTTTTATTATTTATAAATAAAGCGTTACTTATAATTAGTAGTACTTATTTACCCCCCGAGATCCCGAAGTATATTACTAAGTATTATATATAAAAAAGGTATTATATAACCTAACTTATCCCCCTAATAGAGCAATCTACCGGGGCCGTACTGTGTATTACGTATTAAGGAAAACTAAGTATATTACGCTCTATACCTAATTACTAATTAAAACAGCTCCCGACCTTCTACTACTTTTAGCTATTTAGAGAGCGAGCTATACTTATTTTAATATATATAAGACCTCTTAATACTAGCCTACGTAAGTAGTTAGATCTTATATTATATACTACTTTTTATTAAGGGTTAAGGGCCCCTTATATATTCCTTTATATTTATAATATAACTTATATTAAAAAGATTTTTAGCTCTATAAAATATAATTTCTAAATTAATATTAATATACTAGATTTTAACGTCTATATTAGCCTAGTTATTTATAATACTTATACTATTACTTAGCTAGATTTTATATTATTAAAAAGTACTACGCTACTCTTTAAGTATACTTATATTAGTTACAATAGCTAGGGCGTCGAGGGGGCCTAAGAATCTATTGAGCCCTAGAGGGGGGGACCTATTAAGGGGTATTTTTAATAAAGTAGGTTCTTAGCGAGGTAGTAATTTATATATTAGTAAGTTTGTTTAATAAGTTTATTTAATAGATTTATTTAGTTTAAATAGAGCTTTAGGTAATATTAAAAATAATAAAGATAAAAAAAGTCTTTATAAGCTCTAATACGCTAGATATTAGCCCTTTTAACCCTTTTTTAAAAACTTTTATATTACTATTAAGGTTTAGAACCTCTATAATTAAGGGCCGCCTCTAACCTTTATAGCCGACCTCTATTATCAACCTTTTTAGCTAGTGCTACTACGTAAAGAGTAGCTTACTTATCCCGAATTCTATAGCGGTTTTTATATCGAAATTATTATATTCCGTTAAGCGCGTACTCAGGGTATATTATACGTATTATATAATTAAAAAGTATACCGTATTATATAATTTCTCTTAAAAGCGTGATCCCGTTAAGGTCGATCTTTTGCGCCTATAAAGCCGGAAAAAAACGACTATATAACCTAATTTATAATAGAATAATATTAACGAAATAGGTTCGTTAAGAACTAGGAGAGTAGGGTGTATATAAAAACGACGTTAAGCCGAATTATAATCGCTATATATAATATTAAACTAACTTTTTCTTAAAAAAACCTAGTCTTATTTAGGAATATAATCCTTAAGTTCTTTTCGATCGGGATTATTAATAATAAGGTTATAAGAGTAGTAGAGTTAGTAAAATCGAACTTCTTAGCTACTCTCTTAAAATACTAATTATAAATAAAGTATATTTTTTAATTTAGTTAAATATAAACGACTCTTATTTTTAGATATTATAAAACTAGCCCTTAGTTTTTTATTTTATACTTTTTTTAAATCCCTCGGTTACTTAATTAGTATTATAAACGTAGTTTTTATAATAAAGAATAAGAATATTATTTATATAAAAGAGAACTAGTACTCGTTTAGTAAGTTTTTAGAATAAATAAAGGTCCTCGCTTATAAGTAAGAGACCTAGGTTTTTAAAAATTAATACTAGCTTTTTATATTATAATAGCGGAGCGTTATGAGCGCTATATAGGGCCCGCTTAAGCTTTATATATATTCCTAGTTTATAAAAGCCGTTTAGAAGCTTATAAATAATAAGGGGGTCGCTTAGCTTTTTAATTATATTCAAAAAGGCGTTTATAATATTATATTAGTAAATTTCTAAACCGAATTAAGTAGTAATAGTTATAGTTACTTTTAACGTCCTAGCTATTAGCGTCGCTATATAGGTTTTTTTTAGAGGGTATTATTCCTAAAGGTCCCCCCTAACGTAAATTCTTACTTTATAACGATCGAGGTAATTATCGTTATTAAATTTATAATTAAATACTTATTTAAGGGGTATTAGCTTAGAAGTAACCGACGCCCTACTAACTACTTTTTAAGTATTTATTTCTTTTAGTTTCTAGATTTTTAATTATACTACTTTTATAAATTAGTTTTTTAAAAGTTATAGTATTCTAAAAATATCTTTTTATTTCTTTAGAGGGGTAATTAATTAATCCGTATAGGTTTTATTAAATTAAAGCGTAGTTAGTAAAACGTACTTTGTTTTAATTATTATAATATAAATATAGTAGTATAGTATCTAATATTCCTAAGTTCCCTTATTAACTACTTTTTATTAATTAAGTATAGATATATTAAAAAAGGAGTCCTAGTTTTTTTTTACTTAAGTATAAAAAGAGTACTATCCGAATCGCTCTTATTAACTCGGGTCTTAGATAAATACTTTTAGTAGTTAGTTTTTTAATTTCTAGCTTCGTTTAGTATATTTATTATTTTCTTAGTTATATATATTAGCGATATTAGATTATTTAGCTAGGTCGTTTATTACTCTTATTTTTTAATATAAGCTTATTTATTAAAGGGGCTCGTCAGGGTTTAATTAAGTAAAAAGATCCTTTTTATAAAAGCTTTAAGAAGTTTTTATTTTTATTTATATATATATTACGTCTCCGATCTTCTTAATAAGAGGATCGACTTTTTTATAGCTTTACTTATTAAGTTAATTAGCTAAGTAAGGTTCGTATTTAACTCCGGACTCTTAAAATCTAAAGTTATTTTAAAAATAAGTAGTTACTTATCTTATTTATTTAAAAACGAACTAGGCTTTTTTATAGCTTTATTTATTTTTTATAGAGCGAGTATAAGTAATAATAGCTACTTTTTATTATTAATTAATACGGCCTCCTCTTTATTTATAATTCTAAATAATTAGAGCTAAAGTTTAACTATTATAAGTAGTTATTAAATTTTATTTACTACGGCCCTTAACTTAGATAAGTAAATTACGAATTTAGTATTATTTATTAAATTAAAAGCTATTTTATTAAACGTTATATTTTAAATAATAATAATCTTTAAAAGTAAAAGGATTTAGATTTTATATAGGTTATAAACGTTTAGTACGTAACTTATAAAGTACTTAATATATCCCTTTTATTTTATTTTAAAGCGTCTCTTATTAATTCTCTTTTTACGGTCCTTTTTTAAAAAGTACGCTTTATTATTATATACGTACGTTTACCCTTAATAAGGATATAAATCGCGGGCGAGTTTTAGTATATTTATTAGTTATTATTACTTAAAATAGTACGTAAACTAGGTTTTTTTAATTTAAATTAGTAATAGCTAGTTAGTACGTTACTTAGGGCTAATATTATATAAGTAGGCTATAGCTAATATAGCTTTTACTTAGAGTTCGTTTAATAAGCTAATTATTAATATTATATTAATCGCTTTATTAATAATTTTCTAGCTAGCTCGTTCCCCTCCTCTATTCGGTTCTTTTATATATAGAAAAGTAGTTTTTAAATCGATTCTTACCTCCCGTACTTATATTTAAAAACGAGTTTTATTATTAATTACGATTATTATACGTTCTACGTCTTATTAAATTTTATAAATAGCTACGCTCTTTTATATACGTACTTATTATTTAAAAAAGTATAAGACCCTAAATACTATATTATAGGTCTTTATAACTCGTAAAAAAATAAAAATCCTATTTAAATATTTATTTTTAATTAGTATTAGCTACTTACTTCGTTTATAAATAGGTAAGTAATTAAAAAGGTCTTATAAGATCTTATAATAGGGTTAGGTTACTCTTTATTTTAAAATATATTATAAAATAACTTATTTTATATAAATAGTTATATAGTATTAAGATTCTAAACGGCTTAGTTTTTTAATCCTTACCCCCCGAGCGGCTAGTACGAGCTTTTTAAGTATTATTAATATAAAATAACTAGATCTAAAGTACTAAAGCTAAGCTATATCCGATTAGTTATTCCTTAATTAGTATAAAGAACGTAGGTACTATATATTACGTATTAAAATTATATTAATAAATAAAGACTAATTTCTAAATAGAGAATAGGATAAATAGCGCTTATATTTTAAAAAAACTAAATTAACCTTCCTCTCGAGCTACTTAATAACAACGTTATTAAATTCGTTTCTAAACTAAAAAATATAATTAAAACCCGAGTACTAAATACTAATTTTTTAAAATAGTACTTCTAATACGATGTTTATATAGAAGTTCTTAATAAAACTAATATTATAAAAAGTAAAGTACTTAGTCCCGGGCCCCTTTAGTTTTAGAAAAATATTTTATATAATCCTTATTCCCTTAGTAATTATAAGATAAGAGGCTGTCTTAGAGTTTATATTCTCTAAATTATTACTTTATTAAATAAAATCTAGCTCTAAGAACGATTAATTATTAATAAAGTATATAATATTATAGTTAAGTATAACTATATTTTTAAAAAAGAGGTATAAGCTAGTAAAGGGGATAGAGAAAATAATAAAATTACTATTCTTATTACCCTCTATATTTAGCTCAGAGAGTAGACTAACGTTAATAATTATAACTACGATATTTAAGGAGTAGGTCGCCTTAGAATTCTTTTTATTACTTAGTTTAGTAGTTTTAGTTATTTTTTTAGAATTACCTCAGTCACTATTACCCTATTAAGTAAGGGATTTTATATAGATCTAACCTTTTTAAGCGAAGTTAGTATAAAAATCGGCGTACTTTTCCTAATTTAAATAAGAAATTATTTTTAAGCCTCGCTATTATTTAACTAAATATACTTTATTTTCGTTTTACTTATTGAAATAAGCTTTATTTTTATATAATTTATTAGCTTTTAATAATAGGGCCCTTTATAAAAATAGTAAGAGAATAAGTTAGGAGTTATTTTATTTTATTTAAAGAAATTTAAGCGACCCGCTAGTATTATAAATATTACTAAGGGTCGTTTATAACTTTTATTATATACCGCTTTTTTATATAAAAAGTCATTAAAAATCTTAGTATAATACCTTATATTAAGGACTACTTTTCTTTTTTACTTCAGCTTAATAATATTAGCAAGCTTTTAATAAGACTAGTTTAGGGTAAAATAATATAAAATTATAAAAAAAAAGGCTTTTAAAATAAAGGTCTCCTAGATTTCGAGTAGTTTAAACTACTTTACTTAATAATAAGCTAAAAGGAAGTCCTTAATTTAAATTAATAAATTAACGCTAGAGTTCGCCCTATTTATAACTATATTAAATTCTTTTTTTATAATTATAACTAAACTAGAGTTACTTAATACGTACTTTTATTTAAGAACCTAAACTACGGTATAAAAGGAGTAGTTTTAAAAATCTATAAGCTCCTCTTTTATATTTTCTAAGACTTTTTAAGTAATTATAAAAAAGATCTAGCGATCTATTAATTCGTACAATTTTTTTTTATATAAAAGATTATTTTAAATACGGTTTATTAAATAAAAGAGGTGTATTTTTTAACAAGATATACTTAATTTACTATTATAGTCTTTAGCTTTATTAAAGCGACTAGTTATTTAATTAGATTATTTTTAAGTTTAATTATAATCTTATTTTTTATCTCCTACTTAGCTTATTATTAAATAAATTCTTTAAGTTATTATTAGTATTTACTAAAAGCTACTTTATATACTTAATCTTAAGTAGTATTTTATATTTTAATATACTCCTTAATTAAAAGGATAGACTTAGTAAAAAGTAATAAATTTAATAAAAAAATAAGGTAGTTTAGGTTTAAAAAGTCCTAGACGTTCTTTAATTAGGCTTTAATATAGAGAGCGAGGTACTACTTCAACTAGTTTTATTAATAATTAAGTTTTTATTTAAAGATATTAGTAATTTTTTAAGAAATATTATTTTATTTAAAATTAAGTTTAATAAATATAATAAAAGTAAATAATATTATAAAACAGGATATAGTAAACCGTAGTCCTTAAGAAGTAACTTTTTGATAGAGGTATATAGGGGTCTAAATTAGAGCTAGGTTTATAACTATTATATAGTTATAATAAGGGTATTAACGTAAATAAGAAAACGGTTATTTATTAGAAATAGGAAATAAGTACGGAGTACGCTTTAATATAGAGGGTATAAGTGAAGTGGGCCTCGGTAATTATATAACCGAGGTTACGTAACGTGCGGTAAGGCCATGGATGGTTGAAGCTATTACGACACATAATGTACCCGGTAATGGAAATGCCTTCTGGATAGAAACTCCTCCGAGGCGAGCAGCCTAGTCTCGCAAGATCAATCGAGAACCTTGAGTACAGAAATCCCGCCAAGTTACTAGAGATTGAGGGATACTCAGTGCGCATCAGCTACGAAGTACCTTTTCAGGTGAGATGCGATGTATGAAGTCGACTTCCTTACTCATATTTCCTCAGAGGCATTTGGAACCTCTTCCTTCCGCTCACAAACCAATCGGCAAGCGCACCTATCAAGACTGCTCCAAATATTGGACCTGCGTAATTCATGTTGTCCTTGGTGACTGGCAAGATTTGAGGGAACGGCATCCATAACACAACGTATATCAAGTAGCTGAGCGCGAAGAGATTGACCGGAACGCCGACAGCTCCTAGCTTGAAGGGTCCGTATGGCGGTGGCGGGCCGCGAACTTTCCGGAGTAAGAGAAAAAGGATCGGGAAAAAGTACGATACATGAAGAGCCAAAGCCTGGAGAGAAATCAGGGCGTTGAAAGCTGTGGCCGAGGCGATGTAGATCAGGGAAAGACATGTGACTATAATCCCAATGAGGAGCAAGGCATTCATTGGTAACTTGAAAGTAGGACTGATCTGTGATAGAACGTCAAGCTGGGAGCTTTGGCAGCGGAGCTAGGAGTTAGAATGACTTACATGCGAGAAAAAGCGGGAGAATGGCAAGCCCTTGTCGTTCGCGAACATCCATACTAGACGGGATACTGACGCCAACATGTTGAATGAGGCGAAGAAGATAATGACTGCTACCGGGGAGACGAGAGTGTTGGAGGCAGCTTTCGAGCCAGTCGCATTGTAGATTACGTAGATGAGCGGCAATGGGGCTGTAGAAAGGTCGTCCAGAGGTCCGATGTAGAAGAGTAAGATCGTAACAAACACAAAAAGCATGACTGAGTTGACGACGCAGGCAAGAATGACGCTTCGTGGAACGCGTGTTCTAGCTTTTCTTACTTCATCGCCTATTCCAGTTTGATGGTCAACATCTCACAGCTGAAGAATTCGGTCTCAGTTTGTTTTCAAGGAAGCAACTTACTCATGTGTATGACGCTGTCAAATCCCGTTACGGAGAACGTTATCGTTAACAGTCCCAAACCCCATGATACTCCGGGATCATTCCATCCCGAGACGTCAGATGTAAGCGTCTTCAAAACGTAGTCGGAACTGCTGCGTTGTCCAAGGACAGCGGGAAATAACAATAAAGGCCACGAACAAGGCAATATGCAAGACTGTCGAATCGGAAGTCCAATTCGACCGCGGTATACAGTCGATCGCGCAGGGGCTAATTAGGGGCCCTATTTAGGATTATCATAGCCAGCCTAACCTGCGGTTAGAACCTCCTTTTTATAGTACGTAGAAATTTATATAGTTAAATTAATCTTTTTATTAACCCACGGTTCGAACTAATTCCCCTATAAAAGGGAAACCTATACTAATTAGTAATTAAATTTTATTATTATAGATTAGTAAAGTATCTCGCTACGTAAAAAAGACGACCTCTTAATACTATATAAGATAAGAGATTTATATTAATTAACCTTATAAAAGTAATAAAAAAAGAGATGATTTTTAAATATTATATAGAATTAAGTAATTATAGTTCTTTATTACTTACGAGAGGTCGACGTTTATTATATTAAACTATATTAATTAATAGAACTACTTAAATAACTAGTATTTTACTATTATTTTAAGTAGCTTTCTTACTAAATAACTTTACTATAGCCGGCCCGCGATTAGAAATTAACTGGCCGAATTAGTAAAAGGAATTACTAAAAAAGTAATAATTACCTAACTATAATTAGGCTATAAAAAAGACTATTTAAAAAGATATAAAATAGGGTATTAAGGAGCTATAAAAGGAAAATCTCTAAAGTATTTAACCTTACTAAGTACGAGTAATAAGTAGTATTTTTAATAAGTCCTTAAGGCCTATAATCTTATAAAAAAGAGGGAGCTTAACTTTACTAACCGTACTTTATAACTTATATAGATCCTTTACGAGCTACTTAGTATTTATATTTAACTATTCTTATAAAATATTACTCTAGAAGAGGTAGGTTAAGGAAAGAAGCTATTTAAAAGTTACGAAGAGTATAAAGTATAGTAGGCTAGAAGTATATAAAATAATAAAAATTAATAACTAGTAAAAATTATAAAACTAATTATTATATCTTTTTATAATAATATAAACGTTTATTACTATTATTAAAAAAAGGGGGCTATTAAAACTTACTTTTTTATTTTAAATAAAAAGGAGGTCCTAATAAGTATAATAACTAATAATCTAAAAAAGTAATAGTAGTTACTAAAAATAGTAAAAACGAGCGTAATAATAAGACGGTAAGAAAAAGTAGGAATTTCCTAGACCTTAATAAATTTATTAAGTAGTAAAAGTACGGGCTTATTATAACTAATATATAGATTAAATATATCCCCGTTAAGATTAAATACGCTAATAACTACTAATATAGGTATAAGCTAGGGTACGACCTCTAGCGAATTAGAGTAAAAAAAAAAAAGAAAAAACCCGATCTTAAATAGAATCCCGATCTTTTATAAGTAAGTAAATATTAACCTAAATTATTAAGGGATATAGATATATAAGATCGCGGATTAGCTTAATAATAAGTAAATTAATACGGTATTAATTTATTTAACTAAGGTTTATAAAAAAAGGGGGCTATAGGGGTAACCCCTATTTTATAAAATCGTAAACGACCTTAGTTACTAGCTAAATAAATAGTTTATAAGTATAAGCTTAGGAATTATAAAAGTAGTTAATAAATTCCTCTACGAGCAAGGGGTATTATTAGCGTAATTATAATTATAAGAACTATATAAAATCTTAGTAATAACGATTATAAAAAAGGAATTTATATTATAGAACTAAGTATAAGTTAATAAGGCGTATAATCGCTTTAATAAATTTAAAAAAAGGGTAAACGACGCAGATTTCCTCCCTATAATTACTAATAGTAATTTATTATTATAAAAGGATATATAAAAAGAAAATATAGTACTAGAAGTCCGATAATTAATAATTCTACTTATTTCGATCTATAGCTCGTTGCCGTTACTAATCTAAAATTCGGTACTAATTAGCTAATAAAAAAAGAGGTAAATAACCTAAAGTTATTAATAATACGTAGTAACGTAGGGATTATATAGAGATACCGAAAATCTAGTAGTAAATACGAGGTAATTTATAAACCTTAAAAAGATCTTTTTAAAAGAGAAATTATACTCTAGGGGGAAGTATAAGGTCTTATAAAAAACTTTAATAATATTTTATAACTATTATAAAAAGATCGGGATTAGGGAACATTAATACTATTTAGTAATTAATATTATACTTATAAATAAAACCTCTAATTACTATTATAAAGTAGTACGTAATCTCGATTTAAATAACTTTCTTAGTATTATTAACGTAATCCGAAACTATTTCGAGACTTATAATAAGAATTTAGAGCTCCTATCCGAGCTATAAGTAATTTTTTTTATATTTATAACTAGGATAATAGAGGGTAAATTACGAGTAAAAATCCTTAAAAAGCTTATTAATCGAATTAATAAGCTAGCGAGAACCTAGTTAAATAAGGGAACTAACGAATAAAAAATTAAATATTTTTATACTATAGTCTAACGCGTACTAGAAGTAAAAATAACCCTATACTAAGTACCTAAAGACTATAAGACGCTCTACTCGAGGCTAAGATCTAGTTTTAATATTAAAACAAGAATACTATACTAAACTTATTTTTAAATATATAATAACCCTTATTAATAGTACTAAGTTAATTAAATATATAATAAAAAAGGGAAAAAAGCTAGGTATAATAATCGCTAGTAGGGAGGCCCAGATTTGTTAAATAAGTAAAGATTTAACCTATAAATAGGGTAATATAAAAAATAGTACTTTATTTATAAAAAGGATAGATATTAGTTAAGTAACTACTCTGAAAAAGAACGTACTAAATTGTACGAATAGTATAGAAAGTTAAGGGTAATAAAAAGTAAAACTAGCCCTAATCGATTTAACTAATTCCTCGTAATATATAAAAGTATATCCGGGGGCATAGAACCTAGCATAAGTAACTAAATTAACGGCTTAAAATATCCGTTAGGAAACTTAGAAAATAAGAAAAACCTCATACCCTATACTAATAAATTAAATTATAACGAAATTAATAATATTAACTACTCCTTTTTCGCCCCGTTAGCCTCCGGAGGATATATAAAAATAAATAAGTAAAAGGTAATAAAAGCTCTTAATAAGTAGGTTTTTATTTATAAATAATAAGAAAAAGTCCCCTAAATAACGGGTATAGAGAGGGGTAAAGGGGGTAAATTATAATCCGGCCCGCTAAATTTAATAATACTGGATTTACTTTTTTTAATACCTAAAGAGAAACTAAGTACTAAGTAATTATAATAGTAACTAAGGGGGTCCTTTTTATACTACCTAAACTACTCGAACGCTAAGCTTATTTAAGTATTCTATATAAGTAAAAAGTATAGCTTAGAAACTTTCTAAAGGATTATCCTAAATACTAGGGTATTATAATAGTTAATAAGAGGAAAAGGGTAATTCTAAGCGCTATAAAAGATCGCGCTAATAATATTTAATACGTTAATAGTAAGTATTATAAAGATTAGTTTTGGCCTAGGTAAGGAAATCGTCGCCCTAAGTATAGTAAAAGTAAAAACGTACTTTAGAACAATAACCTTCTATATTTTACTTATTAATACGCTATTTCTACTATATCTAAAAAACATAAATTAACTAGGTATTATATTTAATAATATAAAGAATAAAATCTCTAGTAATAAGTACTTCGAGATAGTTAAATAATAATAGGGGTACGCGTTTATAAAGCTTATTAATAATACGAAGTTAATTAATTACTTAACGAAAAGTAAGCTTAGATAATTATACTAAAGATTTAGCTACCCGTTAGTTACGAGGCTATATAACCTCTTAAAGTAATTAAGTAATAATAATATCGAAATAGGGGCGCTAGAGTAGTTAATAAAAGTATATTACTAATACTAAATAAATGCGCAGAGCCTACGTAGGTTTAAATTTAAATTACGTAATAAGCTTAACTTTAATTAAGAAATTATTATTAATATCTTTTATTTAAATAGTTAACTAGTCCTATATATAATCGATAAAGCTATATCTTTTTAAGTAAGGTAATTCCTCTAGGATTTATAAATAAAAATAGTATAAGCTGCCCTATAAAAAAGCTAGATCGATATATACTAAGGACTACTAAATAGTATTAGAACCGACGCTAATATTAGCTTTAAATTAGTAAAATTTAAAAAGAATACGATAGCTTACGGTATATAACTAAAAGTCGTACTTATTAAAGCGTACTATAGTATTAAAAAAGTAAAAAGGGTATATTAGTAACTAAAAAGGGTATTTAGAATTATTAAAAAAAAAAATTAAGATTTTACTAATAACGAATACTTCTAAATAGTACTTAAATATTATAATAATATTATAGGGCCTAACGGGCTTATATTAACGCTTCTTGTATTTAGAGTATATTTAAAAATAACCTTAGCCTTATTACTATTACTAAATATAAGCTAACGAGCCCGAGTAGTTAAAAAAGTAATATAAGTACTGTGCAAGGTAAGTGTAAGAAAGTAAATTAACGAGGTAATTACTATACGTAATAGGCCCGATATAGGGAGTAATATAGATATACTATTAAATTCAGATATATAAGTATAGCGCGAAATTATTTAATAATAGACTAGGTTATATAAATTAATCTTTATTAACGAGCGATCTTACGTAGTTACGAGGGATTATAACTAACCCCTCGAAGTATTAATTATAATAATAAGACTATATTATATAGATCTTAATAAAGTAATTTCTAACTTATAAAAAAAAAAAGAGCTAAGGGAAACTATATAACCTACGATAGAGGTATAGGAAATTATCTTTAATAAAATTATCGTAGTAGTACTAATAAATAATAAAAAAGAGGAAATTATTAAAAAGGTACTAATACTATTAGCGAGACGTTATAGAAAACTACGACGGTAAGTATTAATATAGCAATTTATTACTAATGATAAGGTAATTAATACTTTTTATATAATAAAAGAGAAGGCCGATTTCGAGCTAGTAGTTAAACTACGTAAGGAAAGCGTAATTATAACTACTAAAAAGCTATATAAAGAATTAGATTTAATTAAAATAAATATTTTTTATAATCGAGAAGTTTATTAATTTATCCTCTATAACTTAAAAAAATATATAAACCTCTATATATTTAAATTATTAATAGTTCGTAAGATTAAAAAGAAAAGAATACTCTAACCGTACGAGAAGTCTAAATACGTAATTTAGAAGTATAGTAACGTTAAGAAAGTAACGCTACTTATATAATCGCTTACTATATAGCGCTATAACTAACGATTAATAATAGTATTAATAATATTATTATAGAAAAAGGTGTATGAGATTTAGAGCTATAATATTACTTAGGCCTATACTTAATCGGCTATAGGGCTTATAAGGAAAATCCTAGCCTATTTATTAAAAAAAATAGCTAATAAGTACTTAGAAAGTACGATTATCGAAGTACTTAAATTATTATATAGGCTCGTAAAATCGGGTACTTATTAATAGGCTACTTACTACGATTTTTATATTAATTAATTATCGATAGTTATATTTACGTACAACCTGTGCCTACTAGTCTCTAAGTACGTAAGTAACTAAGTTAGAATTATTAAAATATAGACCGACGATATATTAGGCCTATTTAATATTAACTTTATAAAGAAAGAGGATAAGGAGCTCTAAAAAGCGGGCTTTATAGCGAAGTTAAAAAAGGTCTTTATAATAAATAACTTATTAATATTTAATAGTAGGACTTTTATAATCGAGGGGGAAACTATCGTTTTTTAATAAAAAGGGTAAGGTAAGAAAATTAGCCTTATTAATCCGAACGTAATTAATATTAAAAAGTAATATAAGGCTAAGCTTATATAAGGGGTATATATTATAAGTATATACTAGCCTAAGATAACTTTTAATTATACTAAAGTAGTATAAGTTATAGAACTAAATAAATAAGACATCGAGGTACTTAATAAGTAGCTTAAGTAATAATAATTAAATCTTAATTAAGGTCTTATTTATTACCTAATTAACCTCATAGTTAATAAGCTCTACGTATTTATAAATAGCTTATTTATAAATAATAAGGATCTTATTTTATAATAAGGGTATATTATTATTCTTATTAACGAGAGTATAAACGAGAGCGAATTTATAATATATAATAATATAATCTACTACTTATTAATTAAAAATAAATAAGTAATAAGAAGTATATTAGCGTTAGAAATCTATAGTATAGTTAATAGTATTAATCTTACCTATGCGATTTTATTAACGTTAAAGAAAATTACTAATTAGCTTAGCTTTTTATTAATCTTAACGGTCGTTTATATAGATTCTTATTTATTATACGAATATTTTATTAAATTAGGAACTACGAAAAAAAAGAGGTTTATAATCGATATTATAGCCCTTAGGTAATCGTATAAAAGGTATAAAATCCTCGAGATCCGTTAGATTAATAATAATAATAATCTTACTAACGTTTTTATAAAAATAGTACTTAATAAGGGGTTAGAGTAATTTATAAGTAGTAGAAAAGTTAATATATAAATAAAAAAATAGGTTATATAAAAAAAATAGAAAAAAAGAGGAAAAGGAAACGACTTAGTAAACGGGCCCAAGGTCGAATTATACCTCTAACTATAGTAATTAAATTAATAAAAAAAAGAAAAAGTTAGTATTAAATCGGAAGTCTAATTTGACCGCGGTATATAGTTAATTATATAGGGGTTAATTAGGGGCCCTATTTAGGATTATTATAGCTAGCCTAACCTACGGTTAGAACCTCCTTTTTATAGTACGTAGAAATTTATATAGTTAAATTAATCTCTTCGTTAACCCACGGTTCGAACTAATTCCCCTATAAGAGGGAAACCTACAAAGACCCCGCTAATTATCTCGAACGCAAGTAAGAAACTTTCGAAACCAGAGATTGAATAGAAAGGGCAAGACGAGAGTACCAATCATGATGAGACTAGTATGTCATCGCTCTGGCGCATAGTTATCATAGTTGAAGATGGCTAGGGACGTGATGATGTTTGCCAGGATCGATGGTGGTCCCCCACAGGCGAAGCACCACGCAGCAGTAGTGATCCATCCTGTTTAGCTAGTCAGCATTGAAAACATGGCATGTAAGTTTTTTGGACTTTTGCAGTGAGATACCCTGAAGTAAACCCCAGAACCTGTTTGCGCTAGGGGCAAGATTTGCAGACCAACGATACTGCGCGCCGACAGTCGGATCTCTATTCGACTTCGTTAGCGGCGAGAATCTTGATATTTCATCAAGTCCAATGGGCTTACATTGATGCTAGCTCAGCGAGTGAAAATCCGACGGCACAAGCTCCGAAGCCAGCCAGGATCGAGCCGTAGAACATCGAAGCAGGGCCACCATTCGCTAACGCGAATTGGAAAGTTACGGCGAAAGACTCCCATGATGCCAGTATGATTACGCCGAAGTTTACAACAGAGGAATGGTTAATGTATCGCTGCGAGGCTATTAGACTTCGAAAACAGATGCTTGGAAGTTGGGCTAGAGGACCTCGAGACCAGATGGCTGTTGCTGTTCGCCGTATTCCTCGGAACGAGTGATCAATGTCTTTTCATCAGCACCATCTATTCTGCGCCCGATCGCGTCTGCTCCAATCCTGTCGGTATCTACAACAGACGCCATTATTGATTTACGTTGCAGAATTGAACAGATTGACATCCAAGGGACAAATAAACATCAACTCTGCGCGGTATTATAAGCTTTTCTTGTGAATCCTTTCCGGCCCTCTTACCGCCTGTCTCGTTATCTTTCAAGAATACCCTAGTCCTCTTTGAAAGTTGATGTCGCAAAAAGCATGCAAGAAGCGACCATTTCTCCAATCGAAAACCGGATGTAGCGCCAATTGTGGGTTAGGCTAGCCGCCCACCGCTTTTGCCATGAATTTGAGGTAGCATTGAATCATACAGCAGCACAGCCTGGAGTAACATGGTGTTACATAGTTGTGTGTAATTTGTCTGCACGTAAGCTGACTGCTTTGGTGCCCGTGGCGACCCAATCGAACTCGAGCGCACTCTTTTATTCCGATACTTGAGGTTAATAAGCCTCCAAATTCCATGGACTTGTATATATAGATGCCTGACTAACTTCATCCCTCAGGGAGAAATGTCGAGAAGTTGCAACGACAAATCGCTTGCCCATAACTAATTGCCGCATGATGATAGAAAAAAAGGCAGTATCGTAATAATATGCCATGAAGATGCTGCAACAACGTCCTTACGCGACAAGTACTTGGTGTAATTGTGTGAATTTTCCCAAACAAGATCTTGCTTCTGAACGTTAGAGGGACGGAGATGTAGATGAAGAAGAGGAATAAGTAAGATTGCAAGTGATTTGAGCGGCGAGAGCGCATTCTTAGACGGGAAGCTCTGTCTAAATATTTCGGCGCTGTACTTGCGACGATGAAGAAAGATAGCATTGCCGCCAGCAAAAACGAGGGGACTTTCTTCTGGCCGCCCGTGTATATTTGGGCACATGTTTTGATCATCTGACTTCGTAACATAGTTAGTGTCTTGACGGATCAGACTGTTAACCACAAGTATATGTCGGCGAACAGTTCCAGCGTATCTTCCCGGGGAGGACCTGAGAAATAAAGCTGGTATCGGGAGCTACTTCTTCCCGAGGCCGGTCCAGGAAGTTGAGGAGAAAGATTTGAGATGTTTCGGTAATCTAGTGCCAATCGGCTGTCCACGCTTGAGACAAGATAGAGGTTCAACAGTTTTCTCCCGCTGGTAAGCTCCGAGCAATAGATGCTGCTAAGCCAAGTAGCCTTAGAAACGGCCTCCAGTCCGAAGACGCGTCATCGGACGTCTGAGGCATAATCCAAGGTCATCGTGTTCCTATCAAAGAACGCCACCGGCAGGCGCGGGGCTGGATTGGTTGTAGTAAATAAGGCGTAATTGCTGGCCGGCAATTACGGTTCCGTTTTTGTACGACATTGGTGCAACATCGATTTCGGGAAGCTGGCGACCTAGGCCAATTTGGAAAAGGCCGGGATTGTGGCAAAGGCCGACACGTGCATTAGTTTCCACCTCTTCTTTTCTCTTCCTTTCTTTTTGGAAGAGGAATCATGTGCGGCCTCCCGAATGAGAGTTGGGTGTGGTTGGGTTGGATGCCACCGGCACAGACATGTAAGCTCGGATGTCCGAGAAACTGGAGCACGGCCGGCACCCACGTTAGCGACGCCGATTGAAGACCGTGGGCCGCTGAGGGGATAGTCTGCCGTACAGCCGACACGTCTTGATTATTTTGAGTCTGTTCTCATTGGCGGGATGTGGGGGGTGACCGTTTAGCCAGATCTTGGCCCAGCGTGAGCCGCCAGATTCGACACATCGATGGCGCACCTTCGATAGCTAGTTCCCGCAGCTTTCACCCTGTAGTGTTTCTTGGCATCGCTTGCGAGGCAAAAACCCTCAATCAAGGTCTGAAACGATGATTGACGTTTAAGCCAAGCGTCTTGGAAAAACACTTATTCCATAGAAAAGTGTGTTGCCCTAGGGTTAGTCTTGCGATCTTTTTGAAAGGATTCAGGAAGAGTGGCATGGCGGCATAAAACTCTCATCCTCTCTGAAAATTTTCGACGGCATCTTATCCGAGAAATCTCGTTGCAGAAAGCATTCGTTGAGGTTGGCTGAGGTTGGGATGATCGCCGACTTGAGGCTAACGTCAACTTGAGGCGTCCGAACATTATGAAATTGCCTTTACGACTGGAATCGCCATTTTCAGCTCATGCAAAAAGCAAAAAAGTCGGAAACAACGGCTGGATAGTCATCCCACGAGGGACAAAGTTTGAGGCGTTTTCTGCTTACGCTCTCGGGCCCTCAGACGCCCTGACTTGGAGGCTGGCATCAGACTGACAATTGAAGACGGGACGCTTACAACCTAACGCCACGCAAGATGACATTTCGGACAAGCAGCTAGAGACATTCACCAAAGAGCTACCTGACACATGGGCCAAGCCGTCAACGTTTCCTGTCGGGTTTGTTCTTCTGCGCCAATGCACAGCTTTCAGTGCCCTCTTTAAGGATCCTCCAGATTGACATGATTGCGGACCGAAACATCCCAACCGTGCTTTCAATGTCTGAAGCAGGCTAATGGCTCCTGCCTCCCGCTTCGGGGCCGAGTTGACGGCCATGAGTGAGTATGAGTTACTTCTGTGCATACAGAGTGCATCTTTGCCACCGATATCTTACTGTGAGTTCAGGTATAATTAGACACTTGAGATCCCATTAATGCCATCAATCATCACTCCAGCGTTCAACATTCGGTCACTCGCTCTAATACAGGCAATACTCTCGTTCGCAACACTCTCTCTTTCTCTCCCTCCAGTTATCATACCTCTTCAGCAAGATGTCCGGATCGAAAGCACGCATTGCTCTCACGGCACTCGTGGCCGTCGCCACTGCCTACTCCGGCATGGGACGGGGCGGCGCCGGAACCAGCCAGGGAGATATGATGGCGCATCTCGCTAGCCGAGAGGGTGCCGCAGACAATCAAAATCTCGGTGATCTCCTCAAGATCCCCGACGGATCCTTGTCCGACGTCGGCAAGGATGTCAAGGGCATCCTCACGGGCTCCGGATCGCCTACCACGTCCGATGCGGCCAGCGGCAACCTCCCTAAGCTCGGCAGCTCTGACTGCAACGCGGACAAGTGCTGCGTGTGGCAACATGTCGCTGCTGACCTGATGCCCACGTTCCGTGACGATAACGGTTGCACCGACCCTGCCCGCGCCGCCATCCGTCTCGGATTCCATGACGCTGCTGGGTGGAGCTTGAACACCGGCGACCTCGGCGGGGCCGATGGATCCATCGTCCTCGCTCCTGAGGAGATCGGGCGCCCACTCAACAAGGGCTTGGAGGAGATTGTATCGCAGATGAAGACGTGGTTCGCCAAGTACAAGGACCACGGTGCCGGTATGGCAGACTTGATCCAGTTCGCCGCCAACACTGCGACGGTGGCATGCCCTGGCGGACCGAGGATTAAGACCTTCGTCGGCCGCAAGGACTCTTCCGTGGCTGCTCCCGATGGTCTACTTCCAGACCCGAAGGACCCTGCCGACAAGTTGATCGAGCTGTTTGGCAACAAGACCATCACCGCCCCTGGTCTCGCTGCCCTTGTCGGGGCGCACACTGCCAGCCGTCAACGCTTTTTCGACACATCCAAGGTCAACGCCCCACAGGACACCACGCCCAATATTTGGGATGTTGACTTCTACGGACAAACTTTGGCTGGAGCTCCTGCCGAGGTTGTGACCTTCCCCAGTGATACGGTTCTGTCCAAGGATCCCCGTTCGGCCCCGGCCTTCCAGGCCTTCGCTAATAACGCACCGCTTTGGGGCGGAGTAAGTTTTCACTTGATCCATCTGCTTCAGGAATACAGCTGACCAAATTGCAGGCATATGCCAAGCAGTATCTCCGTTTGAGCCTCCTTGGTGTCTTCAACATCAACGACTTGACTGATTGCAGCAAGGCGCTCCCCGCCGGCACCGGTGTCAAGAGATAGATGTTTAAAGGTATTCTCGCTACATTATATCTTCGGTAGACTTTTGGGGAGGCGTATATAGATTGTGGAAGTAATTCTCGGGGAAACACGATTTAAGGGACATCACAATTTGTGACCTCCGCATAAACGATACCTAGGTAGAAATACGTAATCCATGATAGATATTAGGTAGATTCTTCATCCGTATGAAATTGTGAAAAAAATTGTATGCCTCCTTCAAAAGGTACGTGCAGTGGGTTTCGATGATTCCTTCGAGTTATTTCACACAATGTTCAGGGTCACTATTCGAGGGCCAGTAAGCAGGCTTATCTCCGGGTCGGTAGCGCACGGTGATCTGAGTAACTCCGGCCGAGATACTCCTCGGCCCTAAGCTCCTCGGACTTAGTTTCTGGTGCAGACAGCCCGTGATCTTGATACCCCCTTGACTTAAGTCTGATTCCCCATATTGCCAAGATCTGAGATTCGGAGGTGACTCTACTAGTCATCATCCATTGAAATATTGACAAGGGTTGCGGGGTGCTTCAGTCAGGCGACTTGAGTTATCCGCCCTGCTGGTGCTGTGATTAAGACTTCGCCCGGAGTAGCCCGTCCCTGGCTGAGCTATCATATGTGATAGGCTTCATTTAGGGTATACTTTGAGCGGAAGCAAACGTCGCACTCACGGAAATGATTAGGTCGAAACCGCTCTTTTTGGTCAAATTCCGTCCAAGACATTCCATCCACGTTATTTAGATGCGACGCAACAAACCATGATGGCGATGCTTTGAAATCAACATCTCTGTCAACCCAAATTTGAGGGGGGTGAAGAGCAGTCGAAAAATCTTGCACAGGCCAACAGAGTCTGATTGAGACGCAATTATGATACTAGAGTTGACTGATCTATAACTACTAAGCAAGCTTCGCATCTTGTTCAAGCTTTCTCCTGGTCTGTTCTTCATCCCATCGCAAAGATGTTCGTTCGACATATAAGCTTGGTTCTCTTGGCGGCTGCGCAATACACCTTGGGACACCTCCATTCTCGACAAGATGGCACGACTCAGGATCCCGCAGTACTTCTGGCTCTGGGAATAGAAGCTCTCGGCGGGCGCGAAGCAATTTCTTCCCTCCAGAGCCTGACATACGTCGGCGAAACGTGAGCTGAGTCGTAGTCTAAGTCCTGTTCGGCCACTAACAGATCGTAGTATTCTCAGGGGAAGAACTTTGATGATGGGAATATCCGTCGCGGGTGTGGATAATGCTGCCGTAACAGCAGGCCGACAAAATATTTCTTTTGCCTTTGACGAAACACACGTCAAGCAACGCATTGACAAGATCGCGGCACTTGGGTGTCAGTATTACCTTTCAAGGCTATTCATGGTGCCCAACCTAATTCTTGCTAGCCGGATGGACCTTCGGAAGAGCAAATCTCATGCCGATGGACTTTTCCATCGTTGCCGAGGGTGGTGAAAGTGGATACGCAGCTGTCACTAGAGGCAGCTACAACTTGTACAATCCCTCCGGCGAGCCCCAGGGTTACCTCGACGGTCAGTAGCAGTCTATCCATTAGATTTGATTTCGATTCTCGCCAAGGGCTAATGTTGATCGTTCTCTCAGGCCTACTTGCGTCCTACCTGATTAGCGAAGCGTACAAATGGCACCCACTACTTCTTTCCACAGTATGTCTTCGTCGTGATTACTTTGATGATTTACCTAATCGCCACATTAAGATCCTTTCCAACAACAAATTCACAACTCGGCAAGGGGAGACAGGAGCGGGAATAACGTTAGCAGGAGGTAAGAGAGGTATTCTACGAACTTGCGACATATATGATTGTAACTTGCATCGCAGTTCATGATGATACGCTCGAGTTAACAGTCCTGTTCGATCCTGCCACGAATCTCCCTTACATCATTAGATCCTACGAAGATCACCCCTTTTTCGGCGCATCAACACATGACCTTCTCGTTCACGACTATGCTGAAGTCAACGGGGTCCAAATACCTCAACGATTCAAGACCATCTACAACGGCAAGCATCTTATTGGAGACTATCGCGCTGATCAGACCATCATCAACGATAGTCTACCGAGCGACTTCTTTGCGGTACCAGGCAACGGGACTGTCCCCGAATCCAGCGTTCCAAATCGGAACGTTCAATACAGCTTTTAGAGATTGGAGAAACATCTGCAAACTTTCTCTGGCCGGGCGCCTATACCGGAACAAAGGAGTTCATCGCAGCTTCGATTTCTCAGCCTCTTCAAGATCTACCTGGGTTCTGGACCATTAACCCCGGCGGTGATCTAGGAATGCGGCAAGGTTTGGTTGAGCTTGAGGATGGGTCTGTTATTGTCTTGGATGCTCCGCCGCATCAGAGCAAGCTCGTCATTGAGTGGGTTCAGACAAATCTTGGAAAGAACATAACACATGTCTGGGTTTGTAATATTCTAGCCGAGAAGCCTTTCTCTCCGGATCGTTGACCCTGGTACAACAGCCTACTCACCATCATCACGATCATGCCTTTGGTGTAGTAGACTACGTCGCACAAGGCGCAAGGCTCATTGTGCCTGAGCATGCCGCGGGATACTACACTACTGTCCCTAGAGAGCGAGTGGTCTCTTATCCGTAGGTCTTCAACTTTTTTCTTCTATTAGAAGACCTCAACTAAAACTATGTTTTTCAAAGACGTGGCGGTTCCTATGTGCTCAAAGACAGCAAGTTGCAGCTTGCCCTCGTTGACATGGAAGCCACTATTCACGCTGAGGACCATGGCTACGCCCTTGTTATCCCATCTTGCCCAGTTGAGACGAGCTCTTCGGCAGTTTTTGATGCGGACCATGGAAACTTGGCGTTTATTGAAACGTTTGATCACGCAGCCGTGCAGGAGCTTCTTAACTTCCTCACTCGGGACAAAGTACGAGGCAATGCGCAGTAAGTCCAATTCGACCCAGCATCTTCTCAAATGGGATCATCAGCAACTGAACAGATAGTAGCTTCTTCCCCTCGCATGGCCCTGCAGGTAATATCACAGACCTGATCAGCGTTTCCGGCTTCATGTATCCATCATTCTCTCCCAAGGAGTTTGTCCACAGCGCTTGCTGAATGCCCTATCAAGGCTAGCAATAGTTATTGAGATTCACTAAGCACGGAGGCCCTCCTGAGGAATTTACTCTAGTAGGAAATTTCGTCCCTGTTGTTATTCTTAAGCACCTGACACTTGTTTATTCTGCTTCAGGAATGGCGGTTCTGTCTCACCAGCGCCCCATTTGTACTTGCTTCCAGGATGATCCTCAGGTAGTCGTTTCGAGCCAATAAATACTTCTCTCGCCGTAGCTCCCTGCTTCTCAACGTCGGACCTGAAAATTCCTCGTCTGCGCAATTCAGGGAGCAGGTACTCGATGATATCCTCAAAAGTACCGGGATTGGTAACGTGCGCCAGGTTGAACCCATCCACGTCAGAAACCTCGACCCAACGCTCCAGCTCATCGGCGACTGTGGTAGGGCTACCCACTATCTTGGCACCTAGACCGCCGATACTGAGGTATTCCACAATTCTTCGCTTGGTCCAAGGGAGATTATCTGTGCCAGGGACGGTATCTGACCAACGTCGGATGATGGACTGAATCCGTGGAGAGTCTGCCACTGAGAAGTCTTCATCATCTGGATATCCAGAAAGGTCAATTCCTGTCCACCCTCCGAAGAGAGCTAGGGCGCCCTCGGTGTCCGCGTATTTCAGGTACTCTTGTTTCTGCGCTTCGGCCGCCCCATCTGTCGCTGCCACAATGACGTTGATGCCGAGGATGATCTTGATGTGATTAGGATCCCTTCCCTCCTCCGCCGCAATCTTGCGTAGATTATCGACAGTCTTTCGGACACCCTCCGCAGTCTGGCCGCCGATGAAGATGGCTTCTCCATGTCTACCACCAAAGCCGTTTCCAGCTTCAGACACACCCGCCTGAAAGAGGAAGGGTGTTCTCTGAGGTGAAGGCTCAACGAAGTGCGGTCCAGGCACATCAAAGTACTTGCCCTTATGGTGGATCTGCTTGACCGCGTCACTGGCAATGTACGTCCCAGCCTCGCGATCCGCCAAGACTGCATCGTCCCTAAAGCTGCCTTCCCAGAGCTTGTAGAGAACTTCGAGGTACTCGTGTGCAATCGCGTAACGCTCATCGTGCGGGATCTGCTCCTCTAAGCCGTGGTTCCGGGCCGCACTGTCCAGGTATGAGGTGACAATGTTCCAGGCTAATCGCCCTTCGCTCAGATGATCCACCGTGGAAAGGCGTCTCGCCAGCGAATAGGGCTTTTCGTAGGTCAAGCTTGCAGTCACTCCGAAAATGAGGTTCTTCGTGGCTTGCGCCATTGCTGGAACGAGGTACAGCGGATCGTTGACTGGGAACTGTGCTCCGGAGGCCAAGGCTGGGACAACGTTGGCCGGTCCTTTGTACACATCATAGGGTCCGAGGGTGTCGGCTATAAACATTGCGTGGAAACCTGCATTGTCTAGTAACTGGGCGAGCTCGGTCCAGAAAGAGAGCTTCTTGTATTGGTCTGTCTTGTTGCGGGGGTGTTTCCAGAGACCGGGAGCCAGGTGACCGGGCGTGTTCATGACAAAGGCATTGAGAATGAGTTGTTTCTTTTCGCTGGAACCATTCCGGTCTGTGGCAGGATTTGAGTTATCGGCCATGATGAGACTTTTCCGAGGTCTTGGTTGTGATGTTATGTGTCTTGCAGTCTCTGATTTCTAGCGAAGACGGCCCCTCAAAAACGGTTGTTTTGCCATTTGTTCCGATCAACAATGCCGGCTCCAAGTAAGTTTATGCTCTTATCTCAAGTCGAAGGAATGCCGATAGCGCGCATTCTTGTAACTGCTTTGATCCAATAGCCTTGTCGCGATGAGTTGTGGGTGGCTCCTCTGCAGATTGCATCATCGCACGCAACCGATTGCGATCTGCCAAGCTAGCAAACCTCCGAGCAATGTCTCCGGCAGAATCGCTTAAATTCGAACAAAAGTCTAAAGTATGTCTACCCTACAGATCCCACCTTACAGGCGTATGTTATCAATTCCCGGCCCGCAAGTATACTAAGTAATCGTAGTTGCCGACATGGGTTGAGTTCATAACGCAATGCGGGGCAGCTAAGATGTGACCAAGAACTGGGGCCTTTTGATACCGATCTCGGTTCGAAGTCAAGCTTTGCGGAGGCGGCTTGTGTTAAAGTAGTTCTGCTTGGCCTTGTTCAATGGATTCCAAATTCGAAGTTTGAGCCTCCTCTTTCCATCTCTTCGAGTCGCAAATCGACCTGCTCGCACGAAGGGAATTTGTAGACAAAGATCTTGTCACAATGTCGGTCCAACTAGGTGTATCAGGGGAGACCCTAATACCTCAGTCAACCAGCTATGGAATGCTCATAGGCCTTGGTATCGGTTTCTGTGGTGTCATTCTCGCAGCAGTCAAGATCCAAAAGGCCTACCTGGCAGAAGACTCTGGCACCTCCGAAATGTTCATGGTGGCCAATCGGTCGGTTGGGACAGGTTTAACAGCATCGGCTGTTTTTTCTTCCTGGATGTGGATCAATGAGACAGTCTTTTCAGCAGCATTCTGCTACAAGTTTGGCCTTGCTGTGCCTTTTGTGAGCGCAATTACATCAATGTTACGAAAGGCGAAGTTGTTACTGATGCTCTAAGCAGTGGTGGTCAACAGGTCTCTGCTTCCAGATTGCCTTAATGGCAGCACTCGGCGTCTTGGCAAAGATTCGAGTTCCTTACGCGCACACCTCACTTGAAATCATTCGATTAAGATACGGATGGATCGGTCACATTGTCTTCATTATCCTCAACATCACGAACAACGTTTTCGGCTGTGCTGGTATGATCCTCACCGGGTCACAACTCATCTACGGTATCTCGGGCATGCATTTTGTCGCTGCCACGATTCTCATCCCACTTGGAGGTTGGTCGCTCCAATATCTTTGAACCAAATGCAGGCATGAGCTGACTATGACCAACTCAGTCGTACTTTACACCGCGGTTGGTGGACTGAAAGCAACCTTCATCACAGACTATCTGCACACTCTCATTGCCCTGATTCTCATCATTTACTTTACACTCAAGGTCCTCACCCACGATGCTGTTGGTGGTCTTGGTGGACTGTACGACAAGGTGGTGGCCACGGCTTCAGAGAACTTGATTGACGGTAACTACAAGGGCTCTCTGCTCACGATGAAGTCTCGAGATGCGATCATTTGGGGGTTAATCTTGAAGTTTGGAAACTTGGCACTTGTCGTAATGGTGAGTCATTGCGTGCATGTGGTCATGTATGTTGATACTAATCGAAATGGCAGGACACCGCTTTCTGGCAAAAGTCATTTGCGACGGAAGTGAACGCAACTGTTCCCGGATACAACCTGGCTGCGGTAGCAATTTTTGGTATCCCATGGGGCCTCGGTACAGTCATCGGTCTCACTGCAAGAGCACTGCACAACACTCCAATCTGGCCAGGCTACCCGCATGAATTTACATCGGCACAGGTCAACGCTGGACTTGTCATGCCGTACACCATCAAAGCTCTCATCGGCGACCAGGGCATCGACGCTTTCCTCGTTCTTGTATTCATGGCGCTGACGAGCACCGTCTCTTCATCGATGATCGCAGTCAGCAGCATCTTATCTTTTGACGTCTACAAAACGTACCTCAACCCCAAAGCATCTGATAAGAAATTGGTCCACGTCAGCCATCTTACAGTGGTTTTTCATGCCGTGTTTATTACGGCTATCTCACTTGCGTTGA